>CM023488.1:95365480-95429906 GCA_013339685.2 Hyalomma asiaticum
CGCAAGGTGGAGTAACGTCTATGAAAAGGAAAATCTGCATCCACTCGTGTGTCGCACAAGTCTACAAGGAAATCCATAAAAATTTCTGAGAAATTAAAACTTCCTATTTGCAGAAAAATTCGTCCTCGTTCTGGGTTCGAATCAACGGCCGTCCGGGGCGCTCGCTCTGCCAACTGAGTAAAATCATTTGCATAGCCGGCTAACTCAGGAGCAGCACTCATTTGCCATATTAATGCCCACGTGCTTTTATTTTTCCATCGCTTGGCCCTCGCGCTGTCAGTCGCTAGCCTCCTGTTCAGCTCATTTGGCATAGCGAGCACCCCGGGCAGGGGTTGGTCCCGAGTTTGCATCCGGGCCGGCACGAATATTTCCACAACTATGAAGCTTTCTGTTCTGAAAAGTTCGTATGGCTGTCCTTGTACATAATCAAAAGAAGAGGCGTGCAGGACACGGACACAAGGAGAGCAGTGAACAACACGAACGCCGTTCACTGCTCTCCTTGTGTCCGTGTCCTGCACGCCTCTTCTTTTGATTATGGACTGTTACCAACTCGCTCAACTTTCTGTCCTTTTGTCCTTGTACACTTTTTCTGAAAATGGTGAATACTGCTTTTCCCTTTCATGCTAAGTATCACTGCAAATATAGAAGTACTTAGGTAATACGCGAGCTGCTACAACTTCCAGACCGCGAGTGCATGTCTGCTGACCCACCTGCCAACAGTGCCATATGGAGCAAGGACGGAGACTTGCAAGAGCAAAATCTGTTTCCACAGATATTGGGGGGGTGTAACCTTGTCCAATGCAGGGTAAATAGAGGGGTAGCAGTGCGCAAGGTTCAACTCTCTTTGCTGCGCTTCCCACATTGGACAGACAAGAAGGTGCCTGCACAAAACTCTCCAACAGCACAGCTTGTCTTTAAAGCGGCGGTTGAAGAACATCTAGCCCCGTAATGCTTTTGGTTTAATTGTACACCATATTTCAGGCCACATCTATTAAGTAGCTGAGCTAACACCAAAAATGGTAATTCTAGAGACGTACGGTCGTGCAAAGTATAGGTAGTTGTCTTTCCCTGGTAACCAGAGGGGGAAATTGCGGAGCGTGCACGCACGTATAACATGGCATGTCTTTTTACGAGAGGCTTTAGTTGAAAATATGCAGGTGTTGTTGAAAGTTTTAGCACCACGGCTTGAGGATGCGTTGTTTGACCTCCAGGCCCACACACCCCTTTTGTTATTCCTTTTAAGAAATACTTTTTAAAGGCGCTTCGTGTGTATTTGTGCGTGTTTGTCATTTCGTACCCTCCAGTGTCTATTTTCCATGGCGTCAAAGTATGCTCTACTCGCCTATTTTCTAGTGGACGAGTTTGGTGCCCAAGCGCAAAGGGTGCAGTATTGGGTGATGCTGTGTTTTGGAAAGGTGACAGCAGTTGAACAGGCAAACATGGTTACTTCAAAGGTCACTAAAGTGAAATACGTATGCGTTTTAGGCTGGTGAATGACTGTTCCGAAATTCAATTGTAATCAGTATTGCAATTTTGTGTTGAAATTAAGAAAGTCAGTGTCAAATTCTTTTCTTTGAATTCCGCGCCCAAACATTGAGATTGAGATGACTGAACAAATCTCGCTATTATATTTTCGCATTCTCGCCATATTGGCTCAGCTATATTGTTTCGAACCAGCCCTTATAAATCTCTAGGTTCATTAGAGCGCAATGTATATCCGCCTTAACCATAAGTGATTACGTTGGCCTCAATACATGTGGCAACGCATTATGACGTCACGCCCACTAAGGCTTTGGCGCGTGTATTTTCTATTTGAGTATTTCTAGCTCCTCAGTTGTCTCCTACGTGCGAGAGTAGAGCATTTAGTACTTTTAAATTTGATTTTCGAATAAGAGAATTAACGCTCCTTAACTTTACTCTCCTTTAAGGGCTTAATGAAGAAAATTTTGCGATGCAATTGAACATTCCTTGAAAGGAAATTGTTGATGTTTAATGAGGTGTACTTCATGAGTTACCGAAGCGATCCGTGTGAAAGTTGCGAAGTAATGTTTTATTAGCGTGCTACACCTGATATTTTTAACATAAGTTCCATGCTCTTCAATCGATAAAGCCTGTTGTAGACATATCGAAAAGCGTGTGCAACACAGCTGCTGCGAGAAGTGTACGACAGTGCGCACTTTAAAAGCGTCGTCAAAGAAGTATGTCATCAAGGCAACGTGCGGAATTCGCGTGTGTACACACCAAAATGTAAGTGTCAGGTGCTGTGCACATGTGTGGCCCAGATTTCTGCGCAGTGGTGATGACGTACAAGGCTTTATTTATGAGGACATGCAGCGAAATATTTGGTCGATATCGTTCGCTTTGTGATTGCCTAAACTTCCCCCAGTAATTATAAAGCGATGAAAATGTCGAATTATGTCACGAAATAGTTCGCTTTTCTCGTGCAAGAAACAGAGTTCGTGAAACTGACCAACCATAGGTTGCTTTTACTTGCGGCGTGGGCTCAGATTTTCCAGCCATTGAATGTGTATGAATGGCTTGTAATGTTTTGAATATTAAGTAAACATTTTGAAGTGAGGAATCTTTGCTTGCTAAGCACCTGATAATTTCAGAGTGAGCACTCGCGTTCCTACATGGCTTACTCCGAATGCATTAGAACAGCGACAAGGGTTTGTATCTCATTAAATAGCAAGAACGGATGAGCAAGGCGAGCTTTTTCGCGCTCCTGTTTGTATTCCTAGTGCACGGCCGGTGGCGTCGCCAGCGGATGCGTGGAGTCAAGTGCTATCTGGTGGTGCTAAAATGCAGACAGATTGCGAAAGTCAGGGGTGTTAACCAGAAACACTAACAGGCACACTGAAAAGATACACTAACGAGGCAGTGTTACAACAGCCGCCAACCGGCAACCGGCATACTGGCGCCAACCGGCATACTGACACAGCTGCTGTGTCAGTATGCCGGTTGGCGCCAGTGTGTGTTTTGCCTTCTCTGTGTCCCGTTGTTTTAGCGCCATAACTATTACTTCAAGCGATGAACCAACTAGCTCAGCAACATATCCTTTCGTGCTTCGTCGCAATTTGATGTCAGTGGTTTCCGATCGCATAGTATCCTCACTGCAGCATTACTGTCCTAGCTTACCGTATAGCTGAAGTTATTGAAGCTATTAGTGTTGCGTAAGATTAGTTAGCACCTGATGAATGGATGACGCGTTCGACTGCACTGGAAAATTTATTAATTGCCTATCGATGCCTTATGTTCTTTTACTGATATTGCAGGCAACTGGAGAAGTTCGGGCACATGCAGAGCTGCTCCACTCACCCTAATGAGACATGATCTGGCAGCTGTTTTCTATCTCTTTTTCTCGAGTGCTTGGAGCTCACTACGGTGGATTTTATAGGCATGATCCCTCTGCTTTTAGCGGTGTTCTGGGCATTTAATGTCAAGTATACTTCAAATGCTGAGCGAACCCTACCGGCTGCTTGAAACACTGATAAGGCTTGACGCCAGCGAGAGCCTTCCGAGTGTGTCTTAGGCACCTACAGCAACGGCGTGTGAGACATGAAAATAAAATTACCTGCGCGTGCATTTGTGACTGTTTACTGAAGCAAGACTGATTCTCGGCCTACTCGGTACTTGCTCATAAACATATTTTAGTCGCAAGGAAATAAAGGGGACAATATAAAAAAGAGCAACACAGGACGACCAGCAAAGCCACTCCTGTCTTGCTCTCTTCCATGTTGTCTCTGTGGCTCTTCCATGTGTTTTTTTTTTCCTAGCGGATAAAATATGTCGTCTGCTGAAGCATTTTAGGTCCCAAGACATGCTGGAGCACCAGATAATGTGAATGCTTTGCTTTGATGATAAACAATCTAAGACATTTTTTGGCTCAAATGTTATAACCTATTTTGTTCCGTAAAGTAAAATTTTTGGTATTTGGTGAAAGCACACCACGCGATTTTCCAGTATACGTTCTGCTGATGAAGGGTAAGGCGCTGTTTCCATCTGGCAGTTTAACTCACTGGAAGGAGTGTTTTCACTCTATAGAAGGAGAAGCACTGTTTTCCTTGAGAGCACGTTCGACTACTTTATGGCTAGAGAGAGTTCGTTTTACTCTGGAAAACGGAGTACTATATCGGACAAGCGAATACTCGTGCGCCACGACGGTGTAGCGGTTGTGGTACTCAGCTGACCCCCCCCCCCCCCCAAAAAAAAAAACAGCAGATTCTACGCACTGTGGGAATTGGCGTCATGCGAAGCAGCCAGAGAGGAAGTTGCATGCAGTGGAATGCTCTAATTGCAGAGTTTGCATATTAGGACCTGTCAACCATGTTGTTCTTTCATTGTTGTCTCGCTATACCGATTTTGGTACATATCAAGTTAACGAAACGGCACAAGAGCACCAAAACTGTGGCATGTAAACCATGCCGCTCATGACACGCACGTCGCAATTTTGGCGTTATCAGGTGTCGTTTATGTTCGCCATGCAGTCATGCTGTGCCACACCAAGTTTAGCATACATTCCGTTAACGAGAAGCTCAGGAGAGCACGGAGACTGTGGCACGCAAATTATGCCCCTCATGAGAGGCATATCATGAGTTTCATGTTATGATCTGTCGTTTATGTTCCTCATGCAGTCATGTGGCATACCAATTTTCGTATCTTCCCATTAACGAAACGGCGAGGAAAGCACAATGACGTAGGCGGCTAGACAGATAGACATACGCTCAAAGTCGCCGAAGTTCGCTAAGAAATACTTCCCATTCAAAACGCGGGTTCGATCCCGGCCGCGGCGGTCGCATTTTCGATGGAGGCTAAAATGCGAGAGGCCCAAGTGTTGCGAATTGTCAGAGCACGTTAAAGAACCCCAGGTGGTCGAAATTCCCGGAGCCATCTACTGCAGCCTCTCTCTCCTTTCTATCTCTTTCAGTCTCTTTCCCCGACGGAATCGTAGCCGTGCTCCCAACATGTGCTACAGAAATTGGCGTCCTTTTCTTAACCGAATCGCATTGACCAACCATCTCTCAATAGGCGTTCTGTGCACTCCTTTTGTTTTAAGAGTGAATTACTGTGGTATCTCATTGCCCTTTACTGCTCAAATGCAACAGTAAGCATGAAATCCACGATTTGGTTGTTATTGATATGACGCTGCAGACCAGCTCATAGTTGAAGCGTCGGTATACAGATAGGTATGCTGGTTGTGTGTGTTGTACAGCAATAAAAGGGGAAGCCGCTTGAGCGTTTAATATGAGTGTCATTTTGCCTACGAAGACCTGGCTCCATTGAATTACATAATTACTCATTGTTAAGCCTTTGGTCAGCCCAGGTCATCTGGCATGAAACTAACACAAGGGACACGCTACGTTGCCATGCGACCTGCCGTGTTAGCGTAGCGGCTACGGTGTTGGCCCGCTATGCTCGAGGGTATGGGATCGATTCGCGACCTCAGTTGCCACACATCGACGTGGCAGAAAAAGTTTCTCGTACTAGTATTTAAGTACACATTATACAAGCACTGGCTGTCAGTGTTAATCAACAGCTCTAACCTACTCTGTGCCTCATAAGGCGTGCCACGTAAATCCAGTATCACTTAACACTACAGCGTACCGTGGGCGTTACTGCTAGTTCTTTCATGTTTAAGCAGTCTTCATCTCACCTTGTTCAGCTGCTCAGCACTGCTTATCAAGGTAAGCTTCAGGAAGAGGGAGCATGGCTCTCCATCGAATATCTTGCATATAGTCTGGAGGACCTGCCTGAACACCTCAGGCAAATGAAAATATCCACCATTTCCCAATGGGTCCAGGAGGAACTAGGTGAAGAGATGCGTTATATTCCAGTGAAAAAAAAAAGCACCACGTCACAGAAATAAATTATTCAACACTCTTCTTAACATGAAAAACAATGTATTCTTGTTATTGAGATTAAAAGAATCCTTATCTGTTATCAGAACCTCTGTACATATCCATGCCTGATAGATACTATACAATAAGGCATCTTCTATGAGGTTGTTCTCTTCGGCTTCATATGGCAACGCAAGCGTACTATAACTCTATGTGGCAGTATTACAAATAATATAAGTCAAACGGCTTAAATGTTTCAGGTAAATATTTCTTATGTGCGAACAGAAGATACCACTACTACTTACCCTGCGGAAGACAAGTATTCCACCGAACGCGAATAAAAGCAGAGCATTTCAACAAGTGTCCGGCGTTATAAAGAGAACGCTCCGTAATTCATATTGTTTACTTCCAGCAGATCACGTGTAAATGCGGCCTGTCTCGCAAAAATACCCCTACGTGATTCATATTGTCCCCTTCCGATATTGTTCCCTTCCTGCTTCGTGAAGGGAGCAAACACTCCGTGATCCCTACAGCCTGTTTCCAACAGATTACGTCGATATGTGGCCTCCCTTACAAAGGCAACGCTCCATGATTCCCACTGTCCCTTTCCAATAGACTGCGTCTAAACGTGGCCTGCGTTGTAGAGGGACCGCTCCGTCATCCCTATTTGTTTGCAATAGATTACGCCTAAATACGGCCTGCATTGCACAGGAAACACTCCATGATTTCTACTGCCACTTTTCTATGGACTACGCCTTAACGCGGCCTGCCTTCTACAGGAAACACTCCCTTTCAACATGTTGCATCTAAGACACAGCACATCGGACGACATTTGTATGTCTGCGCTGCCGCAGTTTTCAATTAAGTGACTGAGAAAACTTCGCTATCGGTACTAGGACAAATGAGTTCAGCAGTCCCACCAGATGACGCTCAGTCGGGGTTCAATGCGACCACTTGGGCTATTTTTATGGTCCAGACTGAGATACTATTTTGGACTACGAACACACAGAAGGACCTACAGAAGGGATCTACAAAAGGTGTTACTCACAAATATTAGGTCAGCGAATGCAAACATTTCTGGAAAGGGAAAGCCAAAGTGCGATATGTTAGCCATTGGAGCATAGCCTATGAGGATGTCCACCTGCAAAGTGAGATACAATGAATTATTTCTTATCCTGAGCTTCTTAAGCAGCAACTTAAAACACGTTATGAACACTCACTTGCCGGCACGCGCATCACAGCACTCAATAATGCCGAAGTAGACACTTTCACTGTACCGTTGGTTTTGATCTTGTGCGCTGAGAATCCACAGTATAAATCAGCCACTTCGTGTGAAATGACCATATGTGAAGTGAACACGTGGACGTCACACGTGCGTGTAATGTACGTGTGACGGCCCCTTTCCGACTGTATATGTTTTCTTTTTTGACACTCGTCTAAAAAAATATCTGTGCGGAGAGCCGGGTATTTCCGCCTGCCGTCGCCGCCTCTTTCACAGTGAGAAGATTTTGATTCTACACAGGTGAGGGCACACACAATTCTACACCTGTACCTAAGTCGACGAGCGCCTTCTTGTTCAATCTCCACATCGTTTTGGAGATTTCCTAATGCCTATTCTATTGTGTACAATCTATGAACCCAAGCTTGAAATCATGACCCTTATTTTCAATGGGCAGCACAGTGGTTGCCAGCCTAACAGGAAGTGCTCCACCGTGACAGTGGCGAAGTGAACACTGAGGTAATTCGGCTGTCGGTGATCTTGCTATATGTTGTGAAGGGTCCCGTATAAATCGCTAAGAGAAACACGTTCAAAAGACTTCTCCAACGAGAGCTCTGTAAGCGTATACTCTCTCCTGCAGAAGTTATTCTCCTGCATTGGCCCCGGGTTCACTAAGTACCATGGTTGTTTTTCTTTTCTCATTTATATGGGTAAGCGTGGAAATATTTTATGTTTTTGTGCTGTGCCGTGACCTGTGCAAACCTTATGTAATAATTTTCAAACGGAATGGTTACTATAAGCTTGAGTTACAGCCCTATATTCAGAAAACGTAAGCTCGTGACTTCCCTGCGGCACTTATGGGTCAGAATGACATTTCACCCCTATATATTAGTAAAGAGTTGCTTACGCAGTCAATTTCAAGACCATGAGGCTGACGGTTGATTGATTGATCTGTGGGGTTTAACGTCCCAAACCAGCACTGATTATGAGAGACGCCGTAGTGGAGGGCTCCTGAAATTTTGACCACCTGGGGTTCTTTAACATGCACTGACATCGCACAGCACACAGGCCTCAACATTTCGCCTCCATCGAAATCCAGCCGCCGCGGCCGGGATTCGATCCCGCGACCTTCGGATCTGCAGCCGAGTGCCATAACCACCAGACCACCGTGGCGGGGAGGCTGAAGGTAAAAGAGATGTGTTGTAACTCTATATATGTCCACCATTGGAACGATCACGTGCTCAAATATTTCCAAAATTTCGTGCTCTTATACACTATCTTCCCCCGCTGAGCGGCTGTGATAATATTTTAAGCAGGTTCTTTTATAGATTTGTTTTCGGACGACTCTCTCAGGCGAAGCCTCCGAGAGTCTAATCGAGGACAAAGCCGTTCTTCACACAACACAACAAAACACAAGGGTTTTAATTTAAACTGATAAGAAAGAGCATAATGAAAGAAGCACTTGAAAGAGAAAAAAACATCACACCATTAAGAAAGTAGCACGCTCTAATAGCGTCTCTATGGGTGCTACGAGAGTCCTGGCAGTTTAATCTCTAATGGCCCGTCAGTCATGCGTGAAGGCGACGCGAGAGAATCGGACGGCTCACCAAATCACCGATGAGCTTGAGTGAACAAGTGAGCCAGATGTCAGATGCCAGATGTTTGATAGCGACGGAGGACGTGGGCGGTTAGGCGACTCGATGAGGTGATAGCGGCATCCTGGTCGGGCATCTCAGCGTGGAACCCGGACCCGCAGCCCGACTGTTCCCGCTGTGCCTACGGACACAGGATTCAGCAAGTCCTCGGCTGGCGCTTGCGAGCCGCTGGGGTTCCGAAGGCTGAGGTCTGGTCAACAGGTACTTGTTCCTCTCTGATTGGCCACCGCTGTGCCCCGTGTTATTCAGCCAGTGGCCGCTAGGAATTCCGTGGATGTTTGTGGCTGGCTGCTTTGTTTTTCTTCTCTTATTTATGCAACGCCACGCCTTTCTTTCTCCTTCGTCGACGTTTTTCTTGTGCCGTCCTCCCGGTCCGCGAGCGTCTTCTCACATCGTCTTCTTTTTCATTGCATCACTTTTGCTTTTCGCGCGCACTTTTCAAAATCACTCTCTGCTCGCGCACTTCACACATCACAGCGGCCTTCCTAAAACAGTTTCTGCAGACACAGATTTTTTTACAGCGGAAGGTGTTATGAAATCACAACAAGAGCCGTTTTTCCGGCGTACTTCTCCGCCGCCGGCGTCCGTAACCGCCATCGCGCAAATTTCAGAAAAAAATAACGACCACCGAGGATGATTCAAACCACACCCTCTGCGTGACAGTCGAGCATTCTACCACTGAGCCACGCCTGTGCTTGAAAAAGCATCGCTAAAAGACCTAACAAGGTGTAACGTCTGCCGAGAAATCTCATTGACAAATGTAATGTTACGTGGGAGAATAATATTAATACGACACTAGAGGTCGCGGAAAGCGGATTGCATAAGGTGTTCGAGGAATCATCTGAAATAACACAGGGCTGCATCCTTTGCAGCTCTGAACCTATTACAGAGGCATCATCAACACCATCAATATGAAACAATATTCTTCAACTTTTCCGTCATCATTATTATGAAGCGCTGCCTCATGAAGAAGTTTTGTCGTATCGTGCCATGCGTCACGCGGCAGGCGACGTGCACAGCCGCGACAGCAACCTGACTTGGCAACTTCGATATATCTGATGGCTCCTCCTCGTAAGGTGCGGGCCTCTGCTGAATAAGCGAATCGCAGAGCTACGCGTGCTGCTGCAGCAAGGCAACGTCGGGCGCAACCGACAGCTGTGCAGAGAGAAGCCCAAACCGCAGCTCGCCGTCGACGCCGGCCCGAGGGTTCGGTTAGTTCTTGGGAAAACGACGCCAAGAGACTCTCTAAGATATGCAGGTATACAGATTTGCACGTTACAATACCGCCGTAATTATTGCCTTGCGGGTACTTCCCTACTTGGCGAAATGATAAGAGTTATGGCGCACGGGATAACTACCACCTCTACATGCACTAGTTTCCTCAGGCGTTTAAAATGACCTCTAACAAGGTCGCTCCTCCAGCTTACGTTGTCACTGTCCTGCGGTTCCTTGCAGGCCTGGCTCTTTTTTCGACGCACATGAACATGTCTCGCTGTAGTTTTCAGCTTTTGGTATGAATATACATTTTACTGCAGTAAGATAATGAGCCTGCTTATTCCTAAACGTGAGTTCACGTTCTCGCATATTTGAAGACGCCGCTCCACAAATTACGCTATCTTTTTAATTATTTGTCCTTGCAACGTCCCCACGCTCGACTCCGCGTGCAAACTGCTCTTTAGTGAAAAAATAGTAGATTTTCAACTAACGATTTATTAAATTAGAGTTCGTTATTTTCACTATAGTATTGTTTGTCGTCTCTCCATTTAATGGAGTTAAATAGAAAGGCGTACAATAACACCTAATATTTTGACTGTCAGCCCCCAGCAGATCTTCTTATCGGAAAGCGCGAACACTACCTAATTAAAGGGAGCCTGAAACGGTTTTGACGATTTTCCGCAGACATGGTGATCCGGTAGAACGGGTCATTAGGACTATTACATGACAGATTTCAGCGCTTTGCGTAAATTGTGTAATTTATAATAACGTTTTGAACACGCGTATCGCAAAAGGTCGCAGCGGCTCGCCAAAATGCGTTTTCAAACGCCCCCGCCAATCGAACTACGAATGGGAGGTCGTTAATTGGCCCCGAACTAGTCACAGTTACAAAACCTAGCTGCGAACAACGTGCTTCTACAACGTACTCCTTCGTTTCAGCCAACGGTATCGTCGCGAAATCTGGCGGCGTACACACGAGTCGCCGGCGCTCTACTACAGAGGCTAGCACTGCCGAGGCGGGCGACCTCAGTGAGGATATCGGGGCGCTATGTCGCTACGGAAGACTCGACAGAGCGGCTGACACGAGGGCGCTGTCGTCGCTAGCGCGCACTCCGCAGCAGATCGAGTTGAGGAGGAACAGCAGTGGTAAGGAGGAAGGCGACAGAAATAAGCCCATAGCTGCTTTAGCGCATGGTGCTTCGCTTTATTTATGGTGTGAATGATTTCACAATTGTGTTGGCTAATCAATGACGCAATGTCAAAAAAACGTTTCAGGGACCCTTTAAAGCAAACACCATATGGGGCTGTCTTACTAAACTCTACGGATACGGAAAAGCAGAGCTTTATGGTCTGTGGCGTACCTTCTTGTTGTACTCATTTCTTGTGGAAAGGAGCACCAGACTTGAGATGAAGCCCTGTGAGCATCCCATTAGGGACACTTTTTGAAAACCCGTTGCGTTCAGCACAAAGTCAATAACAGCCGCAATATCATAGCGGCCCATCTCGTCTAAGCTGAAAAGACAGCAAGACAGTGTGACGTTACCAATAAAATATTTCTAGTTCGCTCCGTATTTTAGCATGAAACATTCGGGCGTTGCAACGTATTCCGTTATTTGGATATATACAGGCTTCCACTTTTTCGAAAAAAAGGAGACTGTACCGGGTTCGTAAACCCCGAACACGTCAACGGAACCCCGCGTAGGTCGATTTCTCACAAATTATCAACATCACAACAAAATCGAAAATTTATCAAGTTGGTATGCAATCGTCATTTCTTGGTGCAATGCTAGAACGACGGGAACAAAGAAAGAAAGCCGTAAAATACGAACCGATATTTGAAGCTGCGGTACGGAGCTTGCTGTGCACAGGCGCTGGCTAAAGCGCCAGCAGACAGTACAAATAGATTTTCCTGGCTTGAGTGAACGGCAGTGAATGACATTGCCGAAGCTGCTTGCAGCGTTACTGTAGCTACACGAATAATATTTGTAACTTTTAATTTGTAAGTTCATACCGAAATTTCTGAAGTACAGAAACGTTGAACTAAAAACACAATTTATCCGCCCCTTTCACCTTGAAAATTTGCACGCTCTTTCTACCCCTCGAATTTAACAACACGTGAACATTCGTTCTGTCCAACTTTGCTCGACTCCATTACAGGAACACTTCAGCAATTGACGCCTATTTAGTGCACATCAGCGCGCCGTAGCGTGCCACACATAATAGACATCTGTATGCCAACACGAGTGCCGAGTTACGTCTTACTGTGAGCTACCCTTTAGTCGCCACTGTGCCGCGGACGTGCCCGGTGAACCTACGTTAGGTACACGACTGCTCATTTGGCACATAGGCGTTCATCGTGCTCGCAAAATTAGGCTCGGTTTCCGTCGCTTCCCACAACGCGTGCCTTTTCTTCGAAACAAAAATAATCGAGGCCTTGTCTGTAATTTCTGACAAGCACCAGCCCCCCTCCACTTGCTTAAGTGTTCCTTGTGCATTTTACTCACGAGTGCTCATTTAACCTACACGCATCAGTTGCACAGAAATCGTGGGATGTGTAATAGACCTTCTCTAACTTTTCCCCTTATCTATTCTGATGGTGCACGTAAGTAATCGCGGAGATACCACGCTAACTACAGTCGCTAGGATGTTTTGTGCACTGTTAGACTTTAAATATACCAGGTAATACACTCCACTAGCATTTTTCCGTTGTGTTAGAATACTTTTATTTATTCTTAGCCCTACTTATACTTGTATTTCTGGTAATGGCATTAGACAAAATTCCTTGCCTCCATTGCCAGTACCGGATGTCATTCTGGCTGATGTTCTTGCTGTAAGTTCGAAACGCGATGTCCCTTGTGTTCATGGCCCACACGTCGTATCCGCTGTCAGCGAGGATGAAGCCTGTAATTTGCATAATTAGGCACGCCAAAACTCCTATTGCATGAATGACCCCTTAGGTGTAAAACTGCATTCAAATGACGAGCATTTATAATAATGGAACTGTTCATAGTTGAGGCTGTGACGTACATCGCATGATCTCAAACTTATCGGCCGAGAGCGGAAGGCCGATCCTGCAGGCTGCTCAGCATGCGCTGTAGTGGCTCACACGCAAAATGCAATATGAATTGAGTGAACGAATCATATGGCACATAGCAAAGCTTTATCTCTAAGTT
Source organism: Hyalomma asiaticum (assembly GCA_013339685.2). Taxonomy (NCBI): domain Eukaryota; kingdom Metazoa; phylum Arthropoda; class Arachnida; order Ixodida; family Ixodidae; genus Hyalomma; species Hyalomma asiaticum. Next base: position 95,378,580 of record CM023488.1, read on the forward strand.
GCGTGTTGGCGAAAGATGCTGCTACGGTTGAATTTCAATAGCGTGTAAGGCAATGAAAGAAAGACTTCAACAACTAAACAAGTAACAAAAATGTTCAAGAGTGCATCGTGAGATTGGGTACTACTAGCAGATAAGGATGAGCCTTAGAACATCGAGACACAGTTCATGGAGAACACAGTGTTTGGTGGGATGCGAATGCATATGACTGTTGTATGAGATGCGCCACAACACCAGTAGCTTGACAGTATTGCAAGTTACGTCATGTTGAAAAATAAAAGTACAGCTTCACTGTTCGGACAGCTCGAACAACATGGACAATCTTTTTTTGCTCAGACATATATAACACCCAAATCACAAGATTTTACTGCTTTAAAATACTGAAGCGGCCACAGTATAACCGGTCAGGCACCTCTAATGAAGGTACGCGGTGTAGAGCAGGCGTCAAATTCACCCTTTAGAAATGTGGAAACTTCAGTTATTTGACTGTGACTTCTTGCGAAGTGTTATTCTTGAGAAAAGTGAATAGTACACAGAGTAGACGAATGCGATACATCAAGAGGCCCTTAAGGAGAGACAGCGATCCGGTGTTGCAAAAGACGATTAACTGCATTAATGTCATGATTCGTAGACGCACTAAACGGTTAGCACGGGGACAATGGGATGCTTTATGTACAAGCATGCGTTTGTTAGCCCCATATTGGTACCGCGAGGATTCATTGGTTTGCTGGCTGGACATATTTCCCGCAATCGGCCTGTGGAAGCCAGTGCGCTGAAATGGGAAGAAACAGTTGGAGATTTCGCAAATGCCTAATCATAATCCACTTATCTGTTCTCCATAAATTCTATGCCAGAAACGTCATATTCTTCCGTAGATGTCCTTTTTGCGTTTCCTAAACTGAAGTCAGAAGTTAGTAGCGTTCGAAGACACTGCGCAGTCTACTCCAATTTCACACGCAATGAGGTGTTTGCGAGCCTCTGAAAGGCACAGTTGTGAGAACTACTGCACATCCTTACGTATGGAGCACACGAGATATTTTGCAAAGCGCATAAGCTTCGCGGCTGGTGCACCAGCAAAAGAAAATAAAGACGCTACTGACTTAGGCTCGTATCGCCCGGTTTAGCTGATTCATTGTGCACCGTAAGTGAAGGACTAAATAGTCGACAGCAAGCTGATTCTTTTTTTCGTGAAGGACAGAAGGAAATTTCCTGCATCTACTCCATTCAAGCAATGCCAAAGCGCTTAAAACATTGTTCTCTCATAAGCCATACTGAAGACTCCACAGGAGAGGCGCTCTCACCGCTCCGTGAAGAGCACGTCTCCTGAAGAGGCGTCGCTGAGGCGCAGAACAAAAAATATATTTCCACCCAACTGCAACCGACGGGAATTACGAACGATGCTCCCCGTTTCAGACAACCATTTCTCCCTCCCTCCTCCACTCTTAAACGTTGCCCTCGTAGTCCTCCCGAATGCTGTTTTGCCGTATGCGCACTCCATTGACACTGTCGACATATGCGGGTAACATCTGCATATGGGTGTCAGAATACAGCCCCAAAAGCTGTCAGCATTACTAAAGGAGCGATGTGCTTTACCCAGACGCTACTCTGAAGACATCCTGTGAGTTACGTGGTTTAGCTACCTTGTTTACTTTTCCTGGAGGAGGGCGAAAAGCTACGTGTTGCACTAGAACTTAGCAGGCCAACCGATACGATTGCCTAGAAGAGTCCGTTTCCGCGCGGTGGTATTAGACAGCGTACTATCACGGCTAAACGCTGCGCACTATGCACTAAAACTTCAGTACAGTAACTTGATGTCCTTAAGTGAAACGCCGGCCAAGGTCCGTGCTCGCACGGCATTCTGCTCTAGCGACTAACTGCACACTAACATCTGGGAAGGATGTGTCCATCAGGCAATCGGTGTTAACGACTAGAGCTTTGGCACGAGAAAAATATTCGCCGTTCTGAACAACGCCATAGGGGTTCATAAACAATGAAGCATTTGGAGCGCAATCTCTACCACTACGCCTTTTCATTTCCATGATCTATTCTTCGAGAGCTACGATCCAGTAAGTCCTTTACAGGGAATGCTCTCATCACAATAGTCAACAACAGGCACGAATATTATCTTTAAGCAGCACTCGGTACTTGGGATATCCTTCGTACTCAGAGCCCCTAAACAATGCCACAAAGTGACCCGCTTTGCATGCTCGAAAGCGTGCGTTTTCACTTTATTACTGCGGGGCTACAATCCCACAGATCAACATCCTCTGGTGGCACTTGGGCATGCACAAAGCGCTAATCATTTCGGTTTGTATATTGTATATTGGTTTGTATATTGTGTATTGACGGCACGGCGTCAAGTTGCACGACAGGCCATTTCGGTTTGTCGAAGACTTCGCCACCAAGATCGCTTTAACGTCGCCGCATTATGTAACTATTCGAGAAATGCTTCTTGCAAGCATAGTCACGACGCATGAGCCCCGTGGTCTTTCCTTGATGTTGCACGAGCGCGCACCTCCACATTCACCGAGCCGCTGGGAATATCGGAAGTAATGAGTTTCACCTTACAGGTTGAGCCAATGTAAAGGTTTGGCAGAACACATTTCCTCCCCCAATACACCACTGATGGAAATCCTGGACAGCGCACGCTTTGTCGTAACACGGAACGTCGTAACACGTAACACGTAACACGCTAAATTTGCGGAGCCGCCCCTGCAGCACGCTGCGGAAGCCCGTGAGAGTTCTAGATTCTGTAGACCACAAAGAACAGACGGCAGCTTTGACGCCTTTTCTTCGCAAGCCGATTTAAACATGCGTGGGGAGGTATGCATCGTCTGCTCTGGAGACTGCAAGCAGCTCGTTGCAAGCGCTCTAGAGCAAGTAATTAAGCCAGCATTTATTACTGAGTGGAGCTAAAATGTCTGTCGCGCAAGTTTATTGACGCTAAAGACCGAAAACTGACAAAACTTGCAATATATGAGACGGTATAATGCGATTATTATTCGTCGCGCCCATAAGATGACATGTAAACGATGGCAACAAGCTGGAAGCGTCATCTGTCGTAATGCAGAGAAAACACAACTTCCTCCTCGCCCAAGCGTTACATTACCGGGCCTCTGGTGCGCGTTGCCATGGCTCCCCCCCCCCCCCCCCCCCAGCAGTTCCGTCCCCTCAAATAGCGGTGGCCTAAGCACAGTTTACGAAACGAGCAATAAGGCTAGTCGAAAGTATTGTTTCGATGATTTCCGCAGGCGTCATCAAAGTCGAAGGCGAGGCTCCAGTGCCGTCTCTAAAGCTCCTCGGTGTCCTCTTTCTGCGCCCTTCTCCCGACACTGAGGATGTGTTCCAATACTCGCGGTAGACGGCTAAATAGAGAGCTACGTAACAGCGGCCATCTTAAGTCTCATTCCATTTCTCACGTAGACGGTAAAATAGACAGCTTCGCATGACGGCATACGAAGACAAAAATTATGGAGGCTACTTTGCTGTCCAAAGAAGATGGCGGCTGAGAGGATTACTTGAATGTCCACGGACCTCGCCGGAGTGCCCGTCTGTTCTTACGTGCTTTATGTGAGCTGCATCGGGTTTTTCGTAGACTAGAACACGAAATAAGCAAAATTAACGAAAATTGTGAGCGTTTTCTGCAGATTTCCTTTGTCAAAGGGAGATGGCGTCTTGTCGCGCAAACGTCATCCGGGCGCGTTCCATTATTCGGACGACAAGGACGCGAAGCTGTCTTTGAAGTTGTCAAGGCACGCTGTCTACGATGCTGTTCAGAATTGGAACACAGCCTTAGCCAGCCAAGTTCCTGTTCATCACTCGTTCATCACTGCCCCTTTGCGCTCATACTCACGTTTCGCGCTTTAACACACTCAAAAGCCGAGCGACATGTGCTGGATAACCCGGGTAGCTTTCCGCTTTCGCCACTGTGTTCTGCGTAGACAACTTCGGCACATATGGACCAGTGCCCTCGCTCCCTCCTTTCGCAGGCTCAAGTGACGCGGGGGCCTGGCTGTAGCAACAAATCACAGGGCGATAGAGAACGGCGCGCTTGTGCCTTCAGCCGACTGAGAAGTCGCGTGTTTAGTCACGTGGATACAGCAGGCGAAAAGATGGTTGGTGCGGTGACGGCGAATCACGTGATAGCACTTCTTATCTTGAAGGTTAATCTGGCAAGCACGTGGAAACTCTCTCGACTACGCCAGTAAGGATTTTGCTTGTTGTAGTGCTCACACGTCGTTGCCTCTTTTCTTATGCAGCGTCAGTCGAATGGGAACCGTACAGAGGGGCCCACTGTTAAAGGGAACAGTGGAGCGCGTGTCGTCTGCTCGGCGCCACCACCGACCGGCTTCAGCAACTAGTTTCGCGCAGGAGCAGTGAGCGCTGTGGGCGGCGCTCGTTTGTCGTCTGCTACAGTTGTGGCCGCGCTTCGGATCGCCGCGAAGCGCGGCCGAAGTCGCAAAATCTTGACAATACTCGCTTTCCTTCGAGGTAGAAGGAAAATGACGGGGATGATCTATAATCAGATAAATGTGACCTGACACATCAGCCGAATTGCCGTCTTTCGTTCGCCTTCTCATCAGATAAAGAAGTGCCCGCTTCGAGAAGCTTTCTGCTGGGCGTCGATTGCTGCGATTCCACGATGGCTCGAGTGCCACACGATGAGAGGCAGTGTATTGTTGAACTGTGGCTGCGAAATTGCATTCAAAGCGCTATTGCAAAATTAGGGCACAGAACAGCTAGCACACAAAGGATTTAAGACGTCTTCGAGACGGATATCCGAGACGTTAACTACGTCTCAGAGACGGCACGCGTAAGAAGTTTTGGTCTAGAAGACGTCGCATATCTCGTCTGATGTCCGTCTTGTTGCACATATACGAGACGTTTCCTGAACGTCTTTGAAACGTCATCAAAAAGCTGGTCTTTTCGACGGCTTGGGGGAGCCTCCAATAATCCCATTTACCGGGATTTCTGAATCCGTTTAAAGACTTACCAAAGACGTCATCAAAAAGCTGGTCTTTTCGACGGCTTGGGGGAGCCTCCAATAATCCCATTTACCGGGATTTCTGAACCCGTTTAAAGACTTACCAAAGACGTCATCAAAAAGCTGTTCCTGAAACGTTAGCCGTAATCTGAAAAAGAAGCAGGAATCGTGTTCGGGAACGGGGCGCGCCCACCAAAATTTTGATCTGGTTACCACCCTCAGAGTGTAAGCTAACGCATTAGGGGTACAAATAACCACAAGACATTTTTTGCACCCCTAAGGCATTAACTCTGTGGTTCTGAAGGTGTCAACGGGATCATAATTTTGGGGGGCACCCCCTTCCGCGGACGCCGTCCCTGCCTTTGTGGTAGTAGCTGCGACCTGCTATGTTACCAGGTGCACCATAATCTTTTCGGTGCTGCAGAGTGGGGGGTGTTGCCAGCCGAATACTATCGTAGTTACGTCATAGGAAGAAGTCCTGGCATCGCACTTGCCTGGAACTTTTTTTCTCGTGGTTAAAGGCATCAGCACTGAGGGCAACAGGGCAAAAATTCCTGTTCATCACTCGTTCATCACTGCCCCTTTGCGCTCATACTCACGTTTCGCGCTTTAACACACTCAAAAGCCGAGCGACATGTGCTGGATAACCCGGGGTAGCTCTCCGCTTTCGCCACTGTGTTCTGCGTAGACAACTTCGGCACATATGGACCAGTGCCCTCGCTCCCTCCTTTCGCAGGCTCAAGTGACGCGGGGGCCTGGCTGTAGGAACAAATCACAGGGCGATAGAGAACGGCGCGCTTGTGCCTTCAGCCGACTGAGAAGTCGCGTGTTTAGTCACGTGGATACAGCAGGCGAAAAGATGGTTGGTGCGGTGACGGCGAATCACGTGATAGACTTCTTATCTTGAAGGTTAATCTGGCAAGCACGTGGAAACTCTCTCGACTACGCCAGTAAGGATTTTGCTTGTTGTAGTGCTCACACGTCGTTGCCTCTTTTCTTATGCAGCGTCAGTCGAATGGGAACCGTACAGAGGGGCCCACTGTTAAAGGGAACAGTGGAGCGCGTGTCGTCTGCTCGGCGCCACCACCGACCGGCTTCAGCAACTAGTTTCGCGCAGGAGCAGTGAGCGCTGTGGGCGGCGCTCGTTTGTCGTCTGCTACAGTTGTGGCCGCGCTTCGGATCGCCGCGAAGCGCGGCCGAAGTCGCAAAATCTTGACAATACTCGCTTTCCTTCGAGGTAGAAGGAAAATGACGGGGATGATCTATAATCAGATAAATGTGACCTGACACATCAGCCGAATTGCCGTCTTTCGTTCGCCTTCTCATCAGATAAAGAAGTGCCCGCTTCGAGAAGCTTTCTGCTGGGCGTCGATTGCTGCGATTCCACGATGGCTCGAGTGCCACACGATGAGAGGCAGTGTATTGTTGAACTGTGGCTGCGAAATTGCATTCAAAGCGCTATTGCAAAATTAGGGCACAGAACAGCTAGCACACAAAGGATTTAGACGTCTTCGAGACGGATATCCGAGACGTTAACTACGTCTCAGAGACGGCACGCGTAAGAAGTTTGGTCTAGAAGACGTCGCATATCTCGTCTGATGTCCGTCTTGTTGCACATATACGAGACGTTTCCTGAACGTCTTTGAAACGTCATCAAAAAGCTGGTCTTTTCGACGGCTTGGGGGAGCCTCCAATAATCCCATTTACCGGGATTTCTGAATCCGTTTAAAGACTTACCAAAGACGTCATCAAAAAGCTGGTCTTTTCGACGGCTTGGGGGAGCCTCCAATAATCCCATTTACCGGGATTTCTGAACCCGTTTAAAGACTTACCAAAGACGTCATCAAAAGCTGTTCCTGAAACGTTAGCCGTAATCTGAAAAGAAGCAGGAATCGTGTTCGGGAACGGGGCGCGCCCACCAAAATTTTGATCTGGTTACCACCCTCAGAGTGTAAGCTAACGCATTAGGGGTACAAATAACCACAAGACATTTTTTGCACCCCTAAGGCATTAACTCTGTGGTTCTGAAGGTGTCAACGGGATCATAATTTTGGGGGGCACCCCCTTCCGCGGACGCCGTCCCTGCCTTTGTGGTAGTAGCTGCGACCTGCTATGTTACCAGGTGCACCATAATCTTTTCGGTGCTGCAGAGTGGGGGGTGTTGCCAGCCGAATACTATCGTAGTTACGTCATAGGAAGAAGTCCTGGCATCGCACTTGCCTGGAACTTTTTTTTCTCGTGGTTAAAGGCATCAGCACTGAGGGCAACAGGGCAAAAATAGTGCAGTAAGGTAGGTGCACAGTTCTCAACAAAGGCTTCATCAGTCTTAGCATTTAAGTAAAAATTGGTTGTCATGAATACAAAAATCAACCTAGCATGTAATTTGTAGAGTATGAAGCAAACCTACCAAAAATAGTAATGACATATCTTTCTACAGTGAAGGATAGACAGTCAAGGATAGACAGGCAAGCGGCCTAACAAGGAGGCCTCTGTGCCAATGATCACGAAGTCGAAACACTGCTACATCAACATTTTATTGAGAAACTAACTGCAAGTTAAAAAAATAAGAAAATGATAAATGCGAGAAGACAAACCACAATATTCAAAGGAACTGCAGAAGAAATACTTTAAATATATTTGGAACATACTAACGGCTAGAGGCTTACAGAAAGAGCACACTAGTAGTCACACAATAATCAACAGCCAAACGACTATGCGCTTTTCACAATGACAGCAGCGCATCCGGTTATATGAGCGGAGACAGAACATGGATTACTGTTGATAGCCGCTTTCAATCACGTTATGCAGTGTCTACGATGCTGTTCAGAATTGGAACACAGCCTTAGCCAGCCAAGTTCCTGTTCATCACTCGTTCATCACTGCCCCTTTGCGCTCATACTCACGTTTTGCGCTTTAACACACTCAAAAGCCGAGCGACATGTGCTGGATAACCCGGGGTAGCTTTCCGCTTTCACCACTGTGTTCTGCGTAGACAACTTCGGCACATATGGACCAGTGCCCTCGCTCCCTCCTTTCGCAGGCTCAAGTGACGCGGGGGCCTGGCTGTAGGAACAAACCACAGGGCGATAGAGAACGGCGCGCTTGTGCCTTCAGCCGACTGAGAAGTCGCGTGTTTAGTCACGTGGATACAGCAGCCGAAAAGATGGTTGGTGCGGTGACGGCGCATCACGTGATAGCACTTCTTATCTTGAAGGTTAATCTGGCAAGCACGTGGAAACTCTCTCGACTACGCCAGTAAGGATTTTGCTTGTTGTAGTGCTCACACGTCGTTGCCTCTTTTTTTGTGCAGCGTCAGTCGAATGGGAACCGTACATGTAAAGCAAGGAGTTCCAGTAAGCTTTATAGAACCGAATTCAAGTAGAGTTTAAACGTTTTTATATATCTCCTGCACGGTGCGTAATTCGCCTTGAAAGCGTGATCTCTTGGGAAGCAGCGTGGATGCAATAAGATGCGCAAGTGAAATTGTATCTGGTGAAATAGTTGCCGTTCGCACTACAGTGCATCCGTGAATACGCAGAGATTCTTTCTGGTTCCTTCTTAACGTACTCCAAACGTTTAGGGTCGCAGCTGGAAAGAAGGTGGGGAGGTTAACTGCTCCAGGTGGTGTTGAAAGAAGCCTAGTGGAGGGCACGTCGCGCTGATCTTCGGCTTAGAACCCAGCAACCATTACATAGTATAAGAAAGGGCGAAAGAAAGCTCACTTTAAAAAGGAAGGGAGTGTGGTGCGTTATGATCCTAGAAAACAATTCATTTTTATTTATTTATTTAGAAATACCGCAGGCCAATTCTTTGGTCCAAGGAGGAGGGGCATTACAGCAAGAGAGAAAAGAAACAAAAGAAAAAGAAACTACAACATGCGTAAAAAGTGCCATACGAAATGTATATAATTCGTAAAAATAAGCAGGAATCACACCTTGACATCACTAAACTGAATCAAAGGTGAATTTCCGCGCTATAAAGAAGAGCTCGTTTTCAAAAACTTTCTTGGTACGCACAAACCCATCATCGCAATTTTTTAACGACAGTGCGAGATATAATAATAATTCACGAAGGTATATTCCATCGAAACCCTTTCATGACAACACCAGCACTTAGTCTCCAACGAGACACCAAGCTACATTTAGTGTTATTTATACTTCCTTCATATTGTTCAAACCATTGAAGATCCTCCACTCGCTTTTGAATAAACGTTCACTTTCTTCATCTCTCACATTCGCGTCGAGTTACCTGGACTTTGTGACGGTCTGTTGATGAACCAGATGGCGGAGCCGCACAGTATACCCGGTACTACAATGATAGGCTTTCGAGGTGCGTCGTTATGAGGCGAAATCGATGTATTTCCTTTGGCGATCGTCCACACCCTATCCACGTCGAGAACGTATCTGTCTTCAGTTATCACCTGTCTTGTCTCGCATGCGTAGCCATGATCCAGGATTAGCTCGCACTGCAGATGAACATTATTATAGCGCAACTGAATGGCAAGTTTAAGCATTCAAACATATATAGGTGCTGAGAAACTAGTGGGCTCTAAGTAATTTGCCAGTACCTCTCACTGAACTTGAACTTGTGGGAGTGAATCATGCGTCTTACACGACCTTCGTCTTTTTTCTATGTGACTTTGAACTGCTCTAAGGAATGACGGTGAAGACTGGCGCAGTGTTCTTAGATGGCAGAATGGCCCAAAGGGCCTTACGTAGAGCACGCAGGACGTACAAACCGGGCTGCTGCATTGCGCCGTATGTGTTATCTGATCAGAGGAACGTCAACAGGTTCGTGCGTGTGAACCCTCCTTTCCTTGCGTATTAAACTGTATTAGCAAATGCTGTAAGCTCAGAACATATGTTCTCTGAAAATGTAGTACCTGCTCAATTCAGTGACAGAGTTCAGCGGAACAATGATCCATCTATCGGCTACGGCGGATGTAATTTGATGGGGCCGAAATAAAATGACCTATGTGTAAACAGACATATGTACTTATTAAAGAAATGTTTGTAGAAAAATCTTATTGCACAAGTCTTAGCGCGGAGCTTTTCATAAGCATACCTTTGTTGTGACATCTGAAACCATGGACATTATTCAAATCTTAAGAGGCGACCGCAATTCAACAACTACAAACCTGTTTCCATTTGAGTTTACGTGCTTGCTTTTCAACAGTATCTAAAGGTAGCAAAATACAGACATCCAGCATGGATCTATGAATTGAACAAAGGTTACTCTCCCATCTTAGAAGCCTGCCTCGTCATAACTCCCAAAATCGGTAAAGAAGAACAGTTATAGACAAAGTCACAGCGTTGTTGGTTGAAGCATTCGTACGGGATCGACCACAGTTAGACAAAAGCATTCCGAATAGGAACATAAAATATGCATTGCTATGGTTGTCCTTGTAACACATTAGAAGCCCAATTCATTATCACACGACAACCGTCATTACAAATGTCGCACCAAGAGGTCTATTTACACCGTTTTGGAGAAGCCGCCATTGCCTAATGCTAGTGTGCTTGCTTTGTACCTCGAAGGCTCGTGTTAGGTACCGCCCTACAGCTTAGTAAGTTGCATGTGTGCCTGTGTGCTTGAAATGTCTACATTTCAATCGCAACCGAGGACAAATGGTGTTTCTCTCTTGTTTAAGAGGGGACCTCTTTAAGCCGACGTTGCGACGGTCCGTTGGCAAGCGCGAACAGGAAATCGTGCGCCTATCTTGGCTCCAGTGGATCGTCTGTGGTGCAGGAAATTCTAGCATAGCCGGAACTTTCGGGTTAGAACCCTCAGCCGCGGTGTCTCACATGTGGTCCTTGATTGAGATAGGCACTACAAATATTAAATCTCTGGTACATACCTGCATATCGTAGGCCGAGCACTACGGCTATGAGGTACATAGCTGCAGTATCGTTAATCATGATGTTAGTGATGCAAAGATGTCAGTCGTGTATGTCACACATTTTTACCCTACTTCCCAAATGTTAGGGTACGCCAGGTGAAAAAGACCAGATTAGCACTGCGAAGTACGCGGCCAGATAGATAGATAGATAGATAGATAGATAGATAGATAGATAGATAGATAGATAGATAGATAGATAGATAGATAGATAGATAGATAGATAGATGGAACAGTCGCCTTTGGCAAAGTGTCGACGAGGCCGCCTATGGTGAACCGAATGTAGAGTTTTGAGTAGATCCATCTTTTAATTATGAGAGACTTCGAAGAGTGCCAAAAGTTTGGTTAGTCGGGCCCATTGGCATATCCACGTTTATTACAGGGCAAAAGAAACGACGCGCAAGTAGAGGAGAAAACACAAAAGGCACTGTCAACTGGAAATTTATTACTAAGACACAGATATTACAAATAATAGACAGATTCTGCGCACAGAAAATAATAATCTACAGTCTGAAAACTCAAAAAGGAAGACCGTCACCGGTAAATCTCCACGTAAATTTAATCGCTATCATGCAATGTCACAGAGAATTCGCCAAAATTACGTCTCGGTAATAAATTTCGAGTTGAAATTCAATGCTTCTTTCTCTTCTTTCCTGCCCTTGTATGTCGTTTTTAGCACTTTAATAGGTATAAGACAAGAGTTTTGCCGTTTTAATTTTCTAGGCTGGAGGTTGTTTATCGACCCATACGTTCCTCGTCGTTGGAGCTCCTTTGGCCTCCTTGGAACGCCCACGTTCACTCCTGGGTGGCGCAAGAACATAAGGGCTGCTTGTTGGGCCCCCTTTTACACGCTTTTCAAAGAAAAATTGCCACAGAATGATGATGATTATGTGTGCTGTTTTATGGCGCAAGAGCCAATTGATGGCCAAAGAGCGCCATTTCAGAAGACAAGAGATGTGAACAATGATATGGTGCGTGGCTGTATAGGGGCCTTAAAATTCCTCGCGCTAACGCGGGTAAAAAGATACAGTTATTAAAATCATGACAGTGACGTGGAATATGTGCAGCTAAAGTGGATGGCGAAAGGTCGTGATAATAAAACATGGCGGGGATATAGTCAACGCAGCCGCGACCTCGGTACAGAGGTCGTGCTACGGATCACCTCGGAATATGGTGTGAAAACTCTGTACATCATTTAAAAACGTGAACAGTGATTGAAGTTTAAAAAGCGGATCCCTACCGATGAGCATCACAGGGTGTACCGATGAGCATCACAGCTGCTGTCGGTAGGGTAGTAAAAAGTGCTTTTTTCTTAGAGCATCTAACTCATTGCACTGGACGAGGATGTGGAGAACCGTAAGTGGTTCTCCACATCTCTCACATAATGGCGGATCACCACCAGACAAAAGGTGTGAATGTGTTGAGTGAGTGTGTCCTATTTGTAGCCTGGTAAGTGTGACTTGTGTGTAGCGTGATCGGGATACTGTTGCCAATTTTCAAGTCTCGGTTTGATAACATGCAATTTGTTATCCGTTTGCCTATCCCATAGGCGCTGCCAGCACGCCCTGAGCTCTCGTCGTAGGAAAGGTTTCATGTCAAGTGCAGGGACGGCCATGGATGTATTGGCGGGTGCGTGGTCGTGCGCAGACCCGGCCAGCTGGTCCGCCACCACATTTCCAGCGATCTCGCGGTGCCCTGGCACCCAGCACACCACAACCTGTCGTTTTAAGGCGTAGATCGTGCATAAAAGAGAGTAAAGTGATACAAGGACAGCATTTTTATGTTTTTTCAGAGTTTTCAAAGCTGTAACGACGCTCAGTGAATCTGTGTATACAACCGCGCGTTGCAGTTCTAATTCCTTGATATGCTTGACGGCTGCCCCGCCACGGTGGTCTAGTGGCTACGGTACTCGGCTGCTGATCCGAGGGTCGCGGGATCGAATCCCGGCCGCGGCGGCTGCATTTCGATGGAGGCGAAATGTTGAGGCCCGTGTGCTGTGCGATGTCAGTGCACGTTAAAGAACCCCAGGTGGTCGAAATTTCCGGAGACCTCCACTACGGCGTCTCTCATAATCAGAGCTGGTTTTGGGACGTTAAACCCCATAAATCATCATCATATGCTTGACGGCTACCGATATCGCATGGGCTTCTGCGGTGAAGATGCTTGTTTGCGGGTGCAGAATACCGGATTTTGAAAAAGATGGGCCAACAGCTGCATAGGACACACCAGTATGACACTTTGACGCATCTGTAAAGAATTCTGGGCAAGTGTATTTATGTTGAAGTTCGAGGAAGTGTGTGCGGATGTGTGCAGTAGGTGCGTGTTTAGTAACTTCCACGAAGGATACATCGCAGTCAATAACCTGCCACTGCCATGGCGGCGGATATGCTGCGGGAGCCATCAAACGGTGTTCTAGAAGTGGCACGCCTGTTTCCTCAGCGAGGCTCCTCACACGGAGTGAGTAGGGCTGTCTCAGCGAAGGACGATTGTTAAACAAGGCAGCATTGGACAAATCATTATTTTGTGGAGTGAGTGGGATGTTCCTCGTCTGCGTTAACCTTGTGATAGTTTGTAAAGGACATGTAACATCTCTGCAGATGGAGCGACCATTCATTTGATTCTACGTACATGCTTTCTACGGGGCTAGTTCGAAAGGCACCCGTAGAAAGGCGAATGCCTAGATGGTGGATAGAGTCGAGCATCTTTAAGGCTGATGGTGCCGCAGACTGATAGGTTATGGCACCGTAATCTAGGCGCGTGCGTACGAGGCTTCTATACAAATCCATCAGGCATTTCCTGTCACTACCCCACGTAGTGCGTGACAACACTTTCAGAATATTCATTGTCTTTAAGCACCTGTTCTTTAAATACTTTATATATGGTATGAAGGTTAGTTTTGCGTCCAATATTAGGCCCAGAAAATTATGCTCAGACATTACAGACAGACGTTGACCATGCAGGTCAATCTCGGGATCGAGATGCACGCCCCTCTTCCGGCAGAACAAGATGCAGGTGCTCTTTTGCGCGTTCAGTTTAAAACCATTCTCATCTGCCCAATGAGAGATCTTGTTCAAACCTAATTGAACCTGACGTTCACATGTTGAGAGGTTACACGACTTAAAACCGACCTGTACATCGTCCACATATGTGCAGTAAAACATATTTCGTGGGATAGCGAGGCGCAAGGAGTTCATTTTGACTATAAATAGTGTACAACTCAATGCACCTCCTTGCGGCACTCCTGTTTCTTGGACAAATGTGCGGGACAACACAGTGCCTACTCGAACACGGAATGTCCGATTGGACAGGTAGCTTTCAATTATTGCGAACATTCTGCCCTGCACACCTAAGTGTGACAGGTCTCGGAGTATGCCAAAGCGCCACGTTGTGTCATAGGCCTTCTCCATATCGAGGAACACAGAAAGAAAAAATTGTTTATGAATGAAAGTATCACGAATTTGTGCCTCGATACGGACAAGGTGGTCAGTAGTGGATTTAGCCTCTCGAAACCCGCACTGTATTTCAGAAGAACTTCTTCTTGGGCGAGTTGGTGCATAATTGTTGGGTGTCGTTGCGCATTCAACGGACGTACACAGGAAATAAGAGGCAGAATAAACGGAAAGAGCGCAAACTATCAACTGGTTTTTATTGAATCGGTCATTGCATATATACACATGACCCAAACAACACGAGAGAGGGAAGAGAGGAGAAGGGCAGTGAGGAGGAATCACAATATATACAAACTCACGTAAAAAAACTGCGCAGAAATTCGCTTTCTGCTCTGTATAAGGCAACAGATGTATCACTGACGCAGTTATCGCCAGCATCCTTGATATGGAAGGCTTCCAGCAGCTCGCGCGCTACTCTCTCCCTGCTTCTGCCTAGTATTTTTGCTTGTTTGAATAAGGGCTCACACCCCCTACAAGAGCTACAATGCGCTGGCAAATTCGCTCCTTCTCTCCTCGTGATCGAGGCAGCATGCTCCGCTATGCGTTCATTTACGCAGCGCCCAGTTTGGCCCACGTAGGAACGTCCGCACGTGAGCGGGATTTGGTATACCACTCCTGTGGCGCATTTCCGGAATGATTCCGCATGCTTTTTACCGCAGCCGCTTCGCCGTTGTCCTTTCCTGCAAACCCTTGGGCATAAGCCCAAGGGTTTGATACCCAAGGGTTTGCAGGAAAGGACAACGTCGTCACTGCTGTGGCTGAGAAACTTCTCGGTAAGGTAAGGAAAGAAAAGCGTGGAAGCAACACAGAGCGCATAGATAGGAAGAAGGTCACCGTGCGGTAAAAAGCATGCGGAATCATTCCGGAAATGCGCCACAGGAGTGGTATACCAAATCCCGCTCACGTGCGGACGTTCCTACGTGGGCCAAACTGGGCGCTGCGTAAATGAACGCATAGCGGAGCATGCTGCCTCGATCACGAGGAGAGAAGGAGCGAATTTGTAAGCGCATTGTAGCTCTTGTAGGGGGTGTGAGCCCTTATTCAAACAAGCAAAAATACTAGGCAGAAGCAGGGAGAGAGCAGCGCGCGAGCTGCTGGAAGCCTTCCATATCAAGGATGCTGGCGATAACTGCGTCAGTGATACATCTGTTGCCTTATACAGAGCAGAAAGCGAATTTCTGCGCAGCTTTTTTACGTAAGTTTGTATATATTGTGATTCCTCCTCACTGCCCTTCTCCTCTCTTCCCTCTCTCGTGTTGTTTGGGTCATGTGTATATATGCAATGACCGATTCAATAAAAACCAGTTGATAGTTTGCGCTCTTTCCGTTTATTCTGCCTCTTATTTCCTGTATACATCCGTTGAATGCGCAACGACACCCAACAAAAACCCGCACTGGTATGGGTCAAGTAGGCTATTTGTTTCAAGGAAGTGCATCAGTCGCCTGTTTATCATTTTCTCAAAGACCTTGCAAAGGCAACTCGTCAATGCTATGGGCCTGTAACTTGATGCTGAAGATGGGTCCTTACCCTGTTTAAGGATCGGAATAACGATGGCTTCTTTCCAGGCGGAGGGAATCTCACCAGAGAACCAAACGGCATTATACAAGGAGAGGAGGGTTTTTTGGGTTTCAGGGGGCAGACGTTTCAGCATTTCGTATACTATTCGGTCGAAGCCTGGGGCGGTTTTGTTACAGCAGTTTAGCGATGCTTGTAGCTCTGCTAAGATGAAAGGTTCATTGTATGCGTCATTGCTTGCGACTTTGCGTTATATTTTTTGTTTTTCTATTCTTGCTTTGTAACGTTGGAACGCTGGGCTGTACTGGGATGAGCTGGACACCTGTTCGAAGTGGGCACCGAGGGAGTTCGCTTGGTCTTCCAAACCGTTGCCTTGTGTGTTTACTAGAGGAAGAGGATGTGCTTGCTCGTCCTACTACCCTACTGACCATGCTCCAGACTCTTGCCTCATGTGTATACGAGTTGATGCCAGATAGAAACTTCTGCCAGCTCTCCCTTCTGGCCTGTCGACGCGTTCTCCTACCTTGAGACTTGATGTTTCTAAAATTGACAAGGTTCTCGGTGGTCGGTGAGTCTCGAAGACGCCTCCATGCTTTGTTTTGTTGTTTGCGCGCATTGAGACACTCACTGTTCCACCAGGGAACGCGCCGTTTTCTGGGCAGTCCAGATGTTTGCGGAATGCACTTAGCTGCAGCTTCAATAAGAAAAGCAGTAAAGTACTCTACAGATGCATCTATGCTAGAGCCGCATATGTCAGTCCAACTCAAGCTAGCAATCTTATAAAACTGGTCCCAATCGGCCTTTTCTATCAGCCATTTGGGAACGTGTGCAGGATATTCAGATGATGTTATTGTGCTCAAAATTAAAGGAAAATGGTCACTCCCATAAGGATTATTTATGACTTTCCATGTGAGTATAGGTAAGAGCGATGGAGAGACAGTGCTGAGGTCTATCGATGAGTAGGTATTATTAGCCAGGCTATAGTATGTTGGCTCTTTCCGATTGAGGAGACACGCACCAGAAGAGAAAAGGAACTGTTCAATAAGGCGGCCTCGCGCATCACAGCGAGAGTCACCCCATAGGCCACTATGTGCATTAAAGTCCCCTAGGACGAGATACGGTTCTGGAAGTTCATCGATTAGTGATTGAAATTCGTGTTTGTTCAGTTGATGGTGTGGAGGTATGTAAATACTGCAAATTGTTACCAGTTTGTTGAAGATGACAGCTCGGACAGCTACTGCCTCCAGGAATGTCTGAAGGGGTAAATGTTTACAGGCTGTTCCTTGATTAACTATTATGGCAACACCACCGGATGATGCGACCGCATCATCTCTGTCCTTTCGAAAAATAATGTAATTGCGTAGAAAGTTTGTGTGTTTCGATTTTAAGTGTGTTTCTTGCACACACAGCACTTTTGGTGTATGCTTGTGTAAGAGTTCTTGGATATCGTCGAGGTTTCTCAGCAGTCCTCTGACGTTCCACTGTATTATATGGGTCATTTTAAAGTTGTGTGGTGCTGTGTGTACAAAAATTGTTACCTTAGGTTACAGGGCCTTTTGGGGGCCCCGTAATTCGACGTTTTTCTTTTTGGGCGCGCTCCAAAGAGTTGCGCCTATCCTTCGGCGTCTGAGGCGCCGGAGGAGTGGGACTTGTATCCATCACCTCTTGCGAGGTGGGGGATGGTGCCTGATGAGCAGGCACGTTCACAGCAGTTTCGGACCTAACTGCGGGTGCAGTGGTCCGGGGTCCGGCAGACTCTGAAGTCTGCTGAACCTGTTTGGCAGGAGGCGGAGCAGCACAGGCTACTCCAGCCTTGGGCGCAGATGGCGCGACCGCGGTCACACTGCGTGTGACACTCGCGGGCGCGGAAATATGTGGCGCGGCGCCCTGGCGCGTCACATCTGCAAAGGAAGGAGTGTGCTGGTTGTGGAGGGAGAAGCGCTGGCGCGCCTCTTGAAAAGACAGATGGAATTTTACTTTAAGCTCAAGGATTTGTTTTTCCTTTTTCCAGGATGGGCACGATCGCGAGTAGGCGGGATGGTCTCCTTCGCAATTGGCACAGCGGGCTGCAGCAGTACAATTTTCCGATGAGTGTTCGTTGGAGCTACATTTTGCGCAAGTAGCGCGCCCTCTGCAGCTTTGCGACCCATGTCCAAAGCGCTGACATTTGAAACACCTACGTGGATTTGGTATGTACGGCCTGACACGGAGCTTGCAGTAGCCGGTTTCAATGGAATCGGGTAAGTCACTGGTACCAAAGGTGATAATTATATGTTTCGTTGGTGTTTCTTTGTTGTCTCGGCGTATCACTATTCTTTGCACCTTCACTACATTCTGGTCTTGCCAGCCTTCCAATAATTCACTCTCTGATAATTCCAGAAGGTCGTCATCAGAGACGACACCGCGGACTGTGTTCATGGATCTGTGTGGGCCTACGGAAACTGGGACATCCCCAAACACTACCAGTTTAGATAAGTTCTCGTATTGGAGCTTGTCGCGAACCTCCAAAAGGAGGTCGCCGCTTCCCAACTTGGTTACATGATATCCTGGGCCGATTGCTTCGGTGAGTGTTTTCGAGACAAGAAAAGGTGAGATTGCTCGGACTGTTTTGTTGTCTTTCTGACTATGCACGACATGAAACTTGGGGAAGGACTCCTTTGGTTTTGATAATACGAACGGTTCTTCGGTGCGCCACCTTTTCGGGCGGCGATCAGGGAGGGGGGGGGGGGAAAGTTCGCCATACAGATTGTGTAAAGTTCGGCGGCGATGGTTGCCACCCACCACCGAGCCCAACAAGGGGACGCTACAAGGTTTAATAGTAAACACTTGGAGACGTCAGCCATGCATCGCCGCTATAACCGAATATAACTACCCAAGGTTGGGCAACTACACAGGGTTAACCCTCGCCGCCAGGAAGTTTGGAAGTAAACAGAAGAGAGGAGAAGACAGGAAAGATGTAAAGTAGGAGAAAAAGGCGAAGATGTGAGAGGAGAGAGACAGGAAAAGGCGACTGCCGATTTCCCCCGGGTGGGTCAGTCCGGGGGTGCCGTCTACGTGAAGCCGGGGCGAAAGGGGTGTGTTGCCTCTTCCGGGGGGCCTTAAAGGTCCACTCACCCGGCGTCGGCTCAACCCCCAGGATCCCCTTTTCCCCGGACACGGCTGAGCCACGCACGGCTAGGCGTGGGAGCGAGTCGAAACCCCCCCGTTGGCTCGGGTCCGTGGTGTCGCCACACACCAAACGCCTGCACAAGCAGACGCCCCTGCGGGGTGCCACAGAATACGTAAACACAAGAAAACAAGGAGGACAAAAAAAAGGCCGCAGGGACAGGAGGGTGGTATCCGGGCTTTGAGGGCAAAGTAAACAACACTGTCCATGCGAAAATTCGTACGATCCCTGGTAGGAAGGTTATTTAGGGAAGAGCCAAGTGTACAAGTAAATGAGCTCCTAAGAGCGGCTTGATGGGCCAGTTGGTACATGTTTTTGCAAGAAAAAATGCGACAGAGACTTTGAAAAGAGAAGAAAACAGGGAGCAAAAAGAAAAGTTACAAGTAAAAATATTTGAAGGCATCTTCCCCGTTCTGTTGCGTGGTTAGACAATCTGAATGGTAGGTACGCTTTCCGTTGAAGTAACGAAAACAGGTATCTCAGCTACCTCAAAAATTAGTTGTCGGTCCCTTCACTCGACGTGAACTGAAATTTTCTGATAGCGGTCACTCCCGACGGATTCAAATTTGACGTGTTTGGTCTCGTAATGTTGGAATGAGTCACAACCACAGCAACGCTCAAGAAGCTAATTGAAATGCTTGTAACGAATTGTGGTCGTTCTTTCTGAGTATCGAGCACAAAGTACAACGCTATGTGTAACCGTCGGTACTTGACATATTTACGTGACCTGCTGTACATACCGTACCGTCCATTCTTAAAGGGAATGCTAGAAACCATGGCCGTCGACGACAAGGGAGCGCCGTGGGCGGTGCCCTTACTTTGCCATCATCTGCAGCCGCGCTTCGAATTACCACGAAGCAAATCGTTCTCGAGTTCTAGAGATTTTCCGCGGACAGCGCATCGCACTGATAGTGGACCGCTGTAGATCTGGAATGCGTTTTGATGAAGCAAAGGGTAACGTAGCCGGTGTTGAGCTCATTAAATCTTGTAATACATTTTCCCAGAGGTTGCTTTGTGTCATAACAATATTACGGTATAATAAAGGGGTAAACATTTCGAATCAGATTTAAGGAAACATCTGTGCGTCGTTCTATGAAGTATGACGAATTACTATGAATAGGAAATCAAATAAAGACAGCAAAATCTCGTTGGCTGCGTTGTGTTTCGAACCTGCGGCCCCGCGAACCAATATGAAGCGCATTAGCCACTCGGCCAGACTCGGCTATGACCCCTGCTTCCAAGGTTTGTTAGTTCTCAATCGTATAAATACGTTAAACTGGCCGTACAAAAATAAAGTGAAAGGAGACAACTTGAGAGAATGAAGGCCCTCCCTCGAACAACGTGTGAAGCCGTTCACAACCTCCGCTAGTGCATTGTGAACTTGTAAACGGTGCTCTAATGATTTTTCTAAACGCGAACAGAAACTGTGCCATCGCAATAACGGTATTGGTTTCGGGATTATACGTTACTAATTAACAATGTGAGAGCCACTAGCAGTCCTACTGAAGTACACTATAGAATACGATGCTGCTGGGTGTGCGACGCATGCTGCACCTCAGCTGCTTAGGAGCGTAAATACGGTGCCTTGGGTGAGCGCCGATGTCGACAGAATAGCGAACTGTGAACATCGATGATGCCGCTAAATGCCGGACACACTTCAAATAGTAACACGGCTTCCTGCAAGTGCACCGTTCGCACGATTCTTCTAACGAAATTGTTGGTATCTATCTATCTATCTATCTATCTATCTATCTATCTATCTATCTATCTATCTATCTATCTATCTATCTATCTATCTATCTATCTATCTATCTATCTATCTATATATCTGTCTGTCTGTCTGTCTGTCTGTCTGTCTCTCCTGGTAATGCTATGTTCATTTCATGTGGCTCTTCCCTCGAAAGCCTTGTAAATGAGTAATCATAACACACGTCCGTTCCGTTATAGGCCAATACATTAAGAGAAAGAGTGGACCATTCACTCGAATATGTGTAAAAATCTTAAACTTACGGTGTTCATGTTGGTTTGTCGTTGTATATTAGAAGCATGGCCATGACACGTACACACATGCAGCATAAACGTTAACACAAGCAACATCTCGCAATCAGAAATGCGCCTCGACCTGCTCTTTCATTCAGCCTTTTATCCAGTGCCTGGCATAACAGGTATGTCACGTGTTCTTTTTTATAACTGTTCATTAAACACATGTGGCCGCAACGTGGTATAGATGACGTACTTTTTCTTTTCTTTTGAAGCACACGGACTGAAGTTTGAATTCATACTACCTCCCTTTCGTGTTTCTTTTCCTTTTTTTTTTGCAGGTTAATTTTTTATTTTGAATGGCAGTTGAATAGCACCTGGTACAGCAAACACACGTCACACGATGAAACCTATGCAAGCTTTAGTCACCTTCCTCCTTTTCCTAGTCCTGTTCTAAACTGGCTCTTCGCCAGAAATTAGCAAGACACACATTAAGGCAGGTTTATGGTCTGAAATTTATCTTCAACCAGCACGTCATGGCTGAAAGATTTGTAAACCTAGAATAAATAGAAATTTCGCACGTTATGGTCTTGTACTCGTGCGACAGATTGGTTCGTTATAATTTCTATCTTCACGTCCACGTGCTAGCGATCCATAGATACTGGTAACAGGAGTATTCTGATCGATACGAGCTAAACTAAAATCATCCATACCTACCTTGGGCGTCGTATATATGAGATCGCATATGACTGCGGATAAATTTTCCCAAGAAAACCCAGTGCGTGCTCCATGTACATCTGCAATAACAACATGTCACCGCGAAATTATCTGCATGAAATGATCGATGTCCTTCCATATCCCAGACTGTTTTATAATTCGACATTTTTTCATCGACAAGCCAACTTCTTATCGGTTATTAGTCGGTCATTCAGGGGGCGAATTGCAAGACATTGTTTCTGAACAATACAGGCAAAGTAGAACTATGTGAGGCACTAGAAGTTGCACGCCGGTATATCTACTTAGAACGGGGTAGAGTGCATTAGGCAGGCACTCGCAGGTTCTTAGGTTATGAGTGGGAGCTCACCATTGTCCGTCAAGAGCAAATTGTATAAACCTACTGAGGAGAAACTTGGGTGTTGAGTGAACGGCTTCATCTGAAGTAATGTAGACTGAGCAAGCTGTAGAACGGGAAATTCTAGGTTTGACGTTGAAGTACAGCAACAGAGAAGAGCGGGCTAAGGAACTAACGCGTGTTAAGGACATCTGAGTAGAAATCAAGAAGATGAAACAGATGTGCGCAGGACAAGAAATGAGCAGGCGAGACAACTGTTGTTGATTAATGGTAACATGGGGTATCCCTACAGAGGGCAAGTGGGGCAGGCAATGGCAGAAAGCTGGGTCTTCAGATGACATCAAAAAGTTTGCTAGGATAAAGGAGTTGCAGTTTGCACAGGACCTGAATAAGGCTCGAGATACACGAGAGAGGTCTTGGCTGTGCAGGGGGTGTGGGCAGGCCGCCGGTAAATAAGGACATGACGGTCAGAGTAACGCCACTTCCAAAGCCTACCTCTCTTTGCGAACAATGTGGCACCAGCTTAGAAATGCATTATCGCTCTCCGTGTCAATAACGAAGAAATTTTAATTATCACGTAGAAAGGGGTGTCACGTAAGAGCGATATATTTTCAAGTTGTTAGTACTGGTTGGCAATGCTTCTTGCATTAAAATTGTTAAGGCTTGCTTCGTCTGGATATTGAAGTTATGCAGTTTCGGCAAGATGCGCAAAGTTAACCGTCGGCTTCCATGTAAGTGTACGAGCGTACTACTAGGAAGGTTTAGGAGAGGAAAAGTTGCTTCGAATTTTTCAAATCAAGAGCACGCCTGCGGACGACCAACGAGAAAGTCACCGCCTCTTCGACTCCATGAGTGGTCGAAAACCAAATCCGAATTAGTTACACCATGATGGTCGTCTTAAGAAGAATCCTGTTCTTCATGCTCCTTTATTTTTTTCTTTGACTCTGTCTTTCTTTATCTAACAAGAAACCGTTTCATGCGGGGCCCACAAAATAAAACATCGACGTACTTCAGCAATAAAAGTTGGTGTCTGAAAAAATGATTACACATATACAATGAAAAAGTAACACCCGCTCGGACTCGAATTCACATTTGCCTATGATGGGAGGATGAGTTCTACCGATACACCGCCTCAGCATCGGTCATATAAGAAACAGACGGACCTTATATCTTCGCTACAGTGCTTTACAAGTCGCATCTAACGGACGTCCAATCAAAGTAAAGGAGTGTAGCAAGTAGTTAGTTAGTTAGTGGTAGGTTTTTCTGGCGCAAGGGCTACTAAGGCCAAAGAGCGCCAAACACATGGTTTGAGGTGAACCTGGGTTAGTAAGCAGGGCTCAGGGTCAAGGATAAAACATGAATGTTTGTGTATAGGGCCATAAACAACTAAGGTCGATGGTGATGTGCAATGGGACTTAAACACATGTGTTTGCTGTAGTCATGCAGACCTGCAACAGTCCTTGCCAAAGCAAGGAGTGCGGGGTGCTTAACATGTGTGATGAAAAGCTCAGCGAATTCCTCAGGAGTGAGGAAAGGCTGAGGTCACTTTGAATAAGAGATTCCACGTAAAAAACCAGCACTGGATAAAAACTTTAAAACTCTACATAGTGGAAATATGGGTGCGTCACCTACGAAAAAAGCTGGATGTAGTGGTGTGCAGGTTTTATATGCCTCGGGAAAATGATGCGTCCTTTCATGTTCTAGATTCTTGCACATTATCAGGATATGAATGATGGAAAGGCGTTCCCCACATTTTGGACAGTGCGGAGCTAGAGAGTTTGTTAAGAGGTGTGAGTGTGTGGCGTGTGTGTGACCGATCCGGAGCCTGTACAATGCAAACCTCCTTATACCTGTCATGTTTTCCTGTAGTATAGCTCCCTATCTTAGGTTTGATTATGCGCACTTTGTTTTCGCTTACTGCATCCCATTCTTCTTGCCATTGCTTACGGATACTATGTTTAATTATGTGGCCTGAGGTCTTGGTATGGTACTTTTTCTATGTCAGCGGAATTACGCGAGGCAGCTGCTCTTGCAAGACTGTCGACGGCTTCGTTGCCAGGTATGTTGCAATGTCCCGGTATCCAGCATAGTGTTATTTGGAGTTTTGATTTGTGGGCTGATATGAGAGATTTGAGAAGAGAGTTGGTCACTGAGTTTTTGTGCCACTTCTTGGATGCTAGGGCCTTTACCACGCTGAGGGAGTCCGTGTATATGATGACAGCTTGCCGTTTCATTTTTAGGATGTGCCTCACAGCCAGAAGTACGCCGTAGCATTCCGCTGTAAATATGCTTGTGTGATTATTCATGCATTTCGATTCCGAGAAATCAGGGCCGAGTACTGCACATGCAACTCCGGATGACTTCGAAGCATCAGTGCAGTACTCTACACACCTGTACTTGGCCTGCAGGTACATAAAGTGTTGGCTTACTGCAAGCGGGTGTCCGCGTTTGCCCACCTCAAGAAAAGACGTGTCACTGTGGATGGTATGCACTTCCCACGGGGCGATTGTGTCCTTGTGGGAGACAGTCAGGAGGAAAAAATATGCAAAATAAATATGTCATTTTGTTTAAATTACACTAGACTTTTCGCACTTCAAATACATAATCCAATATGGAAAGTGCGCTACGGAAAAGCCATATGAAATGTGGCTAAGTTCGCCTTAGGAGACTTTGCTTAGTCGCTCTTTATGGCAGGCAGTAGGTAACTGTTAGACATAAAGCGAGTAAGCAGTCAACTACCGTAACGGCGAGAGCGCCTTCTTGCAGCAAACATGTCTAATACAACAAACATCTAGTGACACTTCGTACTTGTGCAAATGGGAAAACGGCAAATATATTGCTAACCTATATGTCCCAAAAACCTTCTGGGCAGTGGTCAGGTTCAAAAGCCGGTGAACTTAACCATAGCAAATTACATAATGCAACTGACCTGCATCGCTTCTGTCTTAAGAGCTTACGGGAATGGTGATTCGAGATAAGCCAAAGGGCGCTAAGTGTCTTCTTTCGAAGTGCATTTCACACTCTATATATTTCAAGGAAGAAATGATTATGAAGAGGCCCTTCCATGATTGTGTAGTGGCAATGGTACTCGGCTGCTGACCCAATGGTCCAGGAATGGAATCCCGGCTGCGGCTGCTGCATTTCGACGGAAGTGAAATGTTGAAGCCTGGTTACTGTGCGATGTCAGTGCGCATTAAAGAAGCCCAGGTGGTCGTCATTTCGGGGGCCCTTTACTACGGCGTCTCATAAACAACAGTGTTTTTAAGACATAATCCCTCAGAAATCCATCAAGTCCATCAAAATCCATCAGCGGTTCCACCATATCCATCAAAAGCAATCAGATCCATCAAATGATTTTATCATTTCAAAACATCAAATGAATATGAAGGCCATGTTGCTCACCTACAATTCCGAGAAGGGGGAGGGAGATGTGATTTCATTTGTTGCCTGCACTTTAGATGATGATGATGTGTGCTGTTTTATGGCGCAAGGGCCAATTGATGGCCAAAGAGCGCCATTTCATAAGACAAGAGATGTGAACAATGATATGGTGCGTGGCTGTATAGGGCCTTAAAATTCCTCGCGCTAACGCGGGTAAAGAGATACAGTTATTAAAATCATGACAGTGACGTGGAATATGTGCAGCTAAAGTGGATGGCGAAAGGTCGTGATAATAAAACATGGCGGGGATGTAGTCACCGCAGCCGCGACCTCGGTACAGAGGTCGTGCTACGGATCACCTCGGAATATGGTGTGAAAACTCTGTACATCATTTAAAAACGTGAACAGTGATTGAAGTTTAAAAAGCGGATCCCTACCGATGAGCATCACAGGGTGTACCGATGAGCATCACAGCTGCTGTCACATCTCTCACATAATGGCGGATCACCACCAGACAAAAGGTGTGAATGTGTTGAGTGAGTGTGTCCTATTTGTAGCCTGGTAAGTGTGACTTGTGTGTAGCGTGATCGGGATACTGTTGGCCAGTTTTCAAGTCTCGGTTTGATAACATGCAATTTGTTATCCGTTTGCCTATCCCATAGGCGCTGCCAGCACGCCCTGAGCTCCCGTCGTAGGAAAGGTTTCATGTCAAGTGCAGGGACGGCCATGGATGTATTGGCGGGTGCGTGGTCGTGCGCAGACCCGGCCAGCTGGTCCGCCACCACATTTCCAGCGATCTCGCGGTGCCCTGGCACCCAGCACACCACAACCTGTCGTTTTAAGGCGTAGATCGTGCATAAAAGAGAGTAAAGTGATACAAGGACATCATTTTCATGTTTTTTCAAAGTTTTCAAAGCTGTAACGACGCTCAGTGAATCTGTGTATACAACCGCGCGTTGCAGTTCTAATTCCTTGATATGCTTGACGGCTACAGATATCGCATGGGCTTCTGCGGTGAAGATGCTTGTTTGCGGGTGCAGAATACCGGATTTTGAAAAAGATGGGCCAACAGCTGCATAGGACACACCAGTATGACACTTTGACGCATCTGTAAAGAATTCTGGGCAAGTGTATTTATGTTGAAGTTCGAGGAAGTGTGTGCGGATGTGTGCAGTAGGTGCGTGTTTAGTAACTTCCACGAAGGATACGTCGCAGTCAATAACCTGCCACTGCCATGGCGGCGGATATGCTGCGGGAGCCATCAAACGGTGTTCTAGAAGTGGCACGCCTGTTTCCTCAGCGAGGCTCCTCACACGGAGTGAGTAGGGCTGTCTCAGCGAAGGACGATTGTTAAACAAGGCAGCATTGGACAAATCATTAATTGTGGAGTGAGTGGGATGTTCCTCGTCTGCGTTAACCTTGTGATAGAATGTAAAGGACATGTAACATCTCTGCAGATGGAGCGACTATTCATTTGATTCTACGTGCATGCTTTCTACGGGGCTAGTTCGAAAGGCACCCGTAGAAAGGCGAATGCCTAGATGGTGGACAGAGTCGAGCATCTTTGATGCTGATGGTGTCGCAGACTGATAGGTTATGGCACCGTAATCTAGGCGCGTGCGTACGAGGCTTCTATACAAATCCATCAGGCATTTCCTGTCACTACCCAACGTAGTGCGTGACAACACTTTCAGAATATTCATTGTCTTTAAGCACCTGTTCTATAAATACTTTATATATGGTATGAAGGTTAGTTTTGCGTCCAATGTTAGGCCCAGAAACTTATGCTCAGACTTTACAGACAGACGTTGACCGTGCAGGTCAATCTCGGGATCGAGATGCACGCCGCTCTTCCGGCAGAACAAGATGCCGGTGCTCTTTTGCGCGTTCAGTTTAAAACCATTCTCATCTGCCCAATGAGAGATCTTGTTCAAACCTAATTGAACCTGACGTTCACACGTTGAGAGGTTACACGACTTAAAACCGACCTGTACATCGTCAACATATGTGCAGTAAAACATATTTCGTGGGATAGCGAGGCGCAAGGAGTTCATTTTGACTATAAAAAGTGTACAACTCAATACACCTCCTTGCGGCACTCCTGTTTCTTGGACAAATGTGCGGGACACAGTGCCTACTCGAACACGGAATGTCCGATTGGACAGGTAGCTTTCAATTATTGCGAACATTCTGCCCTGCACACCTAAGTGTGACAGGTCTCGGAGTATGCCAAAGCGCCGCGTTGTGTCATAGGCCTTCTCCATATCGAGGAACACAGAAAGAAAAAATTGTTTATGAATGAAAGCATCACGAATTTGTGACTCGATACGGACAAGGTGGTCAGTAGTGGATTTAGCCTCTCGAAACCCGCACTGGTATGGGTCAAGTAGGCTATTTGTTTCAAGGAAGTGCATCAGTCGCCTGTTTATCATTTTCTCAAAGACCTTGCAAAGGCAACTCGTCAATGCTATGGGCCTGTAACTTGATGGTGAAGATGGGTCCTTACCCTGTTTAAGGATCGGAATAACGATGGCTTCTTTCCAGGCGGAGGGAATCTCACCAGAGAACCCAACGGCATTATACAAGGAGAGGAGGGTTTTTTGGGTTTCAGGGGGCAGACGTTTCAGCATTTCGTATACTATTCGGTCGGAGCCTGGGGCGGTTTTGTTACAGCAGTTTAGCGATGCTTGTAGCTCTGCTAAGATGAAAGGTTCATTGTATGCGTCATTGCTTGGGACTTTGCGTTCTATTTTTTGTTTTTCTATCTTGCTTTGTAACGTTGGAACGCTGGACTGTACTGGGATGAGCTGGAGACCTGTTCGAAGTGGGCACCGAGGGAGTTCGCTTGGTCTTCCAAACCGTTGCCTTGTGTGTTTACTAGAGGAAGAGGATGTGCTTGTCGTCCTACTACCCTACTGACCATGCTCCAGACTCTTGCCTCATGTGTATACGAGTTGATGCCAGATAGAAACTTCTGCCAGCTCTCCCTTCTGGCCTGTCGACGCGTTCTCCTACCTTGAGACTTGATGTTTCTAAATTGACAAGGTTCTCGGTGGTCGGTGAGTCTCGAAGACGCCTCCATGCTTTGTTTTGTTGTTTGCGCGCATTGAGACACTCACTGTTCCACCAGGGAACGCGCCGTTTTCTGGGCAGTCCAGATGTTTGCGGAATGCACTTAGCTGCAGCTTCAATAAGAAAAGCAGTAAAGTACTCTACAGATGCATCTATGCTAGAGCCGCATATGTCAGTCCAACTCAAGCTAGCAATCTTATAAAACTGGTCCCAATCGGCCTTTTCTATCAGCCATTTGGGAACGTGTGCAGGATATTCAGATGATGTTATTGTGCTCAAAATTAAAGGAAAATGGTCACTCCCATAAGGACTATTTATGACTTTCCATGTGAGTATAGGTAAGAGCGATGGAGAGACAATGGTGAGGTCTATCGATGAGTAGGTATTATTAGCCAGGCTATAGTATGTTGGCTCTTTCCGTTTGAGGAGACACGCACCAGAAGAGAAAAGGAACTGTTCAATAAGGCGGCCTCGCGCATCACAGCGAGAGTCACCCCATAGGCCACTATGTGCATTAAAGTCCCCTAGGACGAGATACGGTTCTGGAAGTTCATCGATTAGTGATTGAAATTCGTGTTTGTTCAGTTGATGGTGTGGAGGTATGTAAATACTGAAAATTGTTACCAGTTTGTTGAAGATGACAGCTCGGACAGCTACTGCCTCCAGGAATGTCTGAAGGGGTAAATGTTTACAGGCTGTTCCTTGATTAACTATTATGGCAACACCACTGGATGATGCGACCGCATCATCTCGGTCCTTTCGAAAAATAATGTAATTGCGTAGA
Source organism: Hyalomma asiaticum (assembly GCA_013339685.2). Taxonomy (NCBI): domain Eukaryota; kingdom Metazoa; phylum Arthropoda; class Arachnida; order Ixodida; family Ixodidae; genus Hyalomma; species Hyalomma asiaticum. Next base: position 95,407,877 of record CM023488.1, read on the forward strand.
AAGTTTGTGTGTTTCGATTTTAAGTTTGTTTCTTGCGCACACAGCACTTTTGGTGTATGCTTGTGTAAGAGTTCTTGGATATCGTCGAGGTTTCTCAGCAGTCCTCTGACGTTCCACTGTATTATATGGGTCATTTTAAAGTTGTGTGGTGCTGTGTGTACAAAAATTGTTACCTTAGGTTACAGGGCCTTTTGGGGGCCCCGTAATTCGACGTTTTTCTTTTTGGGCGCGCTCCAAAGAGTTGCGCCTATCCTTCGGCGTCTGAGGTGCCGGAGGAGTGGGACTTGTATCCATCACCTCTTGCGAGGTGGGGGATGGTGCCTGATGAGCAGGCACGTTCACAGCAGTTTCGGACCTAACTGCGGGTGCAGTGGTCCGGGGTCCGGCAGACTCTGAAGTCTGCTGAACCTGTTGGCAGGAGGCGGAGCAGCACAGGCTACTCCAGCCTTGGGCGCAGATGGCGCGACCGCGGTCACACTGCATGTGACACTCGCGGGCGCGGAAATATGTGGCGCAGCGCCCTGGCGCGTCACATCTGCAAAGGAAGGAGTGTGCTGGTTGTGGAGGGAGAAGCGCTGGCGCGCCTCTTGAAAAGACAGATGGAATTTTACTTTAAGCTCAAGGATTTGTTTTTCCTTTTTCCAGGATGGGCACGATCGCGAGTAGGCGGGATGGTCTCCTTCGCAATTGGCACAGCGGGCTGCAGCAGTACAATTTTCCGATGAGTGTTCGTTGGAGCTACACTTTGCGCAAGTAGCGCGCCCTCTGGAGCTTTGCGACCCATGTCCAAAGCGCTGACATTTGAAACACCTACGTGGATTTGGTATGTACGGCCTGACACGGAGCTTGCAGTAGCCGGTTTCAATGGAATCGGGTAAGTCACTGGTACCAAAGGTGATAATTATATGTTTCGTTGGTGTTTCTTTGTTGTCTCAGCGTATCACTATTCTTTGCACCTTCACTACATTCTGGTCTTGCCAGCCTTCCAATAATTCATTCTCTGATAATTCCAGAAGGTCGTCATCAGAGACGACACCGCGGACTGTATTCATGGATCTGTGTGGGCCTGCGGAAAGTGGGACATCCCCAAACGCTACCAGTTTAGATAAGTTCTCGTATTGGAGCTTGTCGCGAACCTCCAAAAGGAGGTCGCCGCTTCCCAACTTGGTTACATGATATCCTGGGCCGATTGCTTCTGTGAGTGTTTTCGAGACAAGAAAAGGTGAGATTGCTCGGACTGTTTTGTTGTCTTTCTGACTATGCACGACATGAAACTTGGGGAAGGACTCCTTTGGTTTTGAAAATAGGAACGGTTCTTCGGTGCGCCACCTTTTCGGGCGGCGATCAGTGAGGGGGGGAAAAAGTTGGCCATACAGATTGTGTAAAGTTCGGCGGCGATGGTGGCCACCCACCACCGAGCCCAACAAGGGGACGCTACAAGGTTTAATAGTAAACACTTGGAGACGTCAGCCATGCATCGCCGCTATAACCGAATATAACTACCCAACGTTGGGCAACTACACAGGGTTAACCCTCGCCGCCAGGAAGTTTGGAAGTAAACAGAAGAGAGGAGAAGACAGGAAAGATGTAAAGTAGGAGAAAAAGGCGAAGATGTGAGAGGAGAGAGACAGGAAAAGGCGACTGCCGATTTCCCCCGGGTGGGTCAGTCCGGGGGTGCCGTCTACGTGAAGCCGGGGCCAAAGGGGTGTGTTGCCTCTTCCGAGGGGCCTTAAAGGTCCACTCACCCGGCGTCGGCTCAACCCCCACGATCGCCTTTTCCCCGGACACGGCTGAGCGACGCACGGCTAGGCGTGGGAGGGGGTCGAAACCCCCCCGTTGGCTCGGGTCCGTGGTGTCGCCACACACCAAACGCCTGCACAAGCAGACGCCCCTGCGGGGGCCTGCACTTTAGAATACATCCTCGAGTTGCGTTTGAGATTTCGTCATCGACGCCGCAGTTGTTGCAGGCACGTCAGAAACCACTTGCAGGCTCACTTCTAAACTCCCACTTAACTAGCAATAGGAAGAGGTCACGTGCACAGAGATATTTTGAAGAAGTGAAGAGGAATCAATGGAGCCCTATTGGACGAAGCGGAAAAAAATTTATGCATCGCAGTGCTTAAAAAGTTGCCGGTTCTGAATTTTAAATCCGGGCCCCCGATTGCGCAGAACAAGTGTCTTAACGACTGGACTACACAGCATTGTTGTATGGAACGTAGTTCCTGTTAACTAGTTTCTATTAACAGGAACGGAGGAATGCCGCCCTAACCTTGAGTGCCGGTGTAACGATAAGGCGTTAGATTTGCTAAGGAAGGGAGAAGGGAGCGACTTTCTTTTGGAAGGTCTCCATGGTATGAAATATGATATCGTACGGGCGAAGCACGATATTCAAGGCGCACACCCCGGCCGGCAACCCGCTGAGGCCGGTCGTCGAGTCCCCATTTCCTTGGCCCCCAGTCCTGCTCGCTAAAAAGAAATGCACTCTCAAAAAGTCATTCGTCTTCTCTTTGTGCTTTGGATACTTCCACCAGGGCGACTCTTCCACTTCGTAACTCCGGCGACACTATTTAACGGTATCCCGCTACTCCTTGGCGGCCGCAGCTCGCTACGGCCGCTTGGTGAGGAGTTTTCGGCCAGCCCCGTACAGCAACCGGAGCCAACAGCGGAACTGGAGCCAACAGCGGAACTCCCTTCATACCTTCAAAAGGACAGAAAGTTGATCGAGTTGGTAACAGTCCATAATCAAAAGAAAAGGCGTGCAGGACACGGACACAAGGAGAGCAGTGAACAACACGAACGCCGAAACAACAACTGATGCACAGCACAGAGGCGAAAAAGAAAGAAGACACACAGCTTATCTGCGCATGCTCGGAATGGTAGCGCCACCTGTCAATCGGTTACACGTGCCGGTCTTCGCGTTCCGGTCTTCGCTTTGACTCCAAGCATTCGAAAGTAGTAAAAAACGGAATAGCCTTGTCCTGTTTAAAGTCAGCCCTATCGAAGTCGTGCGTGCACCGTTTGACCATTAGCTTTAACGCGCAGCTCGAGCGCCTCTTAGATGCAGGTTACCCTAGACTAGCCATAGCCACAGTAGCTGAGCGTCTTAAGAAGTCGATTTCAACCGGATCGAAAGCTGTAGCAGAGAGTAACATTAACAAGAAAAAAATCGTGAGTATTCCGTATATGCACGCAGTTTCGCACAGGCTTAAGAAAGTGGGAAGTAAATATGGTGTTAATGTTGTGTTTACGGCTCCCAATAAGTTAGGAAGGGTTTGTGCCGCAGTGCATAGAAGAAATGAGCAGATGGAAGGTAAGAAGCGAACGGATATCTGTCAGGTTAAGCACCTAGCCAAGAACAATTTCACCGACTGTCGCATGGGTGTAGTTTATAAGATTCCTTTTAGCTGCGGACGTTTTTATGTAGGGCAAACTGCGCGTTGTATTAATCAAAGATTAATTGAACACAGAAGGTCGCTATCAGGTGGGACGCCGTCCAATCTATCCTTGCACTGCCAGGTTTGTAGCTGCATGCCCGAGTTAAACAAAACCGAGATCCTGTACAGGCATAAGAACGAAGATACGCGTTTATTGGTTGAGGCCTGGCATATCAGTATTAGTGGAAGTGCATGCGTGAGTCAGCCGTCGATTAGCTTAAACAGAGAGGAGATAGAAAGCCTTAGGAGTTGTCTATCGCGAAGACCGGCACGTGTAACCGATTGACAGGTGGCGCTACCATTCCGAGCATGCGCAGATAAGCTGTGTGTCTTCTTTCTTTTTCGCCTCTGTGCTGTGCATCAGTGTTAGTCGGCGTTCGTGTTGTTCACTGCTCTCCTTGTGTCCGTGTCCTGCACGCCTTTTCCTTTGATTATACCTTCAAATCCTGCCGCCATTGCTTATTTGAGCTAATGTGAACGCCCGGTTTGCTATCGCCCCTCAACGCGCTGGTTCTGATAATGCGGTTATGTCTTCCTAGTGTGGACCTCGGCTTAACTAGCGTCTTTACATTACCATGCATTTCAAGACCGATGTGAAAAAGAAATTGGCAGATCAGACGTGCAGTGGGAATCAAGAAAATGCGAAGCATGCATAAGGAACGTCAAATGGATTTACATTGTTGTCCAGCTATACCGGGTTTGGTACATATGAGGTTAACGAAACGGCCGCAAGAGCACCAAGACGGTGGCATGAAAACCATGCCGCTCATGCACGCATGTCATGATTCTAACGCTATGAATTGTCACTTACGTTCGTCACGCAGTCGTGTTGTGCCATAGGAATTTTAGTATACATCCCTTTAAGGAAACGAGTGGCATGTAGATCATGCCGCTAATGACATGCATGTCACGATTTTCATGTTAGGACCTGTCATTTGTGATCGTCATGCAGTCATGTTGTGCCAAACCAATTTTCGTATAGGCTCCGTGCAGTCGAATTTTCCATGTGCGACATCAGCGCCAGAATGGACTGCCTGGCGGAGAGAAGAAGCAAAATTGGGCAGACTGTGACAGGAAAATACGCGAACGCGATGCGCGTCTCCAACTCTACAGCAGCAGCGACCGCCCGTCCCACCTTCTTTCGTTTTATTTACTTTGAGACGCGCGCTCCAAACCTGCGGCAAACTGTTCCAAAGGCGACGCCGCGAGCGTTCGTGTGGTTGGCAGCACGCCCGGAAAGCCGCGAAGAAACGCACGCGTCGCTGTCGCCTCGGTTTCCACAGCGCGCGCGCGTCTCATACGTGCGACCCAAGCGGCCAATGTCAGCGATACTGAGCCGTCCGACGAGAGCTACGTAGCGCCCTGTGGTCAGTAGACAGAGCCCATACATCCCATTAACGAAACGGCAGTATCGCGCCAGGACCATGGCATGTAAATCATGCCGGTCATGACACGCGTGTCATGATTCTAGAGTTATGACCTGTCAAAAAATTTACGTTCGTCATGCTGTCGTGTTGTGCCATAGCAGTTTTCGTATACATCCCGTTAACGAAATGCGTGGCATGTAAATCACATCGACCATGACATGCATATCATGATTTTAATGTTGTGACCTGTCAGTCATGTTCGCCATGCAGTTATGTTGTGGCATTCCAATTTTCGTATACATCCCATTACCCAAACGGCCAGGAGAGCACTAAACCGTGGCATGTAAATCATGCCACTCATGACATGCATATCATGATTTTCATGTTATGACCTGTCATTTATGTTCGCCATGCAGTCATATTGTGGCATACCAATTTTCGCATACATCCCATTAGCGAAACGGCCAGGAGAGCACTAAGACCGTGGCATGTAAATCATGCCACTCATGACATGCATATCATGATTTTCATCTTATGACCTGCCATTTATGTTCGTCAGGCAGTCGTGTTGTGCCATACCAATTTTTGCACACATCCCATTTGATGATGATTGATGATGATGATGATGATTTATGATGTTTAATGGCACAAAGGCTACTATGGCCATAGAGCGCCAGAGCAATGGTGAGTTGGTCAGCTCAGGGTAATGATAATGGGATGCATGTGTGATCAAGTGTGGTTAAAAATTATGGTGTGAAGAGAGATTCAAGAAATAGAATGGTCCTATAAGAAAGGTCATTACTGGATATTGAATGTGTATTGAACTGTAATAATAGTTGGGTTGGCAAAGACCAAGGAGCACTCGCTAGCCCTTTAATGGACAAGGGCAGGGTGGTCCTTTGTCACCTGTAATATTTGATGAACACCAGCACCTGCGTCATCATGGATGACGCAGGACTGGGTTTAGTCAGAAGCTGAGACTATCTTTAAAAATCCAACAGCCCAAAGGAAATTAAAAACATGTTTAAAAGGCACCGATGGTTCATGAGATAAGAACATGGATGGATGCAATGGTGTGTGTGTCTTGTAGAGGGAACTAAAGTGTCGAATTCTCTCTCCTTCCATCTTGTGGCATTCAATTAACACATGAAGAACGGTAAGCGGATGATCACACCTTGTGCAGAGAGGCGGATCAGCCGCAAGACGGAGATGTGAGTGTGTGCCAAAAGTGTGCCCTATTCTCAAGCGGCAGAAAGCTACTTCCTCGTGTCTGTGGCAGAACTGTGTGTACGCAGAGCTAATTCTTGGTTGTATAGTATGTAGCTTATTATTGACTTGGAGACTCCACTCCTCCTGCCAGCACACATGCATATTCTTGCGCACCAGTGATCTGAGGTCGTGATATGGTGCATGGGGTAGTGCAAGTGGGTGGCTGATATCGACTGAGCCAGCTAAAGCGTCGGCTTCCTCATTCCCAGCTATACCACGGTGTCCCGGGACCCAACAGATGGTTAGGTCAAGTTTCCGACTATAAGCTGCAGATATTTGGTTAACGAGGGAGATAAGCACAGGATTTAGATGTCTGTTACATGTTCCTAGTGCTCGCACCACGCCAAGGGAATCACTGAAAACTACTGATCTAGGTATGCGCTTCTGCTGTATGTGCTTTACAGCTATGCTTATAGCGTATGCCTCGGCTGTGAATATACTTGAGTGGGGATTTAACCGGCGGGCATCAGAGAACTCTGGTCCCACCGCAGCAGCAAAGACTCCATCTTTAGTTTTCGACCCATCCGTGTAGAATTCTGTCGCATTGTATTTGTGTTTTAGGGACAGGAAATGTTGTGCGATTGCTGCTGTTGGTGCACATCTAGTGTTTACTTGGGTAAAAGATGTGTCGCACTGGATAAGAGAGGTATTCCAAGGCAGTGTGGTCCACCTCACATCCTCTGTGTAGGTTTCAGACAGCGGTATACGTCTGTCGGAGGCCAGCTTTGCCACTCTTATCGAGAAGGGAACTGGTAGTGATGGGCGCTTCGCGAACAGTGCAGCGGCAGACTGGTTTTCGAGGATAGTTTTGCAGGGGTGCTCAGAGGCTGATGAAACTTTTAGAGCATACATCAGGCTGCAGTACTCTCTCTGATGTGTTAGGGACCACTGGTTACACTGTACATAAAGGCTTTCCACGGGGCTTGTACGGAAAGCACCAGTGGCTAGCCTGAGACCCTGGTGAAGTACGGTATCTAGCTCTTTAAGGGCAGTTTTTGATGCGGACTGGTAGACTATGCAGCCATAGTCTATTCGACTTTGAATGAGGCTATTATATAACGCAAGGAGGCACTTTGTGTCTGCGCCCCACGACTGGTGAGAGAGGATTTTGAGGAGGTTCATTGCTTTAATACATTTATTTTTGGTTTGCATGATGTGTGGTATAAATGAGAGCTTTTGGTCAAAGATGACACCAAGAAACCTATGTTCTTTCGCGATAGCCAATGTGTGTTCGTTTATGCTAATAATGGGATCTGTAAACACGCCTCTAAGTTTTGAGAAAAGCACACATGTGGTCTTTTCTACATTGAACTTGAAGCCATTTTCATCTGCCCATTTTGCCAACCGGTTCACATCGAGCTGAATTTGGCGTTCACAAATGACTAAATTGCATGATTTAAAACTGATCTGTAGGTCATCAACGTACATCGAGTACGAGAGTGTTCGTGGAAGTGCATTTCGGAGCGAGTTTATTTTTACTATAAATAATGTGCAGCTTAGTACCCCGCCTTGCGGGACATCATTTTCTTGAACAAACATTCGCGATAGGACATTGCCAACCCGCACGCGAAAGGTTCTGTCAGACAGGTAGTTTTTAAGGACATTGTACATATTGCCAGAGATTCCATACGCACAGAGATCTTGCAGGATACCAAACCGCCAGGCTGTATCGTACGCTTTTTCAAGGTCAAAGAATATGGTCAAGCAATGTTGCTTATGTACGAATGCATCCCGGATGTAAGATTCTAGGAGGACAAGGTTGTCTGTTGTTGACCTGCCTGTGCGAAAACCTGATTGATATCGGTCAAGGATGCCATTATATTCGAGAAATGACATGAGGCGGCGGTTGATCATTTTTTCAAGAAGTTTACAAACGCAGCTTATTAGTGCTATTGGTCTGTAATTTGTTTCGACTGATGGGTCTTTACCTTGCTTGAGTATTGGGATGACAATGGCTTCCTTCCAAGAAGGAGGAAGGAGTCCAGTCGAGAATATTTTGTTAAACAGACAAAGCACGCATTCAAGTGTTTCCTCCGACAGGTTCTTAATTATATCATAGGTGATTTGGTCTGATCCTGGAGCTGAGTTTTTAAATGCATTTAATGCATATTTCAGCTCTCACATTGTGAAAGGCTGATTGTATCCCTCGGCTGATGTCTTCAATGGGCGAGTTGATTTGGACTCAGCTGCGCGTTTGTATTCAAGGAATGTTTTTGTGTAGTGTTCTGAACTAGACACCCATGCAAAATGTGCACCAAGTGTATTTGCCTGCTCTTGTATTGTACAGCCGGTAACATTTACAAGTGGTAGGGGGTTAGGGGGTTGCTCCTTGAGCCTGCGTACCCTGTCATAAACCCTTTTGGTGTCTGTGTACGAGTTTATGGCTGAAATGTATTTTGACCAACTGTTCCTTTTTGCTGTTCGACGGACACGTCTCCCATTCGCTTTGCATCGTTTAAAAGCGATTAGGTTTTCAAAAGTTGGGAACCTTGAGAGCGAACTCCATGCCTTGTTCTGCTCTTTTCTAGCCAGTTTGCATTCGTCATTCCACCATGGCTTCGGGTTTACTCGAGTACCCGAAGATTGAGGGATGCATTCGTATGCAGCATTAATTATATGGTCTGTCAGGCATGTCGTCATTTCTTCTATTCCTAGGTGTTCTACTGATTCAAGAGTAAGGGTGGAAAGTAACTTGAATTTTTCCCAGTTTGCACGACGTAGACACCAACGCCTCGTAGGTACCTGAGATATGCTCTCTTCAGTTGTTTCAAGTAATGCCGGGAAGTGGTCACTTCCATATGGATTTTTAATAACTCGCCACTGCAGAAATGGGAGTAAAGCTGCGGAACCTATGGCAAGGTGTATTGAAGAATAGCTGTTGTGAATATGGCTATAAAAAGTTGGTTCCTTTGAATTGAAGAGGCATGCCCTGGAGGATAAAAGAAGGTTCTCAATAAGTTTGCCTCTGGAATCGCTAGTTGACCCGCCCCATAACGGGTTGTGAGCATTTAGGTCGCCGACAATAATGTATGGGGATGGCAGCTGATTGAGCAGGTTTTCAAGATCAGAGCTTCCAAGCTGCTGGTCTGGTGGTACATATACTCAACAGACTGTTATCATTTTATTCAATAACATCGCCCGAATGGCTACAGCTTCAAGTGACGTATGCAGGCTCACATGCGTACATGGAATAGACCTGTCTACGGCAATTGCCACTCCACCTGAGGGATGGGCACAATTGACGCGATCTTTGCGAAAGATTATAGATTGATTTAAGAAATTGGTGTGTTTGGGAGTTAGGTGGGTTTCTTGGAGACAGAGTACCTTTGGTTTAAAATCAGATAAAATTGTTTCGTAGAAGGCCTCTCACATTCCACTGCGCTATTTGTGTAGCCATTGCGGATTAAAAAACTATGAAGAGAAGACTAAAAAACTAAAATAAGAAAACTAAAAGCGAATGTGCTTTGGGTGGTACTCCACTAAACAATAGCCTTATCTGGAGCAGTTACTCGTTGCCTATCTTTTTTTAGTCGTTCGGCAGCAACGTGCCGTTCCTTCGGCACTGAGGCCGACGAGCCAGCCGCTACCTTCATAGGCTCTTGCAAAGAGCTGGAGGGGACGGTGGGCTCTTTTGAAGGGACTCGTTCGTTGCCAACCAGTTTTGTGGTTTGGCTCGCAGATCCCGGCCTCGTCTTTGTACGAGAGGCCTGGGGAATCAATGGGTATTGCTCACCAGAGTCGAGTGAGCCCGTTTCCATAGGCTCTGACGCGATACTGGAGCTGATGGAGGCCGGAGGACATGGTGGTTGATCCTTCGGGTGCGCCTGTGGGACTTTTGTTTGAGGCCGCGCGTCAGCGGCACATCTGTTCAGAGCAGCTGGTGGCTTCTCACGGGGGGCAGGGGACAGGGTCAGATCAGCAAGGCTGTACTGAGATCCTGTCGAAACTAGATGCCGCCCCGCCCCCCGGCGAGCTGCATCGGCATAGTTAGTGCCTGAAAACTGGGCGTGTCTTTTTCGCGCTTCAGGGAAAGATATGTTTTCACGGACTTTCAGCTGGATGATCTCCTTTTCCTTTTTGAAGGTTGCACAGGATCGAGAGTAGGCAGCGTGCAAACCGCTGCAGTTAGGACATTTTGTGAAGTTGTTTGTACAGTTATCCGAGTTGTGATCATGTTCACGGCACTTCGCACACGTGATTTTCCCGCGGCAGGACTGTGAGCCATGACCGTATCGCTGACATTTGAAGCATCTTCTAGGGTTAGGTATGTAGGCTCTGACTGCACAACTGAGAAAGGCAACAGCTACTCTCTCAGGAAGACAGGATCTGTTAAAGGTGAGGATAGGTGCTGTGTGTTTATTTCTTTGTTTGTCTTTCTTATTGTGATCCGCCGGACTGCAGTGAGCCCTTGTTCGCGTAGGGAGTCTAGAATGTCAGTTTCTTTCTCGTCTATCAGATCCCTTTCCGAGATGACACCTTGGACGCTATTTAGGCTTCGGTGCGGCGTTACAGTCACTGTCTGGTCATCAATTTTTTTAAGTTTCAGGAGATTGTCGCATTGCTTTTTTGTGTTGATTTCGATAAGCATGTCACCTGATGTTAGTTTCCTGGCTTTATACTCAGGACCGACAACACTCTGAATCCCTCTTGCTATGGCAAAGACGGATTTTGTCGTGATTGGCACTTGATCGTTCGTTGAGTAAATTACTAGAAATTTTGTGAAGTGCTCTGGGCTCTTTTCCTTCGGAAGTTCTTCGGTGCGACCCCTCTTCAGGGGCCGATCGTGTTTTTTGGGTTTAACTAAGCGATCCATATATTTGGTTCAGGTCTGAGGGTTCCATGACATAGTCGGCTGAGGTTCACCCTCATACACTCAGCAAGGTCCCGGGGCTCTCTGCCTGGCAGGCAGGCAGAGGGCCCGTCGGCCGAGGCTTGACCGAGGCCCCGACCGCCACCGCTTGCGGTTTCTGTCCCTCCACCTTTCAACCTATAGCCACGGTACGGATTACAGCTTCGGTGTGGGAGCTCGGGTCCGTGGTGTCGCTACACACCAAACGCCTGCCGATGCAGACGCCCCTGCGGGGCATCCCATTTGCGAAACGGCCAGGAGAGCACTAAGACCATGGCATTTAAATCATGTCACACATGACATGCATGTCATGATTTTCATGTTATGACCTGCCATTTATGTTCGTCAGGCAGTCATATTGTGCCATACCAATTTTCGCAAACATCCCATTAGTGAAACAGCCAGGAGAGCACCAAGACCGTGGAATGTACATCATGCCACTCATGACATGCATATCATGATTTTCATGTTATGACCTGCCATTTATGTTCGTGAGGCAGTCATGTTGTGCCATACCAATTTTCGCATATATCCCATTAGGGAAACGGCCAGAAGAGCACCAAGACCGTGGCATGTAAATCATGCTGCGCATGACATGCATATCATGATTTTCATGTTATGACCTGTCATTTATGTTCGCCATGTAATCATGATGTGGCATACCAATTTTCGTAAGCATCCGATTAGCGAAACGGCCAGGAGAGCCCAAAATCGTAGGCGGCTAGATAGATAGATAGATAGATAGATAGATAGATAGATAGATAGATAGATAGATAGATAGATAGATAGATAGATAGATAGATAGATAGATAGATAGATAGATAGATACGCTCAAACTCGCCGAAGTTCGCTAAGAAATGCTTCGCATTTAATAGTGTCATATGTGTCGCACTCGTAATGTACTAAGTCGAAATTGCAGCCCACACGTTTGTTCGACGCTTCCAGAAAGTATTCGTTGAAGAGTGCTTCGGTGGATATTTTTATCCCCACATAATTTTGCCTGTGTCATTCAATTCGTACAGCACATGCATTTTGGTTTGAGTGAGTTCGTCATGCAATGTGTGCACGTGACAAAACGTGCCACAAAACAACACTTTTTCGAAATGGCAGACGAAGAAACTCCGAGCAACCATCTCATTGAGTGTAGTTTAAGCTTCGATGAAGCAATCCCGAGTCAACGCCTGTTACGGTGAAATACCGAACTGCTTATGGGAAGAGGAATGCGGCCATCAACGTGGCTGAATCTATAGCTGGAATGAATGACTGGATATGAATTAGTAAAAACGCCCATTATTTCATTTGCGTAAAGAATAACATTATCGGCATGGGGCCGTGGCGTTGCCGCGATACGAGTACACAGCCTCTTACATAGGTCCTGTCTATTTAATAGGGCATATGAAAATGGCTAACATTAGTGGTAAGCCACCGCATCATTAACCTAATAGTGCGTGTCTTTAATCATGGTTAAAGAAAAATACGGCAAGTGGGGCAGATACCACTCGGCGAACCTTTCGTTCAGCGAAGACAACTCTAAAGCATCTGTTCCCTGACGTGCCATGGGAAACTTAGTCATAAGTGTCTGTATAATTACCGTGGCCTTGATGACTCAGCAATGCGGCCGAAAGATCTGAAAAAAAAATGCTTCAGTACCAAGGCGCCGTTGGACACCCCCTGAGGATACAACAAAAGCATAATTGCCCCACAAACTGGTGACGTCGCGCGCTACGTCAGCGACGTCAGCAGTTTTACTGATGTTGCGCCCTTTCGAAAGTCAGCTGCGTGCCTCGTCAAGTGCTATGCCGAAATCAAACTCAAGTGTGTGGCTGAGCTGCGAAATATTTTGTTGACACCAACATTCTGTATCAAAGTGCTAGTCAAATAATCATTTGCGACAAGGGCATCGCTCCTACGATAGACGTCACTCAAGTTATTCTGCAATACAGCCATGCACGTTACCGCAGGGGAGCGGCCGCCTCGGTGCTACCGCTGCCGACATGCTGGCGACGTGCATAGAGGTACCTTGGTGTATGAGAATTTATGCAGTTGTGCGGCAATAAATCTAGGTCGCACAGCTTGTATATCTTCCCGTTCGATAATTTTCACCTAGATCAAGACTTTCGATGAAATGACGCGGATCATGCCGTGGAAGCTGGACTACGCAAGGAGCCTGCAAACGAAGCTTGATGGGAAACTGCGAAAATAACAGTATGCATAATGTTTATGGTAGTTTTTCGCATGAAAAGTACATGGAACGTGATTAGGGTGGTGTGTTAATTCTGGCTAGAGTAGGGCACATCTTCTAGTGAATCGTAACAGCCTAGCTGTTTAAGCTTGCAGTATCTTTGTTGTGGGACGCGAAGCACCGCTAAGAGACGCCGAATCAGATGAGATGGAGGAAGGTACCATCACCTCTGGGATGGCAGAGACAAGCGCGCACAAAGCCGCGAGAACAGATCATAGTTGGAGAGGCGGTGCGTTGCCCCGTGCATGCGCTATGAGCCCGCGCGGAGGCCGAAGCATAGTAGTTGGCGTGAAAGCTGCTTCAAGAAGGTGTTCGAACTACTCACTGGAAAATAGCATCGCTCTTGTATTTACCAGAGCCAGGCGGCGCCTATACACTCTCTACATTAGGGGTATGGCTTGACATTAGCATCTTGAGTTTGATGGTAGCGCACGCAGGACACGGACACCAGGGAGACACACTTGACACACCACAGCGCTAACTTTCAACAAGTGATTTATTTTCCGCAGATCCCGCTTGTACATATAACCTCAAAAACGTTAGACGCCACGTGTGCACTGCTTAGAACTGTGAACGATGACAAATGGAAATCACCTAAAGCGACAGGAGTACATATTTCGTGGACATGACAAAACACCTTCAATGAGTCGCATTTTTTGCCATGTTGCTATCTGGAACAGCGAAAACCACACCCAAAAGCACTTTAGCGAGAGCACATGTATTCAAGTTCTTTTTCAGACAGCATAATTGATGCCCTACTTACGCATGCGTCCCCAGATTTCGAGATGTTATTGGCTTCTACTATCAGACGTGTTGTCTCGCACTGGTTTCTACCCATGATAGCCGTTTCCTTAAACTTGGGTTTACACGTACACCTTCGACAATGAACGGCTAGGAAACCATCCGGAGCCACGTTGCATACCTTGTTTTTATGTTCCCTTAATCTGTCATTTATACACCTACTGGTCTGCCCAATGTAAGACCTTCCGCACGTTAAAGGGATCTGATAAACAACGCCCGTGCTACACTTAACAAATTCATTCTCTTCTTTGTGCTGCGTTTCGCATGCGCTGCGTGTGGTCTTAGAATGAATTTGTTAAGATTTAAGGGGCTGCCGCTCTTCGCGTTCTTTGAATCTTAAGAACGTTTTTGTATAGTGCGATGCACTTGAAACATATTCAAAGTGTTCGCCTAGGCAGTCCGCCTGCTCTTCCAGGCTCTCACCTCGGCTACTTACCAAGGGTAGGGGGTGTGACTCCCGACCCATTAACTTGTTTACCCTATTCCAAACCTTCGTTTCGTCGGTGTAAGAATTTATACCGGAGATGTACCTATTCCAATTTTCTTTCTTTGCAAGACGACGCGTTCTTCTGGCTTGTGACTTAACCTGCTTGAAATTGACGAGGTTTTCAGCTGTTGGGTAATTGCGGAGTAATCTCCAAGCTTTATTTTGACTGTTGCGCGCTTTCCGACACTCGTCGTTCCACCATGGGATGCGACGCTTATTAGTCATTCCGTTAGTTAGCTTAATGCATTTCGTTGCAGCGTCAATGATAAAACCTGTTAGGTATGCCACAGCATCGTCGATATTAAAATCAGCAATGTCATCTCCGTCTAAATATGTGTTTTCTCGGAACAGTTCCCAGTTGGCTGACTCGATGTTCCATCGTGGAAATGAGGCGAGCGCGTATCTTCTTTTGTTAACTTCAACATAATCGGGAAGTGGTCACTCCCAAAGGGGTTCTTGAGAACGGACCACTCCAGATATGAAATTAGTGTACTCGAGACAATACTTAGGTCTATAGAAGAGTATGTGTTGTGTGTAGTGCTATAATACGTTGGTTCTTTTTTGTTAAGTAAAGATGCGCCTGACGAAAACAGAAAGTGTTCTATTAGGCGTCCTCGCGCATCCAAACGGGGGTTGCCCCATAGGGGACTATGTGCGTTTAGATCACCAACGACTATATATGGCGGAGGAAGTTCATCAATGAAGCATTGAAAGTGCGTCTTCGAAAGTTGATAGCACGGAGGAACGTAAATAGAAGTAATTGTTAGTAGCTTACCGAACAGCACTGCTCGGACAGCAACTGCCTCAAGGGAAGTTCGGAGGTTCAACGGCTTACAAGCAACACTTTTGTCGACTATTATAGCGACACCGCCCGACGAGGCGGCTAGCGTCGTAACGGTCTTTGCGGAAGATGGCATATTGCCTTAGGAAGTTTGTTTGTGTGGACTTGAGATGTGTTTCCTGAACACACAGCACCTTTGGAGTATGTTTATTAAGAAGTTCTCTAATATCATCGAGATTATGCAGAAGTATTCTCACATTCCACTGTAAGATCTGTGTCCATTTTAGATGTGTTTTGTGCTGTGTGCTCAAGGATGGAACATTAGCTCACGGACCCTTTCCAG
Organism: Hyalomma asiaticum; assembly: GCA_013339685.2. NCBI lineage: Eukaryota > Metazoa > Arthropoda > Arachnida > Ixodida > Ixodidae > Hyalomma > Hyalomma asiaticum. The sequence goes on from CM023488.1 coordinate 95,423,450, forward strand.
GGGCCGTGACACGAGATTTTTCTTTTTTGGATCGGTCGACGGAGTCGCGCCGATCCTTAGGCGCTGGTTGCGCCCTCACGCTTGGTGTTGTGTCCATTGCCTCTTGCGAGGCGCTGGACACGCGCTCTTGCGAGCGCTGCGTTTGCTTTGAGGGCCTCGCCTCAGAAGACGAGACCTTCGCGCCCCCCAGCCCGGAGGTTGGTGGGTTCCTTCTTGGATGGTGGAGCAGCACTGGCTCCAACCACCGAGGGGGCGGATGGCGTCACCGCCGGCTCACTACGCGTGTGCCAGACAGCCGCCGGAGGCCGTCGTGGCGCTGCCCCCTGACGCGCCACTTCGGCAAAGCTGGTTTTTGGCAGGTAGGACACCTGCCTTCGTGCCTCCTTAAATGAAATGTTTGTTTTACTTTAATTGTGACAATTTCCTTTTCTTTTTTCCAGCATGGGCATGACCGTGAGTATGCGGCATGCTCCCATTACAGTTCGCACAGTGAAGAGGGTTTTCACAGGCATCAGACGTGTGTTCTTCAGCACTGCATTTTGCGCAAGTTAGGCGGCCTCGGCAGTTCTGTGAACTGTGCCGAATCGCTGGCATTTGAAACATCGGAGAGGGTTTGGTATATATGGCCTCACTCGAAGCCTGATGTACCCAGCCTCGATGGAGTCGGGCAGTACACTTGAATTGAAAGTATCAGGTGCTTAGTCTGGACTTCTTTTCCATCACGCCTCATCTTAATTCGTTTCACGTTGATGACATTCTGTTCGCTGAAACCTTCCAGGAGTTCAGCCTCAGTGAGCCCTAACAAATCATCATCTGAAACAACGCCACGGGTGGTATTCATAGTTCGGTGCGGGGTTACTATTACTTTGGTGTCTCCAAATTTCACTATATTAGGCAGTTTTTCAAATTGCTTCTTGTCGCGAAGCTCCAAGAAGCAAGATCACCACTTGCCATCCTCGATGCTTTATACCCTGGGCCAAAGATTTCGGACAAAGACTTGGAAACTAGGAAAGGTGAAATTGCTCGCACTGGTTTGTCTGGAGTTCTGAGTGTATGACATGGTATCGGGGGAAAGATTCTCTTTGTTGGCCAAAAAACTGAAAAATTTCATCGGTGCGCCCTCTTTCTGAGGGCGATCAGGGAGTGGAGGGTAAGAGCTAGACATATTGGATGTTTAATTTTCCGGCAGCGACGCCAGCCACCCACCATGGAGTCCTACAAGGGGACGCTGCAGGGTCTGTAAGCACAGGCCCTGCAGACGCCAGCTGTACGCCACCACTATAACCGAATATGGTGTATCCAAGGTAGGATAGCCACACAGGGTTAACCCTTGCCGCCAGGAAACACGGAAGTCAATAGAAGAGAGTAGAGGACAGGAAAGATGTAAAGTAAGAGAAAAGACGAAGATTCGAGAAGAGAGAGAGAAAGGAAAAGGCGACTGCCGAAACCCCCCCGTTAGCTCGGGTCCGTGGTGTCGCTACACTTATTGGGCAATTGTAGGCTTCGTTTGAGGTACACCTAGAATGTCTGCTTGTTCTTGTAATGTTGTTGTGTGCCCGGGCTCCGTAAGTATGGGTATAGTGTACGGTGAGTAATCTCCCCTGAACTTTCTTACCTTATCCCACAATATTTTGGATGTGACTGAACTATGATACCAGATATGTAGTTTTGCCAGGATATTTCTCTGCCTGCCTACGGATGTATCGCGTCTTGGCTTTGGCCTGTTTAAAATTTACAAGGTTTGTGTAAGTAGGGTACCGTCTCAAGACGCCCCAGGCCCTATTCTGAAGTTTCTTTGCATCGGTACATTCCGGAGTCCACCAGGTCTTTAACTTCTTTCGAACTTTATTTGACGATTGGGGCATGGATTTTTCTGCGGCTGCAACAAGAATTTCTGTGAACTTTTCATTTATCTCATTGATATTAAGGTTTGATGAGAAGGCCTCTTCGAGAGTCACATTTTCTTTGAACCGAAGCCAGTCTGCGCGTTGTACAAGCCAGCGACGTGGTTTAGTGGTGATGGTGGGTAGTTTTGATGTTAGGTTGATGATCACAGGTAAATGATCGCTTCCATAAGGGTTGTCGAGGACTTCCCAGTTCAAATCAGTAAAAAGAGACGGCGAACAAAACGCTAAGTCCTGGCAACTGAATTTACGGGAGCTGGGTGAAAAATAAGTTGGTGAGCTTGTGTTTAAAAGACAAATGTTGTTTGATAGAATAAGTCTTCAATGAGTTGCCCCCTCTGTCTGTTTTTTCGCTACCCCAGAGAGTACAATGAGCGTTAAATCTCCGACTAAAACGGAAGGTTTTGGCAGTTGTGCTGTTAGGCCGTGCAGTTCGAGGGGAGTGATATGTTGATGAGGAGGAACATACGGTGCACAGATGGTTATGGTTTTGTGCGCTATACCAGTGACAGCCACAGCCTCCAGAGAGGTGTTTAATTTAATGTATCGGGTAGGGTGCCGCCTTGTACAACTATGGCGACTCCTCCCGATAGGCGGCTAGAGTGTTCGCGGTCTTACGCACAACAGTAAAACCTTTAAGGAAATTGTGTTTTTTGCACCTAGATTTGTTTCTTGTAGACATATAGCGAGGGGGAAAACTTGTTGATGATGTCCTTGATGTCACCCAAATTATGTATCAACCCTCTACAGTTCCAGTGCACAATAAAAACCATGATAGAATAAAATGAAGCAATACACATGTATAGATTGGTCGGTTGATTAAAAGAATTATGGGTGACATTATTTACAACTCAACAGGTGCTGTTGCCCTAAGTTACAGAGCCCTTCCGGGCCCTGTAATGCGGGCTTTCTCTTTTTTCGCACGCTCAAAGAGCTGCGCCGTTCCTTTGGCGTCTGAAACGCGGGGGAGTGTTGTATCCATCACCTCTTCTGAGGTGGTGGATAGTGCCCGCTCAGCAGGCACGTTCGCGGCAGCTTCTGGCCTAACTGCGCTTGCAGTGGCCTGGGTCCGGCAGGCTCGGGAGTCTGCTGGCCCTCTTGGGAGGTGGCGGGCAGCAGCACAGGCTACTCCAGCTGGGGGCGCTGATGGCGCGACCGCGGTCACACTACGTGCGACTTTTGCGGGCGCTGGAAGACGTGGCGCGGCGCCCCGGCGCGTCACATCGGCGAAGGAAGGACTTGACTGATTATGGAGTGAGACCGTTTACGTGCCTCTTGAAAGGACAGATTGAATTTGACTTGAGCTCTAGGATTTGCTTTTCTTTTTTTCCACGTGGGGCACGATCGCGAGTAGGCAGGATGGTCTCCTTCACAGTTTGCGCAACGGGATGCTGAAGTGCAAGTTTCCGATGAGTGCTCGTTGAAGAACATTTTGCGCAAGTAGCACGTCCTCTGCAGCTTTGCGATCCATGTCCAAAGCGCTGGCATTTGAAACATCGACGGGGATTTGGTACATAGGGCCTGACACGCAGCTTACAGTAGCCGGTTTCGATGTATTCAGGTTGGTGCTTGTTCCGAAGGTGATAATTATGTGCTTCGTTGGGATTTCTTTATCGTCTCGTCGTATTACTATTCTTTGGACCTTGACTACGTTCTGGTCTTGCCAGCCTTCCAATAATTCACTTTCAGAGAGTTCGAGAAGGTCATCATCAGAGATGACCCCGCGCACTGTATTCTAGACCTGTGTGGGCCTACAGAAACTGGGACGTCCCCAAATGCTACTAATTTGGATAATTGTCATATTGAAGCTTATCACGAACTTCCAGAAGGAGGTCGCCGCTTCCCATTTAGTTACATTGTATCCTGGCCTATTGCATCCGTCAGAGTTTTCGACACTAGAAAGGGTGAGATTGCTCGGACTGTCTTGTTTTCTTTCTGGCTATGTACAACGTGGTACTTGGGGAAGGACTGCTTTGTTTGGAGAATGTGAAGGATTCTTCGGTGCGCCACTTTCAGGCGGCGATCAGGTAGTGCGGGAAAAAAGTTGGCCATACGGATAATGTAAATTTCGGCGGCGATGGTGGCCGCCCACCACCGAGCCAACAAGGGGACGCTACAAGGTACAATACTTGAAGTCGCCAGCCATGCATCGCCGCTATAACCATATATAACCACCCAAGGTTGGGTAACTACACCAGGTTAACCCTTGCCGCCAGGAAGATCGGAAGTAAGTAGAAGGGAGGAGTAGACAGGAAGATATGAAGAGTGAGAGAAAGACGAAGGTAAGGGAGAGAGAGACAGGAAAAGGCGACTGCCGATTTCCCCCCGGGTGGGTCAGACCGGGGGTGCCGTCTACGGCAAGCACGGGCCAAAGGGGTGTGTTGCCGCCGCTGGGGGTCTTAAAGGTCCAATCACCCCGCATTGGCTCAACCACCAGGTTCCCCTTTTCCCCGGACACGGCTAACCACGCACGGCGACACGTGGAGGGGGTCGAAACCCCCCGTTGGCTCGGTCCGTGGCGTCGCTACACACCAAACGTCTGCTCGCGCAGACGCCCCTGCGGGGGATCTTTTGGCTAAGTTACTTTCATTTTTTGGCGTTTTTTATGAAGTTCTTGGTAGATCGTCACCGTTTTCGCCTAAGCCTCGAACTTGTTGCTTAGGGCGACTTTAAATTCTTCGTTCTTCGCTCTGATTGCCTCTAGATTGCATTTCTTTCTAGCAAATAATTTAGTTCTTGTTTTCTTTAGGTTAAGTATTGTCTTTGCCCTTACTAATCTGTGATCGCTGCATTTTATCTTCCCCACTACTTCTGTGTCCTGAATTATGCCTGGTTGTTCGCACATTATAAAGTCTATGTAATTCTTTGTTTCCGTTAGGGCTTTTCCACGTCCACTTCTATTCTGTGTTTCGTGTTCATTTCGGAGTCGGTTTCTTTCGGCAAATTGTACTAGCGTTTGCCCACGGTTATTCCTACGGCCGACGCCCTAGTTGTCAATCGCCTGCTCTCCACTTTTTGTACCTACTTTTGCGTTGAAATTCCCCATGACTACTGTGTGTTGGAGCCGTACTGGTTTATTGCTAATTCGGTGTCCTCGTAGAACTGCTCCACTTGTTCGTCGTCGTAGTCGTTGTTGGCGCATATCCCTTGATTATCTTAATTTTATACGCTTATTTAGTTTTCTTACGACGCATGCTACCCTTTAGTTAATGCTGTACAATTGATCTACGTTGCCCGCTAGGTTTTGTAAATTAGGAACCCAACGCCATGTTCTGTCTTTTCGGGTAATCCCTATAGCAGAGATTATGTCTATTGTTTAAGACTATGTCAGCTTCACCTGCTCTCCTAACTTCGCTAATGCCAATGACGTCCCAACTAACTCCTCTAGTTCGTCAAGTAGTTCTGCTAATCTAGCTTCGCTGGAGAGGGATCTTGCATTCAACGTTGCATCTTGCACGATCTTGCATCTATCAAGGTTTTAGCCAATACTACCTATGTGTTTTTTTTACGTGGCGCAAGGGCCAAGTATGGCCAAAGAGCGCCATTTCTGGTGATGTGATGTCTGCAGTGAGCAATGAGTCACGATGCTAATATGGAATGTGGCTGTAGATGGGCCTAAAATCTAAAATTGAATCGCTGTATCGAGGCGTAAAAGATTAAAACTATGATATTAGCGAGTGGGATGGTCTATGAATACTGAATGTAGGTGTTCATGATTCTAGAAAACTAACGCACTCAGGCAGCACGAATTCCTCGCCGGATCCTTGAGCCCAAGGACGGCGAGGAGGGTGCTTTCTTGATAAAAACACCGCCGCAGCGGCCTCTGCTGAGAGGCCGTGCTACAGGTCGCCTGGATAAATAACATTAAATTGTGTATATCTTTTTAAAAAACGCCAGGGACTGATTCCAGTTTAAAAAGTGGTTTGTTGCTTAAAAACATAGAGGGGTGCAGTGGCAGATGTTCCCGGCACGGTAGTAAAAAGTGCTGTTTTCTGTGACTTTCTAGAGCCATGCATTGCAGAAGGATGTAGACAACACTCAGGGGCTCACCACAGTAGTGGCACATCGGTGGATCGCCACCCGACAGTAGGTATGCGTGTGTGCTATGTGTGTGTCCAATCCTTAGTCTACAGATGGTTACCTGTGTACGGCGTAGCTTTGATACTAGGGGCCAGTTACTGAGATAAGGTTTGATAAGATGGAGTTTTTTTTGAGTTTCCTTATCCCATAGCTGCTGCCAGTAGGCCCTGAGCTCTTCCTCAGGAAGGGTTCAAGTCCATTACAGGACACCTACAGATATGCGGGAAGTGGTGGTCTCTACAGATGTGGCAAGCCGGTCGGCTAACTCATAATAGTTGCCACGTCCATCAATTAATGTCCACGTCCTGTTAAATAATCTGTTAAATAACTGTTAATAACACTCGTCACACGCCTCGCGCAAGTCCATCGTCGACTGCACCGACTGTCTGTTGCCCGTCACTTTGATGAGGGTCAAGTGCACTGCGCGCACAGCTACCGCACAGCACGTGACGTTATCACAGCCTTGGCTCAGC
>CM023488.1:95430006-95499388 GCA_013339685.2 Hyalomma asiaticum
CCCTTTAATTGTTAGAAACAAGTTAATGAAACAACAAACATTGAAGCCTAGGAAAACACACGAGAAGTTATTCCAATTCGTAGTTATGATATCGTAATTTTGGCTTTAGTAGAAAGGAATTAAAGTGGACGAAAAGACAAATCTGCTTTCGGGCGGAACCTAACCCACGACCTTTGGACATCGCGTCAGATGCTCTACCGCTGAGCTACGAAGACGGTCGTCGCAATGTCCATTTTATTGGGTATTTATGGATATGAAATCCTGGGAGTGTTAGGCAGCGCCACTCGTAGCCATGGCAGCGAGCGTAGCACACTCTTACTGCCAGGAGGCGTCACGAAGAACGTGATCTTATGTCGAGGTGGCTGCTGCCCAGTAAACCGTCATATGTTAAGGCACCAAGTCTGCCGCAACGAGGCCCAACCTATGAAATAACGAAAGGCAAGGGCTCGCTTTATTTGTTAGAAACAAGTTGATGAAACCGCAGACATTGAAGCCTCGGAAAGCATAGTGGAAGTTATTCCGATTCGTAATTATGATATTGTAATTTTGAGGTTATCAGAAAGAAATTAATGTGGACGAAAAGACAAACCTGCCTTCGGTGGGTTTGTCTTGAACCCACCGAAGGCAGGTTTGTCTTTCGTCCACTTTAATTACTTTCTACTAACCTCACAATTACAATATCACAATTACGAATTGGAACAACTTCCCCTATGCTTTCCTAGGCTTTATTGTTTGTTCTTTCGTCAACTTGTTTCATACATATATATATATATATATATATATATATATATATATATATATATATATATATATAAACACTTCGAAGCGGAGGACGTGCGAAACGAAAACATTTTATTTTTCCAACGTTTCAGCCGGGGACCGGCCTTCATCAGGGAAAAACCCTGATGTTTTCATCAGGGAAAAACTTCATCAGGGAAAAACCCTGAGGGTTTTTCCCTGATGAAGGCCGGTCCCCGGCTGAAACGTTGGAAAAATAAAAAGTTTTCGTTTCGCACGTCCTCCGCTTCGAAGTGTTTTGATTCTGCTGGATCCAAGGACACTTCCTTCTTCATATATATATATATATATATATATATATATATATATATATATATATATATATTATATATATATATATATTATGGTGGTGAATAGGCCGAAGGCGTGAAGACAGAGATGAGTAGTAGACCTTCGAGATTGGCAACAAAGATGGTGAAAGCCTTTATTCATCGTTTCAGCCGGATACCGGCCTTCATGAGGAATGCCTATGGTTGTATTCCCGCTTCTATTTATACCTGTCCGTTAGAGCTTTTCGTAAAAAAGAGAAAAACATGAAGAGACAAAAGAATGTCGAGAGAATAAGAAAAGAAAAAAAGAAAAGGGCAGGAAAGGTAGAGAACCTGAGAGAAACGTACCGAGGAGTTCCCCTATGCGAAGAGTACCCCCCCCCCTTCCTCTCTCCCCCTTTCCACTCCTCCCATATTTACGATGTCGTTTTCGTAGGCCGACCCAAGAGTCATGTGTGTAGTTGAGGCTACCCTCAGGTGTGTCGATGTCAAAAAAAAAAACAGGAAAAGGGAAGGAAGAAAAAAAATTACGGCATATCCACGGAGTGAATGATGGTGAGTGGGCGAAGCCCGGGAGGTTCATCGTAGATCGTGCCGAGTTCTGGATTAATTTAGTTAACGCGCACGCTACGAATCCTCATGGTTCAACTATGCACAAGTGAAATCTCCCACCGGCATTTCATTGCAAGTCAAGATCCAGTGCCTATATATATACATATATATGGGTTGCCGGTGAACGCTTCTCCAACGCGAGCAGTGGGTATTTCTCATTCAAGAAACTCGCTAGGAGACGCTGCCTGCGCCAACGTTGTCTCTCGCGGGTGAGGGCGCGTTCTCCTTCTTTGCGAGCTGGTACAGCGCTCCTCTAAGAAAGAGCGTTTCCATAGCCAACGCGCCTTTCGCTCTCTCTCTGTCTCTCTCTCTCTCTCACACACAAGACAGCAGAGGCACGCGCCGGGAGGCAGCGCCGGGAGAGAGAGAGAGAGAGGCACGCGCCGAGGGCGAGCGCGTGCCGGGAGGCACGCGGGTTACGCCTGACGACTGACGACTGACGCGTGACAAGGTTAGACTAAGAGGAGCATAATTGCGACGGATGCATCCATGCGTGAGGAGAAAGCGGGAGTGGGCATTTTTTCAGAAACTTTGTCTTGGTGATATACCTTGCGCCTCCCGGATTATACACCCATATTCGAAGCAGAGCTCTTAGCCATTCTTTTAGCCATTCTCAAGCTTCCTGCACAAAATTCGGCAGTTGTTATAGTGACTGATTCGCTTTCGGTATGCACATCACTCGCTTCAGCCTCTCCTTCCAAGTCTTCTGTTCTAAACGCATTCACTTCATTAATTCCTCCCCACGTGCGTGAAGTACGATTGGTGTGGGTGCCAGGCCATCGTGGCATATTTATAAACGAGATGGCTGATGTTCTCGCGCGGTGGTCCCTAGATGGGCCGGTAATGTCTGTAGTGCCTACTACTGCCTTTGTTACTTTGTCTAGATTCCGTAAGTACTCTTTACTTCAAGATTATTTAAAAATGAAGTTACCTATTGAAGAATATGGGCATCTTTCTTTTGTTTGGGATAATAAGTGGGGTCCCTCTCGTAAACTGGAAGTGGCAATAACAAAATTTCGCTGTCGTATCCCTCCATTAAATTTTTATTTACACAGGTCTGGTCTGGTGCCATCTCCGCTATGCTGCTATTGTCAAGAGCCTGAAAACATTGATCACTTTTTAATTACCTGTCAGCGTTATAGTAGTCAGAGGAAAAGGCATTCCGAAATTTCATTCAGGAATTTAAAAATTCCCCTGAATTCTCAGAATATTTTTTCCTTTGGAGCGTCCTCATTAGGTTACAGCAACAGGAACGTCTGCTTAGCCATGTGCAATTTCCTTCGTGACACAAGAAGAATTCGTTGCTAATCATCTTTCCAACCAAAACTTCGTACCTCGAAATTGCCGCCACTAGTTTATTAAACCTCAAATTACTTTATTATGGTTAGTTTGTATTATAAATAGTATATCACTCTCTAACATTTCATTCTTCCATACATTACCGATTCCTTACTCTTCCTTTGTTCTAGCTCACTTTTTTCCTTTTTTTTACATTAACCGCCGGCTTCATGGCCAATCCCCCGTAGTGGGCAAGAGCCAAATAACAAGGAGAAAAGAAAGAAAGAAAGAAAGAAAGAAAGCTTCGCCCCTAAAACGGGTGGGGTTGGTTGAGTACAATTGCAATTACGTCAGTGGCCATGGCGTCTAGAAGTCTGCGCCCGGACGGGCAGAAACGTGCAATGACGTTCCTGCATGTTTGGCGATGTCCAGGAGAAAGAAAATGGAAGAAAGTTTTAGAGAAATATTTAGAAAAAGAGAAGTAAAAGATGAATGACCAGGAAGTAAAAAAAGCAAAACATCATCAAATAGGTTTACATAACTCGCTTTGCAAAAACACGCCATATTTCAAGGGTCCGGTTCCCGCTGTACATACGGTGCCACAGGATAAACGCATGTCAGTGATTTTATTATTGCGATGTTTCCCGGGTTTCCATTTATACCTTTCTCGATCTTTTTTAACGGGTATATTAGATGTCTTTCTCGTTGCTCACGCTCTGGCATTTTACGTGAAGCCCGTTTATAATAGTGTCTCTGTTAGTTTATCCGATGAATGATTTGGGAGGTTTCGATGTTTCTAGAGAAGTAGATTTGGAATAGTTTTGGCATGGGCTTTTTGGTTGTTGTTGTCGATCTGTAGGTTTCCGATATCGGAAACCAACCGATCGACAACAATATCTTTAATGCCAAAACGACCACCCACACCACTGTAAGAACAACATTCCATACAGCCAAGCGAACCGTTTCAAACGAATCTGCTCAAAAGACGAAGATCTGGACCCGGCCGGCCTAAGTCTAGAAACCGTCCTTCACAAACAAAAGTATCCACCACGTGTTATCAACGACACCATCCCCAGGGCCGAAACACTTGACCTACAAGACCTCATTTCGAAACGTCCCGCACAACGCCACTCTCAACGTACAAACCTGCACTTAACGTACAGCAGGAATTCCCCCAATGTAAACAAAACGCTAAGGCGGCACTACAACATCATAGAACAAAGCGAGAGACGCAAGCGTGCATTTCCATCCGCTCTTGCGTTACCTACAGACGATCACGTAACCTCGGGACACGCTTGTGAACTCGAAATATAATACATCACGGCCACACAACGGATGCAGGCCATGCCTGAAATCAAGGTGTCTTGTCTGTAAGGCAATACAGGTCACGAGTACTGCCAACAGCTCCCCATCACAGTCAAAATTTGCGGTAATTATACATGTGATTCCACGAATGCCATCTATCTGCTGGAGTGTATTGTATGTACATAGGTCAAACAAAAACCTCATTCACGCTCCGCTTCAACAACCACAAAGCCCATGGCGAATCTATTCCTCCCAAATGATCTAAACCTCCCAAATGATTCATTCGATAAACTAACAGTGACACTATTAGAAACGGGCTTCAAGTCAAACCGAGAACGTGAGCAACGAGAATCAAATCTAAAATACCGGTTCAAAACGATCGAGAAAGGTATAAATGAAAACCCGGGAAACATCGCAATAATAAAATCACTGGCATGCCTGTGACGTGTTTTTGCAAAGCGAATCATGTGAACCTATTTGATAATTTTTTTCCTTTATTTACTTCCTGACCATTCATCTTTTACCTGTCCTATTCTAATCATTTCTCTAAAACTTTCTTCCCTTTTTTTCCCCTGGACGTCTCCAAACGTGCAGGCACGTCACTGCACGCTTTTGCCCCTCCAGGCGCAGACTTGTAGACCCCATCGCCATTGAGGTCATTGCAATTGTACTCACCCACCACTACCCGTTTTGTTTCTTCCCTCCCTTTTTCGGTATTTTTGACATTAATACACCTGAGGGTGGCCTGGACTATAAACATGACTGTTGGGTCCGGCCATGAAAGCTACTTCGTAAAGAGGGGAGGTGTGGAAAGGGGGAGAGGAAGGAGGGGCGGGAGATGATGCTCGCATATGACGTACGTCGTCTGCGTTTATTCCACTCTTCTGTCCGTGTCTGTCAGGTTCTCTAGCTTTCCTGTCTCTTTTTTCTTTCTTTTTCATTTTTTATTCTCTCTACATTCTTTTCTTTCTTCATGTTCTTTTTTTAAGAAAGCTCTCGCAGACATGTATAAATAGAAGCGGGAATACATCCATAGGCATTCCTGATCAAAAGAAGAGGCGTGCAGGACACGGACACAAGAAGAGCAGTGAACACCACGAACGCCGACTAACAACTGAAGCACAGCACAGAGGCGAAAAAGAAAGAACACACAGCTTATCTGCGCATGCTTGGAATGGTAGCGCCACCTGTCATACTGTTACACGTGCCGTTCTACGCGATAGACAACTGCTAAGACAACTGCTATGTCTTAGCAGTTGTCTATCGCGTAGAACGGCACGTGTAACAGTATGACAGGTGGCGCTACCATTCCGAGCATGCGCAGATAAGCTGTGTGTCTTCTTTCTTTTTTCGCCTCTGTGCTGTGCTTCAGTTGTTAGTCGGCGTTCGTGGTGTTCACTGCTCTTCTTGTGTCCGTGTCCTGCACGCCTCTTCTTTTGATTATGGAATATTACCAACTCGCTCAACTTTCTGTCCTTTTGGGCATTCCTGATGAAGGCCGGTCTCCTGCTAAAACGATGAATAAACACTGTCCCCACCTTTGTTGCCCAATCCTAGAGTATACTACTCATCTCCCTCTCTCTCTCTCTCTCTCTCACTATCTCTGTCTCGATATATATATATATATATATATATATATATATATATATATATATATATATATATATATATATATATATGCATGTGTGTGTGTGTGTCTGGTGTTTCAGAACATGTGTGCAGAAATCTTGTGTTAGAAGAAAGATATTTGCCACCTTTTTATGAAATGCTTTGCTTGTGGTGATGGGCGGAAGAAAATCAGTGGGACGGACGTGGTACACCAATTAACAAAGTGATACTGCGACAATGAAATGACAACAAAGCCCCGCCACGGTGGTCTAGTGGCTATGGTACTCGGCTGCTGATCCGAGGGTCGCGGGATCGAATTCCGGCAGCGGCGGCTGCATTTCGATGGAGGCGAAATGTCGAGGCCCGTGTGCTGTGCGATGTCAGTGCACGGTAAAGAACTCCAGGTGGTCGAAATTTCCGGAGCCCTCCACTACGGCGTCTCTCATAATCAGAACTGGTTTTGGGACGTAAAACCCCACAAAACAACAAACCTACCTAACCATCCATTATGGAAAATATGTTGTCATTTCATTGTTACGTGGGGTTTAACGTACCAAAACTGATTATGAGAGACGCCGTAGTGGAGGGCTCCGGAAATTTCGACCACCTGGGGTTCTTTAACGTGCGCTGACATCGCACAGCACACGGGCCTCAACATTTCGCCTCCATCGAAATGCAGCCGCCGCGGCCGGGATTCGATCCCGCGACCCTCGGATCAGCAGCCGAGTACCTTAGCCACTAGACCACCGTGGCGGGGCTGGTTAGGTAGGTTTCTGTGCAAGATTACATTGCTGTACCACTCAAGAGATGAAAACCTGCAACTCTTGTTTACCAGGAAGAGAGATACCAATTTTATCCACATTTCTCGAAAGAAGAAGAACAAGCGCATTGCACTGAAAACATATTCACGCTTACATGGCTATATTAGTAAAAATGCCAGAATAGAAGACGACGGGGCGCCGTAACCTGAGGGTGTATGAGATGGAGTAAGTTGAGGGAAAATATTGAGGGCATGCTTCATCTGCGCCTTTAAGAATGGAAAGTGTTATCGCGCCCCGTTGGCATCGAATCTTCTTCCCATTCGCTTGACATGCTCTTGAGCCACATAAATGCGCAGGTGTCAGCGCAGAAATTTCTCTTATAAGTAAACCTTCTGCGCTCGCCATGCGTGGCCCCCTCGGTGTCGGATACAGGTTGACGTCGATGCCCTATGCGTACTCGGCGGTGAAGAAGACTGCAGTGCGTCCGGAACCAGAATGGCGTACGAATCCGTGGGGCAGTTTGCCCTAGCCCTGTCTCCTTCTGTCGCCGTGCGCGAGTAGCGGAAGCTTTGCACGTCCATACAAATGTCACACGCACACATGGCACGTTGGCGCCTCCCCTTTAAAGTTCTCAAGTTCTTCAGCTTTCGTAATAACGTAGTTGGGTTTCCTCATAACAGACGTTACAGTTTTTTCGTAAAAGAATTAGAGTCAGAGCTATCTATCGTGTCCGTAGGCGCTATTGCATTTAGAATGTTATGAAAGATTTCACTTTAACATGGTCTTTGTTGACTGAGGTGTCTACGCAATGGCAAAAGGCTTGGGTGGTGTGATCCGGCTTGGTAAAGTGGTAGCGTTAGCAGTCGATGAGAAGCTCCACCATGCACCAGCGCCCTCACTGACACCTGTGTTTTCTGATACACGAGCCGTTCAACGCCATCGCGTTATTGAATATGCGCCGTCATGGGTTTAGAGTAGCTGAAGTCCTTCAGCGCAGGAATTAGATTTCGGTAAGTTGGCATGATTGCGGTTGTGCTAGTGAGCCAGCGGCCTGCAGCCGACAGGTTTAGAATGCCTACATCAGATGTATTATTAGTCAAGATAGATGATTGGTTGATGAAGCTCCGGGTTTACCGTCCCTATACTAAGAAATGGTTTATCTGAACCCCCACTGCGCTACACTATAGTGGGCGCTCCGGAAATTTCGACCTCCAGATGGTAGAAATTTCCGGAACACCTACTACGGCATTTTTATAATGATGTCGTGGTTTCGCGGTGTAAAACTCTAAAAATCAATGGTAGTTTCATCAAAGTGCAGCCGCCACAGCCATTAAACCAAGAGCCGGGTGCCTTAGCCCGACCTTCATCATGGCGGGGCAGTCAGAGTAGATGGAAAAGTATAAAGCAGAATGGAGTGTGATTTTTAAAGCAAGCTGTGTTATTATCAGCTTTTTAAAAGAGAGAAGGAAAAGCTGGAAAGCTGTTGCACTCGTTATTGCGAATATCAAGAGTCTGCTACATTGTGAAACATATTAAATATTCAGCATTCTCAATTAACACATTAGGGACCAGTTAATATCCGCAAGTGACCAATTTTGCCTTTCTTGAGCCGTTAACTTTGGGTTACAACAGAGACAAAATTTCCGACTTTCATGAAAATTGCTTCAGTAGCTGGAAAGGTATAGCGGTGTTCTTGAAATTGTGCGCTTAGTGCTCTGCATAACAACAATGAAAATGTGTTCCATGCTGCCACTTCAACACATAAATCTTGTTGAAGCAGCCGTGTTCCAAGCGTAGTTAAGCATTATACTTACATTCTGACATCAGCCTACTCTAGCGATCACCGGCAGTACGTCTGCTTTTCTTAATTCTTCGGCAATTGGGCTTTTTCGCTTTGACCGCTTCAACGCCGCGACCTGCTCATAATCTTTGCTAAGGTCCCAGTGAGCGGCGAATGTGTCTCCACAAAGACACACTTGAGTTTTTTTATAAAAGAGTTGTGATGCTTTGACGGTGACGACTTAGAACTTCCTCTGGAAACGCAAAGCAGTGACTGTGGTTGAAAGAGACGGGCAAAGCAACTGCATGCGTTGTGCTACGTAAAGAGAGTCTTCGAATATGTGAAGGAAGCGCGAATGCGTGCATTGTGAAATGTGTTGCAGAACTTTGAGCCATACCTCCTTACCTGAAGCCGAATTTCAAAGAGCGAATCCCCACTATGTCTACAAAATAAACACGTATCGAAAAAATCTAAGCGCCCCTCCCCATTCCCCCTGGCTATTCCTACCCTGGGCCGATGGACCCAGTTTAAGTCCTGCTTCATAGTGGAATGCAGCTGTCGTCCAAAGAAACGAAATATGGTCGTGTGATGCCGTCACAGCAGCAAGATATCAAGAATGTGCAAACACTTAGCTGCTACCTTCGCGGAAGGAAAGAATTATGACAAGGAACGTCACTTAGTGGCAGATACTCGCACACTTTTCGCGAACTACTCCTTCTACTGATGAGTCAGAAGAAATTATGAAGATATCTATATGAGCTTGAACACTGTCTGCAATACCTGGTGAAGTTTGAGTGCTTGCCCTAGACAAAGGAAGGTTTCTACTCGAAAAAAGCATCCCCTTTCATAGCACTGTGATCGTGTAGTATCGAGCGCCATTTTGCCCATGCGCAGTAGTCTAACCAGCACAGTATTAGAGACAGGCATCTAAGTCTGTCTCACACAAAAAATTAAAAAGGTCTTGAAGTTGCGGTAGGTCTGGTCCATGCGCTTCCATGCACCTAAACGTTTCTCCTCCGAAAAGGGCCGGAAGTCCAAACTATCTACCACGCACTGTGTTTTCCCTTCGACCGAATATTGAGGGCACACGCAGAGCACATGGTGCATAGTCCCTGATGTGTGACATACGCGGCAGTCGGGACTCTTTTCCTGTCCGACCTTAAAGAGTAGTTTGTATACCGCCCAGTGCAGCGTTGTATACTCGGCCCTATTGAAATATGAGCGTTAGAACTTAACACATGTTCTTCCGAAAGCAGCAATGATCATGCCCATATACGGCACCAGCCTCTCGAACGGTGCTGCACTGTTGTCTCCGACCACTTTTTTACTCAGACAGGTCTCCTGCTCCAATCTGTGACTCTGGGCACTCGGGGATTCAGAACCATTTTCTTTGGCAACCCGTTCCAAAACCCTCTGATATTGGTCTGAGGGGAATGCCTCGTCAATGTGGAGCTTATTCAAGGCCTTCAGCTTGTGGACGTACCCGATGATACTTGCTGTGGTATTTACAGAGTGCTCAGCGCTATTTAGGCGTGTGACTCACTACCCAGCAATGTGTTACGTTCTTCTGTCCTAGACAAACTTACCCCGGCTCAGCGGTCTCAGCTTTTATGCCTCTTGGAAGAATTCAGTTCCTCTTTCGAGGTTGGGCAGTCTTGCGTAGGCCGGACATCAACTGTAACACACCGCATGGACACTGGCTCCCAACCGCCATTATGACAACGCCCGTACCCTGTGCCTCCCACGGAACATCGGGTGATCAGCGGACAGGTCGACGACATGCTTCGTGACAACGTGATACGCCCTTCAGATAGCCCACGGGCATACCCTGTCTTCCTTGTTACAAAGAAGGATGGTTCTACGTGGACTATCGTCTCCTAAACACGATCCCTCGCCAGGATGTTTATCCTCTCCGGTGCATAGACGACGCCGTTGACTGTCTACACTGAGCTGAATTATTATCATGTTTAGATTTGCGCTCTAGATATTTGCAAGTACCCATAGCAGACTCCCATCAATCGAAGACAGCTTTTTTAACACCTGACAGCTCATACGAATTTAATGTCATGCCGTTCGTACGTTGTAATTCACCCCCTTCTGAGCGCTTGACGGACACGGTGTTGCCCGGTATGAAGTGGAAGAGGTTAATTCCCTTCTACTAACTTCAAAATTACAATATCATATTTACGAATTGCAATAACTTCCCCTATGCTTTCCTAGGCTTCAGTGTTTGCTGTTTCAACAACTTATTTCTAACAAATAAAGCGAGTCCTCACCTTTCGTTATTTCATACGTCGGGCCTCGTTGCGGCCGACTTGGTGCCTTAGCATGTGAGGGTTTACTGGGCAGCAGCCACCTCGACATAAGAGCACGTTCCTCGTGCCGACTCCTGGCAGTAAGAGTGTGCTAAAGTGTGAGTGTGTAAGAGTGTAGGAGTGTGTAAGAGTGTGATAAATGACTGATCTCTTCTCGTGATAGGGTGACACTTGAAATGGTAATAATATTGTCAGGTGACATTGAGCCTAATGTTTCCTCGCCCATAGATGGTTTTGTCGAGTTTAGAGGCGTTATGCCGTCCCTGAACAACTAAACGCAAGAAGTTGCTCACATAACGGCGTAGCGGCATATAAACGCAAGAAGTTGGTCAGCGACGGCGTAACGCCTCTAAACTCGACAAAACCATCTATGGGCCAGGAAACATTAGGTTCAAAGTCACCTGACAATATTATTAAGATTTCAAGTGTCACCCTATCACGAGAAGAGATCAGTCTTTTAACACGTGGTTTAAGCTTCCGTCCCGCAAGTGGCAGCTACAATGAATTTCAAATATACAAGGATTTAGACACCTTTGCACAAAATATGAGGCTTCATGAATACTTCTTCGATCAGCCAGCCCGGCCTGACGCTTCCATAGCATTACCCTCAACTAAACGCTGGACATCTGCATCGCAACGTGATAAGCACCTTCCTATGTTTATAAAAGCGCTGCAAAGGGATGTTATCCGTGCTTGCAATGATCGTCATCCCTTTAGAAATAATTTGTCAACTCTATAAACGAAATCACTAGCAGACCTTGCTAAGCGCGTTGGTATCACCATCAAACCTGCTGACAAAGGCGGTGCCATTGTTGTCATGGGTACGGCAGACTACATAACTGAAGCTAACAGGCAACTTGGCGACACCTCATTTTACAAGCGACTCGATGCCGTCCCGACTGGTGATTACAAAACAGTATTAGATACCACAATGAGAAAACTGGTTAAGGAAAAGAAACTAACCGACAGGGCAATTTCTCTGGTACCCCTTAGTCCGGTCACAGGGAGATTCTACTTACTGCCAAAGATCCACAGGGAAAACAACCCTGGCCGCCCAATCGTTTCGGGTATAGGCACTGTAACAGAAAACTTGTCGCGTTACGTAGACAGCCTTATTAGCCAAGTGCCCCCAACCTTCCAGTAATTTTTGAGGGATACTAATCATTTCTTGTCGGATATAAATAAGCTCACTGTACCGAAGCATTCTCTACTAGTCACGCTCGACGTTGCATCACTTTATACGAACATACCTCACTTGGACGGGGTAAGGGCTGTGGTTGAGGCTTACGATAAAGGTAGTTTCGATAAACCCATTGATAGCTCCACTATAGCTACACTGCTGAATATTATACTTCAGCACAACAACTTTGAATTCAACGGAGCACACTACGTCCAGGTAAGCGGCACGTCCATGGGGACAAAGATAGGACCAAATTACGCAAATATATTTATGGGGAATCTCGAGAACGATTTTTTGTCCGGCCGCGCACTAAAACCATTTTGCTTTAAGAGATTCATCGGCGACATATTCATAATATGGCCCCAAGGGGAAGCAGAACTTTAACTTTCACTGCGGATTTTAATCGTGCTCACCCATCTATATAATTTTTACCTGCATATTCACCTCACAGCATCCACTTTCTGGATGTCACCGTATGCGTTCGTGGCACGAACCTGACCACTAAGCTGTACCGCAAGCCGACTGACCGCCAGAGGTACCTACACTTTCAAAGCAGCCATACAAGACATTGCAAATCCAGCATTCCTTACAGCCAGGCCTTACGGTTTAAGCGGATATGCTCCGAAGAATCCGATTATGACGCTAACTGTGACCGCCTGCGCAATGCTGTCCTTGTGCAGAAATATCCGCCGAAATTAATTGATGACGCAGTGAATCGCGCCGATGCAACACATCGCGGAACACTCTTCTGTCCTAAGGAGAGTTCTCATAATCATTCACAGGTCAACCTGGTTGAAACCGATAACGCACCCGTCCCTAATTTTGCGGCTATTCTCCGAAAACATTACAATATACTTATGTAGAGCGAGCGCCTTGCGCGAGAGTTTCCGAAGCCACCGCGGGTTGTCTACAGGCTAGGAAAAAACCTGCGAGACTTAACTTCTTCGAAAATGAGTCGTAAGGACAATGACCAGACGGTTGCGTCCCATCCTTGCATGAAACCACGCTGTAAAGTGTGCGCACACATGACGCTGACAAACGTGGCCACGAGTACCACTGCGAATTTCAGTTTAAATATCAGGGGCAATTTCACTTGCGACACAGCAAACGTCGTTTATTTGAAAGAATGCTCCATCTGCCATCTTCAGTATATAGGCCAAACCGAGACAGGCTTCAGCTACCGTTTTAACAACCACAAGGCACATGTGCGTGCCCTTCCTAATTTGCATGTTTCAAGGCATGTCACTGACGCAGGTCACTCCTTTAGTAAATTTAAAGCCACAATACTTGAATCAGGGTTCAACTCACATCTTGAACGCGAAATCAGATACTCATTTTTAATCCATAAATCCAACACGCTGTCTAACGGCAGGAACGAGAGTCCGGGCTCTCTGACTTGTATGTTGCCTTGAACCACTGGCCCGTAGTACGGTCACGTGTACATCACTCTCACGTTCTCGAGAACCGACGTATTTTTAGCCTGCCTACTTGTTTTATCTTTCTTCTTCTCTTTTTTTTTTTCGCGTTGTTGAAATATGACATGTGCTTTTGCGTGATTTCTGTTCTGTTTGTTTACTCACTACAGCAGTGGCTTTGCGCGCTTTTCGCTGTCATGTATTTATGTATGGGCTATCGACGAAATATTGAAGGTGTCAATTCACGATTGTATAACGTCGCGCGTTATACTCATTCGCCTTGACGTCATACTCATTCGCATTGAGTTCGACGTCATTATTGGTGTAATTTATCGCCCTCCGAGCAGTAGTATCACAGGCTTTCTTGATAAATTGGAATCAATTTTCTGCGTTTTGTCGGGACACCGAAATAAACCAGTGATTATAGTAGGCGACATGAACATAAACACATACAACATGGCAGACAGCGATTATGGCTATTTCTTGCAGTCCTACAACTATCGTAACTTAATTACGTCACCAACGCGTATAACTGAGGTATCGACGTCTTTAATTGACCACGCACTGACAAATCTGGACACGGGTGTCACCGGAGGCGTTTACTTGGAGTCAATCTCTGATCACCTACCTATTTTTGCCGCTTTACATTGCCTAACGGGTACCGTAAAAACAGAAAATAACATCGTAACGAAAATAGATTACAAGATATTACGAGAAGAAATTTGTGGTACTAAATACAATGAAATACTCAACGAGGATATTGACATCGAAATTGAAAACCTAATTAAATATCTAAAAATCGCCATAGAAAGGAGTAATCGCAAGGTAAAGAAAGGCCGCCATGATAAACCTTTGTGCCCCTGGATGACAGAACATATACTTCAAACACTCAAGGCCAAAGAACACTGGCACGACAAATGGCGCCATAACAAAGATGATCCCTACTACCTACAGCAATTTAAAGTTCAGCGGAATAAATCTGTCGCTATCATTCGATCGCGCAAAAGGCAGTACTATACTCAACTAATCAGACAGACCGCTGGCAACACGAAAAAACTATGGGAGATAATAAACGAAATCATAGGTAAACAGTGTAAGCAAACTGTGCTTCCCGAAACCATTGATGAAGACGTTGTAGAAAACTTCAACGCATATTTCGCAGGTATTGGTCCATCCCTGGCTGAAAAATTTAACGACTCCGACAGCATTTCTATATCGCAGACTGCTCTACCCTATACCTTCGTTATGTATAACATTGAATCCATAGTGCTTATTTAGCGCAAAAAAAAAAAAAAAACAATACACAGGAAGGAAGGACAGGACAAAGCGCTTTGTCCTGTCCTTCCTTCCTGTGTATTGTTTTTTTGCGCTAAATAAGCACTATGGATTCACACCAACTAGCCCGACAACGCACTGTATAACATTGAGCCTCATGACGTGAAAGCAACAGTTAATAGAATGTCTGCCTTTAAAGCTTCTGGATTAGACGGTATTCCTATTCGTATTGTTAAAGAGAATATAGATATATTAGGACCAGTATTATGCAACTTGTTCAATCACTCCATGAGCTGCTCCAGATATCCATCTCAGCTGAAGATTGCTAAGGTTGTCCCTATCTACAAAGACGGAGACCGCGGTGACCCTTCTAATTAGAGGCCAATATCCTTGCTCAGTACCATTAATAATATATTTGAAAAAATTCTGATCAGTCGGTTCCACAAATTCATTGAAAAATATCAGGTTATGTGCCCGCAGCAACATGGCTTTCGTCCAAATCATTCGACTTCATCAGCACTGTTAACGCTAACTCAAAAAATTAATGTAGCTTTGCAAGATAATATACTTGTGTGTGTCATATTTTCGGACCTGAAAACAGCCTTCGATACAGTTGATCACAACATACTTTTACATAAACTAAACCATTATGGTTATCGCGGTAGCCCATTAGATCTTCTTATTAGCTACCTTCATGAGCGAGTGCGGGTGGCTAGAATGAACGATACTACGTCATCACCAAAGTGTATGCGCACCGGAGTCCCTCAACGATCCGTCCTTGGGCCACTTTTATTTTCATTATATATTAATGACCTCCCACAAACTTTGGACACTCGTGAAGTTATTATGTACGCCGATGACACCTGCATTGTTATAACAGCCGACAGCATTTGTGATCTAGAAACTAAAGCAAAAGAAGAGTTGAAAAATGCATGTGAATGGTTTGTGAAGAACAAACTTACTATAAACGTAAAAAAAACTAAATATGTAGTGTTTCGAATGCGCAACAACGTCATGCCTCCTAAATCACTGGATTTGCGAATAAATGAATTTCCACTTGACGAAGCCAGCTCATTTAAATATCTTGGCGTGGTATTTGACAAAAATCTGCACTGGCAAGAGCAAATAAACGCAGTTTGTACAAAGCTCTCCTCGGCATGCTACGCACTCCCACAAGCACGTCATCGTCTCAATACTAATGCTCTGCGTATTTTGTATTTTTCGCTCATCCACAGCCATATGTCATACTGTAATGAATCATGGGGTGCTACATAAAAAACTTATCTTGAACCTGTTCGCAAACTTGAGAAACGAGCCCGGTGAATAATCACCCAATAATACTACAACGACCTGAGTCTGCCTTTGTTTATGAAAATGAATATCTTGCCCTATGATAAGATACACGAATTAAAAATTGCCACGTGTGTTTTTAATACTGTTAAAAACAACCTGCCTTTTCATGTTTCTTTATTTTGCACATCCTCTCGTGTAACCAGAAATCAAGCATATGGAAACTTTAATCTTCCTCCAACTAAGAATACTTACGGACAACGTTTGCTGCAGTTTTCAGGGCCAAAAACTTGGAATAAACTACCAGCACAAATAAAACAATCGAAAAATTTTCCATCGGTGCTTAAGAAATACTTGCTTACTATGAACAGTGTTTGTCAATGTGAACAATTATGATGTCATTTTCGTGTGTGTTTGTGTCAGTAACTTGTGAAACCGCTTAAAAATACCATCTCAACCAGTGATTTGCTTTTGTTTTCGGGATCAGTTATGTATATTCTAACCTTTCATAATAATGCAGCAATATGCCTTGTTTACTCGTGTTTCGTAAGTTAGAGCTGTTAAACAAAATCGTGCACTTACCGATACTTTCGTTTTCCCTTTGTTTCGGTCGTGAAAATTCATGATGTACGATAACCATCTGTATATGTGTCATATATCTATCTTATGTACATGGAACTCCTATTTATTTAGTTTTTGGACCCGGAAGGAGGGAAGGAAGGAAGGGGAAAACAGAAAGGCAGGGAGGTTAACCAGAAGCGAGTCCGGTTGGCTACCCTACACTGGGGGAGTGGGAAGGGGGATAGAAAGGTGGGAGAGAGAGAAGGAAGGGGAATAATGAAAAAAACAACGTTGTAGGACAAGTCCAACTGTCAAAGGCGTTCGCGCAGACCAGTCATCTTCAAAAACCGCAAAAGTGCTTTTAGTGCCTTGTGGGCCGACGAGCTATGAGGGCGGTGTTCCAGTATCATCTGTAAGAAAAGTGGCCGATCGTCAAGGTGGCGTAGCGTCTCAGCAAGGGTTTTCCTTTCCTCGACGAATCGCGGACAGTGGCACAGCAGATGGTCCAGGGTTTCGTCGGTGTTGCACATCTCGCAGGTTGCACTGTCGATCGCTCCAATTAATGCGGAGTATGCCTTTGTGAAGGCAACTCCCAGCCAAAGTCGACAAAGAAGCGAGGCGTCATGTCGGGGAAGTCCCGATGGAGGGCGGAGATGCAGGGAAGGGTTTAGCTGGTACAGTCGCGTTTTTGGACCCGTAACTAGCCTTTGGCTATGGGCCCAAACAGTTTTGATATTGCCACATCCAGTCTCCGCACACAAAAGAAGAAGAAGATCATGGGCACTTAGAAGAGGACGACGAGATGCCTGTGTGATCGCTCAGTGTTCTTTTCCATTAAAGTGACCAGCTCTGCGTTCGTGATTCCTGCTGCTCATTTGTGCTGTTCCTGCATCGCGACACTGGTGGAGGTGCTGGGTAAATGTTCGGAACACCTCTTCGCAGCACTGTATCCAGTGCAGAGCGAGTTCCGCGTGTTAAAATGCCAGTTCACCGCGCCAGCCGCCGCCTGTTAGGCCTGAGCCCAGAGTGCGGTCCGCTACCAGAGGTTGCAACTGCATCCGAGAGGAGTACCCAAGCCATGGCAAACCCAGGCCCGACACAGGTGACTGTTGCCAATCCTCGATCGCCTCCGCCCTTTCACGGGAACGCCTATGAAGACGCCGAGGACTGGCTCGAGGAGTTCGAGCGCGTGGCCAGTGTGAATGGCTGGAGCGCCAGCGCCGGTCAAAAGTTAGCCCACGTGTACTTCTCTCTTCTAGACGGCGCCCGAACGTGTTTCACAAACCGTGAGGGAAACTGGTCATCTTGGGAAGAATTCACCCAGAAGTTTCTCGACACGTTCGGAAGCAGCGAAAGGCGAGAGTAAGCTCAGCGACTACTCGAATCTCGCGTTCAGAAGCCCAACGAAACAGTCGCCATGTTTGTTGAGGACATGACCCGTCTATTTCGTCGAGCAGACCCGGATATGTCCGAGGGGAAGAAGCTCAGCCACCTCATGCGTGGTGTGAAGGAGCAGCTGTTTGCCGGTTTCGTGCGAAACCCGCTAACAAATGTCGACGAATTTTTGAAGGAGTCGACGGCCATCGAACGTGCACCACAGCTACGGTACCGTCAGTATGACCGCGTCAACAGCGGTGTATCAACCAGCGCCGCAGCCATGTCGGCGGTCCCAGCAACTGACGAGGGTTTGCGCCAACTGATACGAGAAATAGTCCGTGAAGAGGTGAAGAAGCTCCTCGCTACGCCGAGTGAATGCACGGTAGCGTCCGCCTCCGAAGTTGTGCGCCAGGAGGTAAGACAAGCGCTTTCACCTCCCGAACAACCCATCTAAACGCGTAATCACAGCTACGCTGAAATTGTCTGTCGACCGCCGCCTATTGCGCCGACACTGCAGTACTGCCAGCAGCAACCGCCGCCTATTGCGCCGACACCGCAGTATTACCAGCAGCAACCGCCTACAGTACCTTGGTACTACAGGGGAGCTCCATCGCGACCACCGCTCCGAAAAACCGAAATTTGGCACACTCCCGACTACAGACCCCTGTGTTTCCATTGCGGAGAAGCAGGCCACGTACCGTAGTGCCTTCGGTAATGTGGCGCCGTTCCTTGCAAATGTTCGTCAGAAGAACATCGGCTTGCCCATGCACCACGCTTACGAGACTTCTGGCTACAGCCACACCTCGAGTGAGCAGAAGTGCAGGAACTTGCTCAGCGACGCCGTCTCCATTATGCTGCGTGGGGCACCTGTCGGAGACGAGGCGACAAGATAACGGCGGCACGGTCACGTCCTCAAGGAGGTACAAGGGCTTCCGCTGTAGTAGTGCAGTTTCATCCTTCGAAAATGTCAGCAGACCTTCTGGTATATTGATGATTGCACCGTATTCGCGCAGGAAATCCATACCCAAGATGGCCTGTTTGCAACACTCGGGAAGAATAACAAAAGTTGCGACGTATGACGATTCTTCTATGCTCATCCTTGCTGTGCACTTTCCAATGGGTGTCAGTAGCCGGCCACCAGCTCCCCTAATCATCGGCCCCGTCCACTCCGTTCTAACTTTCCTTAGTTTATGCGCCAAACTCTCACTCATAATTGAGAAGTCCGCACCAGTGTCCACCAGAGCCGTCACTTCGTAACCGTCGATTGTAACTCGTATTTCGGCGCTTACAATTTCGGCGCTTGTCAAATCGTCGGACTTTGTCGGCTCTTCCTTCGTTCGCAATGGGGGATTTTCAGCTTTTCGACGAATGGCAACCTCCCCCCCAAAGGTCGCTGCTTTTAGTTTCGCCGGCGGGGGCTGGGAGATCGCCCTCTGGCCACGTCAGCGGCACTTCGTCGAGTTAGCGGAGAAGAAGAACGTCCGGGAGAGGGTGAGCGCGGCCTGAAAACAGGGGAATCGTCGCGCCAGCTTAACGCAGTCGCTTCGACGTTGGGTCGGCTGTTTGAGCGACGAAGAGCAGCGGATGGAAATCCTTGGTGCCCTGCGAATCGATAAAGGCAATGGCGACATACGTGGCCTGCTTCTCCGCAATGGAAACACAGGGGTCTGTAGTCGGGAGTGTGCCAAATTTTGGTTTTTCGGAGCGGTGGTCGCGATGGAGCTCCCCTGTAGTACCAAGGTACTGTAGGCGGTTGCTGCTGGTAATACTGCGGTGTCGGCGCAATAGGCGGCGGTTGCTGCTGGCAGTACTGCAGTGTCGGCGCAATAGGCGGCGGTCGACAGACAATTTCAGCGTAGCTGTGATTACGCGTTTCGATGGGTTGTTCGGGAGGTGAAAGCGCTTGCCTTACCTCCTGGCGCACAACTTCGGAGACGGACGCTACCGTGCAGTTCACTCGGCGTAGCGAGGAGCTTCTTCACCTCTTCACGGACTATGTCTCGTATGAGCTGGCGCAAACCCTCGTCAGTTGCTGAAACCGCCGGCACGGCTGCGGCGCTGGTTGATACACTGCTGTTGACACGGTCATACTGACGGTACCGTAGCTGTAGTGCACGTTCGATGGCCGCCGACTCCTTCAAAAATTCGTCAACATTTGTTGGCGGGTTTCGCACGAGACCGGCAAACAGCTGCTCCTTCACACCGCGCATGAGGTGACTGAGCTTCTTCCCCTCGGACATATCCGGGTCTGCTCGACGAAATAGTCGGGTCATGTCCTCAACAAACATGGCGACTGTTTCGTTGGGCTTCTGAACGCGAGATTCGAGTAGTCGCTGAGCTTACTCTCGCCTTTCGCTGCTTCCGAACGTGTCGAGAAACTTCTGGGTGAATTCTTCCCAAGATGACCAGTTTCCCTCACGGTTTGTGAAACACGTTCGGGCGCCGTCTAGAAGAGAGAAGTACACGTGGGCTAACTTTTGACCGGCGCTGGCGCTCCAGCCATTCACACTGGCCACGCGCTCGAACTCCTCGAGCCAGTCCTCGGCGTCTTCATAGGCGTTCCCGTGAAAGGGCGGAGGCGATCGAGGATTGGCAACAGTCACCTGTGTCGGGCGTGGGTTTTCCATGGCTTGGGTACTCCTCTCGGATGCAGTTGCAACCTCTGGTAGCGGACCGCACTCTGGGCTCAGGCCTAACAGCCGGCGGCTGGCGCGGTGAACTGGCATTTTAACACGCGGAACTCGCTCTGCACTGGATACGGTGCTGCGAAGAGGTGTTCCGAACATTTACCCAGCACCTCCACCAGTGTCGCGATGCAGGAACAGCACAAATGAGCAGCAGGAATCACGAACACAGAGCTGGTCACTTTAATCGAAAAGAACACTGAGCGATCACACAGGGATCTCGTCGTCTTCTTCTAAGTGCCCATGATCTTCTTCTTCTTTTGTGTGCGGAGACTGGATGTGGCAATATCAAAACTGTTTGAGCCCATAGCCAAAGGCTAGTTACGGGTCCAAAAACTAAATAAATAGGAGTTCCATGTACATAAGATAGATATATTACACATATACAGATGGTTATCGTACATCATGAATTTTCACGACCGAAACAAAGGGAAAACGAAAGTATCGGTAAGTGCACGATTTTGTTTAACAGCTCTAACTTACGAAACACGAGTAAACAAGGCATATTGTTGCATTATTATGAAAGGTTAGAATATACATAACTGATCCCGAAAACAAAAACAAATCACTGGTTGAGATGGTATTTTTAAGCGGTTTCACAAGTTACTGACACAAACACACACGAAAATGACATCATAATTGTTCACATTGACACCCTACTGAAAAAGCCCGTTTCCGTATTCCAATAATTCCATACTTTCCATACGAAGTCCACAGGTTTTCCATATACTTTCCGTATACTTTCCATATTTCTCCATATGAGCCTTACAGAAACATACGGAATTATTGGAACGACCATACGGAACGTTTCAGTAGGGCAAACACTGTTCATAGTAAGCAAGTATTTCTTAAGCACCGATGGAAAATTTTTCGATTGTTTTATTTCTGCTGGTAGTTTATTCCAAGTTTTTGGCCCTGAAAACTGCAGCAAACGTTGTCCGTAAGTATTCTTAGTTGGAGGAAGATTAAAGTTTCCATATGCTTGATTTCTGGTTACACGAGAGGATGTGCAGAATAAAGAAACATGAAAAGGCAGGTTGTTTTTAACAGTATTAAAAACACACGTGGCAATTTTTAATTCGTGTATCTTATCATAGGGCAAGATATTCATTCATTTTCATAAACAATGGCAGACTCGGGTCGTTGTAGTATTATTGGGTGATTATTCACCGGGCTCGTTTCTGAAGTTTGCGAACAGGTTCAAGATAAGTTTTTTATGTAGCACCCCATGATTCATTACAGTATGACATATGGCTGTGGATGAGCGAAAAATACAAAATACGCAGAGCATTAGTATTGAGACGATGACGTGCTTGTGAGAGTGCGTAGCATGCCGAGGAGAGCTTTGTACAAACTGCGTTTATTTGCTCTTGCCAGTGCAGATTTTTATCAAATACCACGCCAAGATATTTAAATGAGCTGGCTTCGTCAAGTGGAAATTCATTTATTCGCAAATCCAGTGATTTAGGAGGCATGACGTTGTTGCGCATTCGAAACACTACATATTTAGTTTTTTTTTTTACGTTTATAGTAAGTTTGTTCTTCACAAACCATTCACATGCATTTTTCAACTCTTTTTTGGCTTTAGTTTCTAGATCACAAATGCTGTCGGCTGTTATAACAATGCAGGTGTCATCGGCGTACATAATAACTTCACGAGTGTCCAAAGTTTGTGGGAGGTCATTAATATATAATGAAAAAAAAGTGGCCCAAGGACGGATGGTTGAGGGACTCCGGTGCGCATACACTTTGGTGATGACGTAGTATCGTTCATTCTAGCCACCCGCACTCGCTCATGAAGGTAGCTAATAAGAAGATCTAATGGGCTACCGCGATAACCATAATGGTTTAGTTTATGTAAAAGTATGTTGTGATCAACTGTATCGAAGGCTGTTTTCAGGTCCGAAAATATGACACACACAAGTATATTATCTTGCAAAGCTACATTAATTTTTTGAGTTAGCGTTAACAGTGCTGATGAAGTCGAATGATTTGGACGAAAGCCATGTTGCTGCGGGCACATAACCTGATATTTTTCAATGAATTTGTGGAACCGACTGATCAGAATTTTTTCAAATATATTATTAATGGTACTGAGCAAGGATATTGGCCTCTAATTAGAAGGGTCACCGCGGTCTCCGTCTTTGTAGATAGGGACAACCTTAGCAATCTTCAGCTGAGATGGATATCTGGAGCAGCTCATGGAGTGATTGAACAAGTTGCATAATACTGGTCCTAATATATCTATATTCTCTTTAACAATACGAATAGGAATACCGTCTAATCCAGAAGCTTTAAAGGCAGACATTCTATTAACTGTTGCTATCACGTCATGAGGCTCAATGTTATACAATGCGTTGTCGGGCTAGTGGTGTGAATCCATAGTGCTTATTTAGCGCAAAAAAACAATACACAGGAAGGAAGGACAGGACAAAGCGCTTTGTCCTGTCCTTCCTTCCTGTGTATTGTTTTTTTTTTTTTGCGCTAAATAAGCACTATGGATTCAATGTTATACATAACGAAGGTATTGGGTAGAGCAGTCTGCGATATAGAAATGCTGTCGGAGTCGTTAAATTTTTCAGCCAGGGATGGACCAATACCTGCGAAATATGCGTTGAAGTTTTCTACAACGTCTTCATCAATGGTTTCGGGAAGCACAGTTTGCTTACACTGTTTACCTATGATTTCGTTTATTATCTCCCATAGTTTTTTCGTGTTGCCAGCGGTCTGTCTGATTAGTTGAGTATAGTACTGCCTTTTGCGCGATCGAATGATAGCGACAAATTTATTCCGCTGAACTTTAAATTGCTGTAGGTAGTAGGGATCATCTTTGTTATGGCGCCATTTGTCGTGCCAGTGTTCTTTGGCCTTGAGTGTTTGAAGTATATGTTCTGTCATCCAGGGGCACATAGGTTTATCATGGCGGCCTTTTTTACCTTGCGATTACTCCTTTCTATGGCGATTTTTAGATATTTAATTAGGTTTTCAATTTTGATGTCAATATCCTCGTTGAGTATTTCATTGTATTTAATACCACAAATTTCTTCTCGTAATATCTTGTAATCTATTTTCGTTACGATGTTATTTTCTGTTTTTACGGTACCCGTTAGGCAATGTAAAGCGGCAAAAATAGGTAGGTGATCAGAGATTGACTCCAAGTAAACGCCTCCGGTGACACCCGTGTCCAGATTTGTCAGTGCGTGGTCAATTAAAGACGTCGATACCTCAGTTATACGCGTTGGTGACGTAATTAAGTTACGATAGTTGTAGGACTGCAAGAAATAGCCATAATCGCTGTCTGCCATGTTGTATGTGTTTATGTTCATGTCGCCTACTATAATCACTGGTTTATTTCGGTGTCCCGACAAAACGCAGAAAATTGATTCCAATTTATCAAGAAAGCCTGTGATACTACTGCTCGGAGGGCGATAAATTACACCAATAATGACGTCGAACTCAATGCGAATGAGTATGACGTCAAGGCGAATGAGTATAACGCGCGACGTTATACAATCGTGAATTGACACCTTCAATATTTCGTCGATAGCCCATACATAAATACATGACAGCGAAAAGCGCGCAAAGCCACTGCTGTAGTGAGTAAACAAACAGAACAGAAATCAAGCAAAAGCACATGTCATATTTCAACAACGCGAAAAAAAAAGAGAAGAAGAAAGATAAAACAAGTAGGCAGGCTAAAAATACGTCGGTTCTCGAGAACGTGAGAGTGATGTACACGTGACCGTACTACGGGCCAGTGGTTCAAGGCAACATACAAGTCAGAGAGCCCGGACTCTCGTTCCTGCCGTTAGACAGCGTGTTGGATTTATGGATTAAAAATGAGTACCTGATTTCGCGTTCATGATGTGAGTTGAACCCTGATTCAAGTATTGTGGCTTTAAATTTACTAAAGGAGTGACCTGCGTCAGTGACATGCCTTGAAACATGCAAATTAGGAAGGGCACGCACATGTGCCTTGTGGTTGTTAAAACGGTAGCTGAAGCCTGTCTCGGTTTGGCCTATATACTGAAGATGGCAGATGGAGCATTCTTTCAAATAAACGACGTTTGCTGTGTCGCAAGTGAAATTGCCCCTGATATTTAAACTGAAATCCGCAGTGGCACTCGTGGCCACGTTTGTCAGCGTCATGTGTGCGCACACTTTACAGCGTGGTTTCATGCAAGGATGGGACGCAACCGTCTGGTCATTGTCCTTACGACTCATTTTCGAAGAAGTTAAGTCTCGCAGGTTTTTTCCTAGCCTGTAGACAACCCGCGGTGGCTTCGGAAACGCTCGCGCAAGGCGCTCGCTCTACATAAGTATATTGTAATGTCTTCGGAGAATAGCCGCAAAATTAGGGACGGATGCGTTATGGGTTTCAACCAGGTTGACCTGTGAATGATTATGAGAACTCTCCTTAGGACAGAAGAGTGTTCCGCGATGTGTTGCATCGGCGCGATTCACTGCGTCATCAATTAATTTCGGCGGATATTTCTGCACAAGGACAGCATTGCGCAGGCGGTCACAGTTAGCGTCATAATCGGATTCTTCGGAGCATATCCGCTTAAACCGTAAGGCCTGGCTGTAAGGGATGCTGGATTTGCAATGTCTTGTATGGCTGCTTTGAAAGTGTAGGTACCTCTGGCGGTCAGTCGGCTTGCGGTACAGCTTAGTGGTCAGGTTCGTGCCACGAACGCATACGGTGACATCCAGAAAGTGGATGCTGTGAGGTGAATATGCAGGTAAAAATTATATAGATGGGTGAGCACGATTAAAATCCGCAATGAAAGTTAAAAGTTCTGCTTCCCCTTGGGGCCATATTATGAATATGTCGCCGATGAATCTCTTAAAGTAAAATGGTTTTAGTGCGCGGCCGGACAAAAAATCGTTCTCGAGATTCCCCATGAATATGCTTGCGTAATTTGGTCCAGTGGCGTAGGCAGGCATGGGCTGACCGGGCTGAAGCCCCCCCCCGAAATTTTTCGAGCCAGCGCCGGGCTGGCTATGCTGACTCGTCACGATGAACAAAGGCGCATATCCTTGGAACGTGTGGCTACGGGAATTCACCTCTCAACGACCGCCTGACGTCTAGGGGCTTGAAAGAAGGAAGAACGCGGCTTGTTCAACGGAGCAAAGGTGATTAACTCGCCACGCTATAGCAGGGAAAGTCACGTCTTTTTCTGCAGTAAAGCAACGGCGGCAAACGAAAGACGCCTGTCATTGATCGGTTTTATGATAAGGGCCTTAAAGACGTAGATTCTTCGGAAAGGAAATTCGGTTTGGACTTCACGCGGTAAGTGTCTCTCGACTGAGGAGACCTTAGGAGATGATATATTCTTGATGGCACGGAAAGATAGAATGGTGGAGGAGGGTGCACGGTAACTGTCTCTCCGGAGAGGACACCGCAACCGGTACACTCAAAGGGAAGGGGGTAAGAAAGAACAGGAAGGAGAAAGAAAGTTCAAAGCACAAGGAGGAGCCTTAGCCGAAGCAGTCACAGGAAAAGGGGAGTGAACGAAGAGAGTGGAAAGGAGAGGCCACTTTAACGAGACTGGAGATCACTGGCGGCAACGAGTGCCAGGTGTGACTAAATCACTCCCAGTGAGAGAAACCAGTGGGTGCTCGGCGGCAGTGGGGAACACAAAACGGCCTGAAGGGGAGCCGGCGATCTTCACCCCCAGCAGCACAACGACGGCGTCAGACACACCTTCGCAATGTAGTACCACTCATGCAATGCAGTACTTTTGTCCTATGTGACAAAAGGAAGCGGTCAGGCTGCGTATCCGTCTACGTGTGCAGTTTGCTGGAGGAAGGTCGTTTGCGGGCGAAAGCTATCAAGCTAGCGAACGAACTTCAAAGCAAAGTATGCCGCTGTTCCTTGTATCACACGACTTTTCTTCCACGGCTGCGACTGGGAACACTCATGGTATGCGTTGTATGCAGCAGCCGGGCTTCTTTCTCTTTTTCCTGTTGCAGCTGGGGGGCGAGCGACGCCGTACTTCGTGCGGTTTCTGCGCTCCCGCAGGGAACATATCTACAGTATCTCCGCTGTGTCATTTTGAGCAGTGTCCCTAATGGGTTGGATAGTTGTTTCTTTGAAGCCTCATGGATGGCCTAATGTAGTTTCTTCTTCGTCATCTTTGTTGATCCCTTCGATATGCTCACAACGAGCGCGCCCGGCATGTACCCTTCAGGAGGCTGTGCTGCAGTGAGAGGAACTTTCTACGAACCTCGCGATTGGACAGCATTGTTTGGCAGTGTTATCCACAACTTAAAAACGGGCAATGGCGAGTCGAAAAAAAGCTGTGCTGTGGTTCGCCGAGCGCGTTCTCGGCTTTATCCTCACCGTCAGCGTTCCTTACGACAACCACGACCACTGCTACACGGTCACCAGCCCCGCTACGAGCAGACGGAGGTCGCGACACTCTTTGAAGACCCGATGGTCATCTGCGGATCGTCGCTTTCACGAAAATATGTCCCAAGGGCAGAAGCGACTCTCCGACTTCTGGGCAAGCTCATCTTCGAAACGCCAACATATGAGCGAGACCTCGAGCGGTAAGTCATGTCTTTCAACTTGCATCGTTGCATGTTAACTGATGTAATTGATATAGTCACCTTGCAATGGCGCTAAGTTGGCCTGTATGGATGATATCTGAATTATCTGAAAATGTTTAAATAATGCCTTTTCAATGTTTGCGTAGTTCATGGTTATTGCCAGGAAATTTATCGTTAATTTCATTTCTTGAGTAGCAAGTTGCGCTTGTTAGCCATAATAGCCGAAGCCGCTACTGTCGCCGAGATGATCAATCAGACTCAGTCAATGGTTTATTGTATAATGCGCAAAGAAAATGAATACGAAACTATTTGAATTGATACCATTTTTAGCTTGTATCAGATCAACTTCCAAAAGAGCATTGACAGTCCGCCGCTGGCCTCTTAATATTGTACAGTTGAATAAAAGCAAGTGAGGCAGAGAACGGTGCATTTGCAAGCAAGCACTTGAATAAGTTGATCGAGGTGCTCTACTGTAAATAAAAAAAAAAGCGTCTTCATGGATGATGAATGTTTCCTGCAACTTTTGTTTCAATGCGCATATCATTCCGGGTTATATCATCGAAATACACAAGCGATCGTTCATCATATACGTCGCTACAATTGGGGAGGGGGGGATTTATACTGCCATTATTTGGTTGCCTGGGGCGCAGACGCGGGGAATGTAGATATGGTATTAGGAAAGGAGAAATATGTGTGCACTATCTTGTGTTTTAAGCAGGTGTACGTCTAGTTGCCTGCAGTTGCAAACGAAATCGTATGATTACTTGTACGACGGATAAAAAATACGTTCATAGAGCTCGTTTTTGTGACCACAGTAAGGCAGTAAAAAATATTATGTGCACTATTCTGCTAGAGTAACCTTAGTGTAAACGAAATTAAAAAAAAAAAGAAGACTACGAGGCCTGAGGTAAGTCACGGTAAACATATTGCCCCTAGCGCCAGCAAAGATGCAAGAACTATAGTCAAGTTTTTTAGGAACACTGTTGATTTGCTGTTTCCAATGTAGATGCCAGTCTAAATTGACCCTTGGGTGTCAACTCACCCTCTGTACTCTTTCGCAAAGTTGACATCTTTTTTGACATTTTAACCTCATGGAATGAACGCGAGGTGTCGTGGGAGACATAATGTGACTCGATATTCGTGCGACTAATAGCAATCATCCTGACATTACATAGTTTACTTTCGGCAGATTCCGAATTACAACCAAAAGCTCTCGCCTTCTTGAGAATGCTTTTGTGCTCTAAGCGCGTTCACGCCTGCACACTCCATCCGACCTGAACGAGCACCACGAAAGCTTCTCAAAATTTTGCGGGGGGCGAGCCGTCTCGCAGCGAGTTCAGCGATTAACAGAGAGGGGCAGAAGCGAAAGAAAGGAAAGGCGGGGGCGGCCGTTGAACGGGATGAATAGCGGGACCAAGTTCACACGCTTAGAGCAGGAAGGCAATCTGTGGACGAGAAGTCTTGGTTCGGAGATATGCTTTCGGGAAAGCCAACTTTTGCAGGAAAGTCAATTTTTGCAAATGGTCAAATGGCGGACTGCATGACACAAGATAACTAAAAAAAAGTTCCTGCGCGTTTCAGGCAATGTCTTAGGATTTTAAATTTACTTTGATCTTGATGT
Source organism: Hyalomma asiaticum (assembly GCA_013339685.2). Lineage (NCBI taxonomy): Eukaryota > Metazoa > Arthropoda > Arachnida > Ixodida > Ixodidae > Hyalomma > Hyalomma asiaticum. The sequence continues at coordinate 95,458,691 of CM023488.1, forward strand.
GGTAAACCATACCGAAGGCTTTCATAGTGTCTCAAAAAATATCGACTTCTTTGCCCAGCATTTAAAATGCGCCGATAATTGTTTGCGGAAAGGTCGATGGCGGTGCTTACAGATTTGCCAGAGGCAAAGATATATCGCTGGGGCCGTAGTATGATGTTATTCAGGACGAATGCATTTAACTGTAACGAAATAAGTATTTCGAAAAAGGTGTTAATAGTACACAGGACTGATACAGCTGTGTAGCTGTATCTAACCCGAGATGTACTGAGGCTATATACTTGGAATCAAATCCTAGACGAGGATAACGTTCAAAGGTGACTGTCTTCCTTCCTACGTGAAGGTTGGCCACTTTCGCCATCAGGTACGAGCCTTTATTCCGAGGCCTGTGCAGTGCTTCAACTGCCAGAAGATTGGCCACGTGAAAGGCGTTTGCACAAATGCCGCAGTGTGCCCACGATGCGCCGAACCTCACTCGGAAGACAACTGTAGTGCAACTACGATGAAGTGTCCCAACTGTCAAGGAGATCACTGTGCCTCGTCCAAGGACTGCCCTCGAATCAAGAAAGAGATCACAGTCCTCAAACAAATGGTCAGAGACAGCTCGACCCACAGAGAAGCTGCTGAAAAAGTCCGGCGAAGAAGACGTCGACGTCGAAGATCATCACGACAACAATCATCATCTTCACAAGAGAACCGTCAAACAGACCCGTCATCAGCAGCACACCAGACGCACGTTTCCAGCACCCCAAAGACCGATGTTGGAAAGGGAAAATCTGGAAGGCCTCTGTCTACAACGGAATGGCCACCGCTGGCGCCTCTACAACCTGCAGCAGAGCTACCGCAGAGGTCGCCAACAGTGCAACACAGTGTGGCATCTGAGAAGTCACAGAATACAGATAAGCAAGTTGTCGCTCTTCTGAGACCCTTAATTAATGCCATTCGTGTGTTGCTGAGCAACATGCATACACCGTCTGCCAGAAGTGCTCTTCAAGTGCTGGACGCTCTGAGTCCGGTGCTAGCAGCCCTTGAATAGACCCATCATGGCCCATCAGCCACTGTTCTTCAGGAATGAGGTCCGAAATGCAGCAATTTTTCAGTGGAATGCCCGCGGTCTGAGATCGCGCATTTCAGACTTCCGTCGCTATGTGTATGTCAATATGTTTCCCATCATAGTCATTTGCGAACCGAACTTAACGAACTCCATAAGGCTATCTGGATATGAATCATTCCCTTCGTCGACTGTCGACGAAAACAGCAAGGTTTTGGTGTTTATTCGACGTGACCTCACCTATATTCATCACCCAGTACCAGCTAACGACGAAAATCAATACGTATGCTTAACAGTAAAGAAGAAGAATCTTACATTCACTGTTGTGGGCGCCTATATACTTATCGCCGTCAAGTCGATTTGACCACAAACGACTACGGGATATTCTGTCCTCATCCTCTGGTCCGTGGGTCGTCATCGGAGATTTCAACGCGCATCATACACTCTGGGGAAGTTCGAAGGTCAACGCGAGAGGCAGAGCTCTGGTATCTTTCGCATCCAGTGAGGAGCTATGGCTGTTGAACGACGGAAGTCCTACGTTCCTACGTGGCGCCACGTACAGCAGCTGTCTTGACTTGGCATTTGTCTCACGAAGCCTTGTCAGACGTGTTAGATGGTTTGCGGACATAGAGACGCACGGAAGTGACCATATCCCAACATATATCACGATCAAAGGATTGGCTCCTACTAAAATACGAGATACAATTCAAAGAGTGGACTGGACCAAATTTCAATCCATCATGGAAGAACGCTGCGAAGCCAATACACCACTTGACTTGGAGGAGGAAATAAGAACCGCAATGCACGACAATGTGCGTACTCTAGCATGCTGCGTAAAACCGACACAGTTCGATTTTGAATTGGAAAGACTTCGAGCAATCCGGCGGCGTGCTGAAAGAAGGTACCGACGTACGAAAGCAATAGAGGATTTACGTACTGCTAGACGCACGCAAAAGAAGATCCAGCGGCGGTTAGACAAGCTCGAATCGCAACGTTGGACTGCCTTCTGTGAGTCACTAGATCCTCGCAAACCTTCGTCGCAGCTGTGGAGGACAGTGCGAGGTCTCCGGACACCACCTGTGCAGCGGTTCCCATTCAAGACCCTAGCCCTCTCACAAAAGCGACTAGATACTGACGTGGCAGAAGAGTTTTGTACCAGATTAGCTAGCCAACCTCCTGCTCCCAGCAATATGCCGCCTTTGACGAGCAGTCCCCCACCAGGTGATCATCGCATGGACCTACCATTCTCAATGCACGAACTTCAGGCTGCCTTATCTTTGTGCGGACGCACATCAGCAGCTGGACCTGATGGCATTTCCTACAGAGCTCTCTGTCATTTAGGTGAGCGAGCGAGACTTGCTCTCCTTCACCTGTACAATAGCTCCTGGAGAGATGGTACTCTTCCCATCAGTTGGAAGACAAGCCGCCTCGTGCCATTGCTGAAGCCTGGCAAGTCGCCGCTAGAACTCTCATCCTACCGCCCCATCGCTTTGGCAAGTTGCGTGGGCAAAGTCATGGAGAGGATGGTCCTAGGACGCCTGGAGTGGTACTTGGAGTACAACAACTGCTACCCAGATGCCATGGCGGGTTTTCGTCGAGGCCGATCGTCGATAGATAACGTCGTCGATCTGGTCACATACGTTCAGCATGAGAAAAGCCGTAAGCGTCTCTGCGCTTCCTTATTCCTCGACGTCAAAGGAGCATATGACAATGTTACACATGAAGCAATCCTCTCTGCTCTCGAAGAGGTAGGAGTGGGTGGTCGCACGTTTCGCTGGATACGGAGCTATCTCTCTATGCGTTCCTTTTTCGTAAGCACCGAAGATGGCCGCACTTCTCTACATTATAGCTGCCGCGGTGTTCCCCAGGGTGGTGTACTTAGCCCTGTGCTATTTAATATCACACTAATTGCTTTGCTTCAGCACATTCCAAGCACGGTCAGGCTGTCAATGTACGCTGATGACATCTGCGTTTGGACGTCAGCAGTGACGCGGTTACAATTGCAAGCAAGAATTCAAAGAGCTGCCAATGAAGCTGCTATCTACCTCCGTAGTCGAGGCCTAGAAATTTCCTCCGAGAAATGTGCACTGATGCCTTTTACGCGCAAATCTATGACTCACTACACCGTAATGATAAGTGGCCAAATCATACTCTACGTTCGAACATACAAATTTCTCGGTGTCATAATTGACAGAGATTTGTCATGGAGCCCTCATGTATCGTACATGAAAAAGCGGTTGACGGGCATCTGTCACTTGTTCAAGTTCTTCTGTGGAAAAGCATGGGGAATGTCGACACGTGCTATGCTGCAGCTATACAGGGCGCTTTTTCTCGGCTTTCTGCGATACAGCTTGCCAGCTATAACGAACACGGGCAAAACAAATCTACGTACAATACAGAGTGTGCAGGCTCAGGCGCTCCGGATCTGCCTAGGCCTACCACGGAGTGCATCGACAGTGGCGACAATAGCAATCGCTAGAGACCACCTTATCACGACCCAAATTGACATGGAAGCGCTGAGGACACATATCAGGCACCTCGCCAGGACCCCTCGGCACCACCTCTCTTCTTTGCCAGTGGACAGACCACGCACCTCTTTCTGCAAAACGATAGCAGCACATGGTGACTCGTTACCAACTTCTTTCACCCCTTCTGCGAGACCTTCAATTCCTCCATGGTGTCTCGCTCAGCCGGAAATCAACCTGACAATTCCTGGAATTGAGAAAAAAGCCGCTTTATCATCACCAGCGCTTAAACAGCTCACGTTACTTCTATTGTACGAGAAGTACCGGGACTCTACGCATATCTACACGGACGGATCAGTGCTTCCAGACAGCTCCACTGTAGCAGTCGTGATACCCGCGAAAGGTAAAACCTTAAAATTTAAGACGACTCATCCGACAACATCGACGGCAGCAGAGCTCGCAGCGATCCTTACTGCCCTTCATTTCATCAGAGATGAAGCGCCACACAAATGGACGCTTTTCTGCGACTCCAAGCCAGCATTGCAGTCCCTGTTGTCTCCTCTACGCCGCGGACCACATGAACAGCTGGTGTTCCAGGTTACAGAGATGCTGCAACATACAGGGAAGGCAGGCCATAAAATATCTTTTCAGTGGCTTCCAAGTCACTGCGGGATTATAGGCAATGAACGGGCCGATCAAGCCGCCCGTTCTGCACATAATATGGAACAACAAGTACCCATACCATTGTCAAGGACGGACGCGGCACGGATGCTCCATCTGCTTGCTCGCAAGTGTACTGTATCGCAATGGGGTGGCACACATTTCACGCATTCCCGACTTCACTCTCTCGATCCGACCTTAAGCCTTCGAGTCCCACCCAAGACTTGCCGAGGAGAAGCCACATACTTATACCGACTATGGTTGGGCGTCGCTTTCACAAAAGCATATGCGTTCCGCATAGGGATGGCCGACACCGCAGCCTGTGACCACTGCGGTCACGAAGAGACCATTGAGCACATTTTATGTGACTGCCCACGATACAGCGTAGAGAGGCAACCTCTTCGCCTTGCACTCAACAAACTGGACGACCAACCACTGTCGGAAGAAGGCATCCTACGCCATCGACTAGACATCACGTCGCAGAAGAAGGCCATGCAAGCGCTACTGCGCTTCTTGACATCTACCGGCCTTCGTGAACGTCTATAAGTGGAACGTTCTTTGTGTGTGTGTGTATGTGTGTGCGCGTGTTTTTTGTTGTGCTTGTCTTGAATCTTGTACCCTCTCTCGGCTGTCATCTTTCTAACCCCCTCCCCTTCTCCCCAGTGCAGGGTAGCAAACCGGAATCTAATATCTGGTTAACCTCCCTGCCTTTCTCCTCTTTTCTCTCTCTCTCTCTCTAGACGAGTCTTCGCTTTTCATGCAGACGTACTGATTTATTTTGATTGGTTGTTAGAATAAGCTCCCATAGTGTAGTAAATATATAAGTGCTGGTGAGAAAACCGTAAATACTAAATACATAAAATGATACAATGTTCAGGAGGGTTTTCCGCAGTTTATCAGGATGGCGTAGACATCAATGCATAAATGGACTCACAAAAGGCACCTTAGCGACAGTTTGGTATTGCGGAAGTTTTACGCAGCATCGCGGCATCGTTACAAGTTATATTAAAATTATCATTGCGCCATTAGTGTGCGCAAGTGAAGGACCTTTGTATTAACGGTGAGGAAACGAATGCGTCTCTGGTAGATTTTTTATCAGCTCTTTTTCTTTGCCACCTGGGAAAGTATTGTCTCCACGAGATTGTATTGTATTCGCGCTCAGTCGGCCGGGACAAATGAATGTCGAAGTTAGAACATACTACAGACCATGGGCCCTTTGATGAGCCCCAATGCTCCTTCAAAAATAAGATATGTATTGCTTTTCAATTGTTCATACCATGCTATAAAGTAGTCTTTGCGTTAATCTATTATATTTTCGCTAATTTTACATTTAAATGTGACACACAGTGGTGAATTTTGCAATGATTTAATGATCTACTTATGCAGGAACGCGTCCTAGACCCACCGGGAATGTCAGCCCCAAACAAGCACAGGATGATATTCGCCTTCAGGAAGACCAAGGACCTTCTCAGGGTAACTGTTATGTTGATTCTTATGAAAGAAGAGTGGGACACTTAAAAAAGAAAAAAAAATCCTAGGACTATCACTTAAGAGACGTAAAGGTGAAAGCCAGTGGCTTTGGTTATCGAATGTCAAGTGGGTAATTTCGCACAGGCTGTAAAGATTGACATGGCTCATAGCCGCGTATCCCAGCCTGCCTATCCAGTGCGGCAATGAGCCAGCTTGTTGATTGAGCGCTTCCAGCCACCCCTGACTTCCACCACCTGGTCGGGCACCTTGTGTTCTCAGCCGTGGCAGTGGTGAGGGAAGTTTTCAGGGCATTAATGTTTAACAGGTTTTGTATTTTCTGTACCGCATTTCTTGTACCATATATAGTTTTCCGCAACATTGTTCTTCATTTTTTCTTTACGGTAACGTCCGCAACTCCGCATAATACATATAAGGTCTTCGCCTAAATAATGGAACTCTTTCAGAACACCAAGGGACAGAGTGCAGCAGACTCGACATTGGCCTGTACCAAAATGTCAACCAAATTGACAATGTCCCTAAAGCACCAGCTCCTCACGTCCCCCTGGCGACCTGGTAGAAGCTATGAGTTCAAGTGCGTCAAGGACTTAAAGCAGAAGCGGAAATTTCAGCTGGCGTGGCTTGACAAATACCCATGGCTGAGTTATTCCGCGCTGTGTGAGGGCTCATTCTGCCGCGTTTGTGCACTCTTTTGCCGCCCTGAAGTTGGCAAAGGGCGTCATGCGTCCACCGGCGCACTCGTGTCTAGAGCTTGCCGAGATTGGAAGCACGCACTGGAACTTTTCGATTCACATCAGAACACGGTGTACCATCGGGAAAGCCAATCGGCGGCTGATCATTTTATAAAGGCCTTCTCGAGTGGTGCGCTTACTGTAGTTGAACAGCTTGATAGCAGCAGAAAGCTCCAGATAAAAGAAAACAGAAAGAGACTGGCCCCTATAGTCGACACAATAATATTTTGCGGAAGACAAGGGCTGTCTCTTCGTGGTCATAATGACAGCGGGCCACTAGATCTCGACAGTGCTCCAACAGAGAATGAAGGCAACTTCAGAGCACTACTACGCATGCGGAGTAGTTGCGGAGACAGCTACCTTGAAGAACATATACAGAACTGCTCCGGCGTCATATCTAAGTCCTACAGTTCAAAATGAGATTGTTGAAATCTGCGGCACCCTCATTCGAGAGAATCTCGTGTCAAAAATTAACAACGCGGGCTGTTTTTCTGTTCTCGCGGATGAGACCACAGATGTTGCTGGCATTGAACAGCTCACCATATGTGCTCGCTACTTGGACAAGGGAAGCAACCAGGTTGACGAAGTTTTTTTGGGTTTTGTTCCTGTAGATGACCAAAGTGGCCGGAATATCGCACGGGAGATTGTGAAGTTTTTAGTGAACGTTGGGATTGATATGGAGAACCTTCGAGGGCAAGGGTACGATGGCGCAAGTGCGATGGCTGGAAAAGCAAATGGCGTGCAAGCAGCGATTCGCGAGAAATACCCAACTGCTTTGTATACGCACTGTGCCAGCCACTGTTTAAACTTAGTGCTTTGTGCTGCTTGTTCTGTAGCTGATATTAGGCACTGCTTCGGAACAGTCAAGGATACTGCGAAATTCTTTCGCAAATCGGCAAGCCGATCAAACGTGCTGCGTGCAAAGATCGCTGACGTGCGATCCGAGTCAAGGCGCAAGCGACTTCTCGGCTTGTGTGAGACTCGTTGGGTGGAAAAGCATGACGCGCTTCTTTCTTTTGTTTCTCTTTTTGACTGTGTCATTGCGGCGCTGGTTGAAATTGAATTAAATGGGAGTTCCGAGAATGCAGCCCAGGCGAACAATATGATATCTGCCCTGCTATCACCATCCTTCATTGTGGGCCTCCATGTCGCAGAGCACGTCCTGGCAGTGACCCTGCCTTTATCGAGACAACTTCAGGCAAAAAATTCGGACATGTGTACGGCGATTGGTCACATAGATGTTGTGCAACGCACAATTGAGCAATACCGAACAAACGCCGAGGCGTGCTTTGGGGAAGTATTCTCCAAGGCTCAAGAGTGTGGAGAGCGCCACAACGTTGAAATAGCAAAGCCAAGGATTAGGAGCCTCCAACAACATCGCGGAAATGATCACGCAGAAAGTGCAGAGGAATATTTCCGCAGATCCGTGTATATACCTTTCATCGATTTTATACTTTCTCAGCTAAAGCAGCGATTTGAGAATCACAGGCGGTTTCGGTGCATTGATTGAAAGTTTCGGTGCATTGATTCCCGCAGCAGTTCCTCCATCACATGATGCCCGCCTAAGGCAAGCGAAGGAACTAATTCTTGCGTTCTCTAACGATGTGGATGAAATTGCTGCTCTCGGTGAATTTAGGCTCTGGTGGACTAAGTGGGAGTCAACAGGACCAAGCTTGCGTCCTAGCACTGGGCTCGACGCCCTTCCTCACTGTGACAGCACATTTTACCCCAATATTTATAAGTTGCTGCAAATATTGGTAACACTCCCTCTAACCACCGCCACAGCAGAAAGATCGTTCTCCAGTTTGAGGAGACTAAAAACCTACTTGCGCTCAACAATGTCCGAGGAGCGGCTGGTTGGCCCAGCCCTCCTCTACTGTCACAGGGATATAAACATAAATCATTCTGATGTCATCGACCGTTTCGCGAAGCTTCCCCGCCGTTTGGGGTTTGTTCTCTAGCTTTTCTCTAAGGATTGCATGTGGCTCTGTAAATGCTTTAAAACCTACTGTCAGATTTCTTCCCATCGCTCATATTCATAGGCCATTTTTCTTCCAACACCTCCTGAGAGCTAAAGAAAAACCACATTCCTTAAGTTGGAGATGTTTTTAACTATCGTGTAGCGCTATTATTTCTCAAATTAGTAACTAAACAAGTTGGTTACGACTTCACCGGTTCTGATCTACTTCTTAATCCTATTAGCACAAGGTTGCAGCCCGACAAAACCTTCTGTTACCCATATATCATACTAATTACGGTAAAATGTTATCCTCCTTTTGTGCAGCAGCACTTTGGAATAGTCTAGCATATGCCAAAAAATTGTCTTCCACTTCATACTTATCTTAACTCCAGCTAAGAAGTTATTCGCTTACTTATTGCATTGAAATTTGGATAACATTATTTGCTCACTTGTAGCCATGTATTTTGCTACGTCTGCGTATATTATCATTCGCTTTTTTACGTGTGTCCGGTTTCCTGATTATTTTTACTCCTCTGTATTCCGCCTTTTGTGTAACGATTAATCAAGGATCCTGGTGCAGTGCTATGTGACCCTTGTATGTTTGTTATTTCTTGTACTGCATTGCATTGTCCGAAACAATAATAAGTTATTGAAACCGCTGAAACTGTAAAAGCCGCTAATCTCGTTTCATTGTCTTGTTACATATTCTGTTAGCTTCCTTATTTTAGATTCCACGTTTTGGAGACTGTGCCATAAATGCAAGTGCCTCCTTTTATACGTTAGTACTCCATCACTCCCATGTTACTGTTTATGAAAACTGTTAGCATTTCATCAGTCACTGTGAACTATACGCGGTTGGGGTTCTTGTTTCTGGCCCAGTGGCGAATTATGAAAAGCGCAGAGCGACGCTGCTGCGTTGTACCAACCCGTTTCCACAAAGGAAACGCCTCAGCTACTCAAAGGAGAGACGTGGTACAGACTTTTAAGTCAAGACTTTTACGTCGTCTAACCCTTTGTTGTTCTGACGGAAACATACATATGTTTTCTGTATATGTTGAACTCAAAAGCAACATAAATTATTGCTTCAGGTACTTCCGCGTTCGCGAGATCACCATTGTTAGTTCTAAATCAAGCGACGGAGTCAGTGCTCCTTGGAGCGCCTTTTGATGCTCGCCGTTTTCAGACAATGTTAAAAAAGTGTCGCAGCGTCCTTCAAGAAGAAACCTGTGCTACATGTGGTGCATGCAGAGTTTTCATCCTAACTGTGCTGAATGGCCTCGACTGGACTTATAATCAATGCTGACGTACGGACCCAAAATGTTTGTATGTGCGAAGTATTTGTTATGTGATTTACTGCGTTTCAATAAAAACAAAGCATTAAAAAATATGGTCTTTCACTCTATGGTGTTTCCTTGTGGTTAACATAGAGCTCATCATAATCCACACGTTGCCCTGCAGTAAGCAACCACATGGAAATATAGTCGAGCAATGGAATGCCTCTGCCTGCACAAGGAGCCTGTGTGAGCACCATGCACGCCAATTTTCTCTGCGCGGAGTTCCACTTGCTTCCAGTTTTCACCTACACACCTGACCTGACATCACAGAACGGCAGTAAACAATGCCAAAATCATAAGAGCGACCTGACAGGTCCTCCAAGACAATGGTCGTATGCAATCTTCAAGCCCCTCCTACCCCGCCCCCCCCCCCCCAAAAAAAAAATTACAGCATATCCACGGAGTGAATGATGATGAGTGGGCGAAGCTCGGGATGTTCATCGTAGATCGTGCCGAGTTCCGGATTAATTTAGTTAACGCGCACGCTACGAACCATTATGGTTCAACTATGCACAAGTGAAATCTCCCACCGGCACTTCATTCCAAGTCAAGTTCCAGTGCCTATATATATATATATATATGGGTTGCCGGTGAACGCTTCTCCAACGCGAGCAGTCGGTATTTTTCTCAATCAAGAAACTTGCTAGGAGACGCTGCCTGCGCCAACGTTGTCACTCGCGGGTGAGGGCGCGTTCTCCTTTTTTGCGAGCTGGTAGAGCGTTCATCAACGCGCGCCTTTCGCTCTCTCTCTCTCTCTCTCTGTCTCTCTCTCACAAGACAGAGAGGCACGAGCGCGTGCGTGTCTCCCGGCAGGCACGCGCCGGTGGCTACCTACTACATACAGCGGGGACGCACGACGCACGCCTTAAGGAGCTGGGCCTCTAAAAAAAAAAAAAAAAGCTACGCGCTTGAACGGCCGTATACACTGACTCTTCAAGCCCCCCCCCCCCCCCCCCCGAAAAAAAATCCTGGCTACGCGCCTGATTTGGTCCTATCTTTGTCCCCATGGACGTGCCGCTTACCTGGACGTAGTGTGCTCCGTTGAATTCAAAGTTGTTGTGCTGAAGTATAATATTCAGCAGTGTAGCTATAGTGGAGCTATCAATGGGTTTATCGAAACTACCTTTATCGTAAGCCTCAACCACAGCCCTTACCCCGTCCAAGTGAGGTATGTTCGTATAAAGTGATGCAACGTCGAGCGTGACTAGTAGAGAATGCTTCGGTACAGTGAGCTTATTTATATCCGACAAGAAATGATTAGTATCCCTCAAAAATTACTGGAAGGTTGGGGGCACTTGGCTAATAAGGCTGTCTACGTAACGCGACAAGTTTTCTGTTACAGTGCCTATACCCGAAACGATTGGGCGGCCAGGGTTGTTTTCCCTGTGGATCTTTGGCAGTAAGTAGAATCTCCCTGTGACCGGACTAAGGGGTACCAGAGAAATTGCCCTGTCGGTTAGTTTCTTTTCCTTAACCAGTTTTCTCATTGTGGTATCTAATACTGTTTTGTAATCACCAGTCGGGACGGCATCGAGTCGCTTGTAAAATGAGGTGTCGCCAAGTTGCCTGTTAGCTTCAGTTATGTAGTCTGCCGTACCCATGACAACAATGGCACCGCCTTTGTCAGCAGGTTTGATGGTGATACCAACGCGCTTAGCAAGGTCTGCTAGTGATTTCGTTTATAGAGTTGACAAATTATTTCTAAAGGGATGACGATCATTGCAAGCACGGATAACATCCCTTTGCAGCGCTTTTATAAACATAGGAAGGTGCTTATCACGTTGCGATGCAGATGTCCAGCGTTTAGTTGAGGGTAATGCTATGGAAGCGTCAGGCCGGGCTGGCTGATCGAAGAAGTATTCATGAAGCCTCATATTTTGTGCAAAGGTGTCTAAATCCTTGTATATTTGAAATTCATTGTAGCTGCCACTTGCGGGACGGAAGCTTAAATCACGTGTTAAAAGACTGATCTCTTCTCGTGATAGGGTGACACTTGAAATCTTAATAATATTGTCAGGTGACTTTGAACCTAATGTTTCCTGGCCCATAGATGGTTTTGTCGAGTTTAGAGGCGTTACGCCGTCGCTGACCAACTTCTTGCGTTTATATGCCGCTACGCCGTTATGTGAGCAACTTCTTGCGTTTAGTTGCTCAGGGACGGCATATCGCCTCTAAACTCGACAAAACCATCTATGGGCGAGGAAACATTAGGTTCAATGTCACCTGACAATATTATTACCATTTCAAGTGTCACCCTATCACGAGAAGAGATCAGTCTTTTATCACACTCTTACACACTCCTACACTCTTACACACTCACACTTTAGCACACTCTTACTGCCAGGAGTCGGCACGAGGAACGTGCTCTTATGTCGAGGTGGCTGCTGCCCAGTAAACCCTCACATGCTAAGGCACCAAGTCGGCCGCAACGAGGCCCGACGTATGAAATAACGAAAGGTGAGGACTCGCTTTATTTGTTAGAAATAAGTTGTTGAAACAGCAAACACTGAAGCCTAGGAAAGCATAGGGGAAGTTATTGCAATTCGTAAATATGATATTGTAATTTTGAGGTTAGTAGAAGGGAATTAACCTCTTCCACTTCATACCGGGCAACACCGTGTCCGTCAAGCGCTCAGAAGGGGGTGAATTACAACGTATGAACGGCATGACATTAAATTCGTATGAGGTGTCAGGTGTTAAAAAAGCTGTCTTCGATTGATGGGAGTCTGCTATGGGTACTTGCAAATATCTAGAGCGCAAATCTAAACATGATAATAATTCAGCTCAATGTAGACAGTCAACGGCGTCGTCTATGCACCGGAGAGGATAAACATCCTGGCGAGGGATCGTGTTTAGGAGACGATAGTCCACGTAGACGTACACAGAACCATCCTTCTTTGTAACAAGGAAGACAGGGTATGCCCGTGGGCTATCTGAAGGGCGTATCACGTTGTCACGAAGCATGTCGTCGACCTGTCCGCTGATCACCCGATGTTCCGTGGGGAGGCACAGGGTACGGGCGTTGTCATAATGGCGGTTGGGAGCCAGTGTCCATGCGGTGTGTTACAGTTGATGTCCGGCCTATGCAGGACTGCCCAACCTCGAAAGAGGAACTAAATTCTTCCAAGAGGCATAAAAGCTGAGACCGCTGAGCCGGGGTAAGTTTGTCTAGGACAGAAGAACGTTACACATTGCTGGGTAGTGAGTCACACGCCTAAATAGCGCTGAGCACTCTGTAAATACCACAGCAAGTATCATCGGGTACGTCCACAAGCTGAACGCCTTGACTAAGCTCCACATTGACGAGGCATTCCCCTCAGACCAATATCAGAGGGTTTTGGAACGGGTTGCCAAAGAAAATGGTTCTGAATCCCCGAGTGCCCAGAGTCACAGATTGGAGCAGGAGACCTGTCTGAGTAAAAAAGTGGTCGGAGACAACAGTGCAGCACCGTTCGAGAGGCTGGTGCCGTATATGGGCATGATCATTGCTGCTTTCGGAAGAACATGTGTTAAGTTCTAACGCTCATATTTCAATAGGGCCGAGTATACAACGCTGCACTGGGCGGTATACAAACTACTCTTTAATGTCGGACAGGAAAAGAGTCCCGACTGCCGCGTATGTCACACATCAAGGACTATGCACCATGTGCTCTGCGTGTGCCCTCAATATTCGGTCGAAGGGAAAACACAGTGCGTGGTAGATAGTTGGGACTTCCGGCCCTTTTCGGAGGAGAAACGTTTAGGTGCATGGAAGCGCATGGACCAGACCTACCGCAACTTCAAGACCTTTTTAATTTTTTGTGTGAGACAGACTTAGATGCCTGTCTCTAATACTGTGCTGGTTAGACTACTGCGCATGGGCAAAATGGCGCTCGATACTACACGATCACAGTGCTATGAAAGGGGATGCTTTTTTCGAGTAGAAACCTTCCTTTGTCTAGGGCAAGCACTCAAACTTCACCAGGTATTGCAGACAGTGTTCAAGCTTATATAGATATCTTCATAATTTCTTCTGACTCATCAGTAGAAGGAGTAGTTCGCGAAAAGTGTGCGAGTGTCTGCCACTAAGTGACGTTCCTTGTCATAATTCTTTCCTTCCGCGAAGGTAGCAGCTAAGTGTTTGCACATTCTTGATATCTTGCTGCTGTGACGGCATCACACGACCATATTTCGTTTCTTTGGACGACAGCTGCATTCCACTATGAAGCAGGACTTAAACTGGATCCGATCGGCCCAGGGTAGGAATAGCCAGGGGGAATGGGGAGGGGCGCTTAGATTTTTTCGATACGTGTTTATTTTGTAGACATAGTGGGGATTCGCTCTTTGAAATTCGGCTTCAGGTAAGGAGGTATGGCTCAAAGTTCTGCAACACATTTCACAATGCACGCATTCGCGCTTCCTTCACATATTCGAAGACTCTCTTTACGTAGCACAACGCATGCAGTTGCTTTGCCCGTCTCTTTCAACCACAGTCACTGCTTTGCGTTTCCAGAGGAAGTTCTAAGTCGTCACCGTCAAAGCATCACAACTCTTTTATAAAAAAACTCAAGTGTGTCTTTGTGGAGACACATTCGCCGCTCACTGGGACCTTAGCAAAGATTATGAGCAGGTCGCGGCGTTGAAGCGGTCAAAGCGAAAAAGCCCAATTGCCGAAGAATTAAGAAAAGCAGACGTACTGCCGGTGATCGCTAGAGTAGGCTGATGTCAGAATGTAAGTATAATGCTTAACTACGCTTGGAACACGGCTGCTTCAACAAGATTTATGTGTTGAAGTGGCAGCATGGAACACATTTTCATTGTTGTTATGCAGAGCACTAAGCGCACAATTTCAAGAACACCGCTATACCTTTCCAGCTACTGAAGCAATTTTCATGAAAGTCGGAAATTTTGTCTCTGTTGTAACCCAAAGTTAACGGCTCAAGAAAGGCAAAATTGGTCACTTGCGGATATTAACTGGTCCCTAATGTGTTAATTGAGAATGCTGAATATTTAATATGTTTCACAATGTAGCAGACTCTTGATATTCGCAATAACGAGTGCAACAGCTTTCCAGCTTTTCCTTCTCTCTTTTAAAAAGCTGATAATAACACAGCTTGCTTTAAAAATCACACTCCATTCTGCTTTATACTTTTCCATCTACCCTGACTGCACCGCCATGATGAAGGTCGGGCTAAGGCACCCGGCTCTTGGTTTAATGGCTGTGGCGGCTGCACTTTGATGAAACTACCATTGATTTTTAGAGTTTTACACCGCGAAACCACGACATCATTATAAAAATGGCGTAGTAGGTGTTCCGGAAATTTCTACCATCTGGAGGTCGAAATTTCCGGAGCGCCCACTATAGTGTAGCGCAGTGGGGGTTCAGATAAACCATTTCTTAGTATCGGGACGGTAAACCCGGAGCTTCATCAACCAATCATCTATCTTGACTAATAATACATCTGATGTAGGCATTCTAAACCTGTCGGCTGCAGGCCGCTGGCTCACTAGCACAACCGCAATCATGCCAACTTACCGAAATCTAATTCCTGCGCTTAAGGACTTCAGCTACTCTAAACCCATGACGGCGCATATTCAATAACGCGATGGCGTTGAACGGCTCGTGTATCAGAAAACACAGGTGTCAGTGAGGGCGCTGGCTGCATGGTGGAGCTTCTCAGTCGACTGCTAACGCTACCACTTTACCAAGCCGGATCACACCACCCAAGCCTTTTGCCATTGCGTAGACACCTCAGTCAACAAAGACCATGTTAAAGTGAAATCTTTCATAACATTCTAAATGCAATAGCGCCTACGGACACGATAGATAGCTCTGACTCTAATTCTTTTACGAAAAAACTGTAACGTCTGTTATGAGGAAACCTAACTACGTTATTACGAAAGCTGAAGAACTTGAGAACTTTAAAGGGGAGGCGCCAACGTGCCATGTGTGCGTGTGACATTTGTGTGGACGTGCAAAGCTTCCGCTACTCGCGCACGGCGACAGAAGGAGACAGGGCTAGGGCAAACTGCCCCACGGATTCGTACGCCATTCTGGTTCCGGACGCACTGCAGTCTTCTTCATTCGGCAGCTTGCTGGCAGTAGCGAGCCGTTTAAGTGAAAAGGACAGAAAGTTGAGCGAGTTGGTAACAGTCCATAATCAAAAGAAGAGGCGTGCAGGACACGGAGACAAGGAGAGCAGTGAACACCACGAACGCCGACTAACAACTGATGCACAGCACAGAGGCGAAAAAGAAGGAAGACACAAAGCTTATCTGCGCATGCTCGGAATGGTAGCGCCACCTGTCAAACGGTTACACGTGCCGGTCTTCGCGATAGACAACTCCTAAGGCATTCTATCTCCTCTCTGTTTAAGCTAATCGACGGCTGACTCACACATGCACTTCCACTAATACTGATATGCCAGGCCTCAACCAATAAACGCGTATCTTCGTTCTTATGCCTGTACAGGATCTCGGTTTTGTCTAACTCGGGCATGCAGCTACAGACCTGGCAGTGCAAGGATAGATTGGACGGCGTCCCACCTGATAACGACCTTCTGTGTTCAATTAATCTTTGATTAATACAACGCGCAGTTTGCCCTACATAAAAACGTCCGCAGCTAAAAGGAATCTTATAAACCACACCCATGCGACAGTCGGTGAAATTGTTTTTGGCTAAGTGCTTAACCGGACAGATATCCGTTCGCTTCTTACCTTCCATCTGCTCATTTCTTCTATGCACGGCAGCACGAACCCTTCCTAATTTATTGGGAGCCGTAAACACAACATTAACCCCATATTTACTTCCCACTTTCTTAAGCCTGTGCGAAAGTGCGTGGATATACGGAATACTCAGGACCTTTTTCTTGTTAATGTTACTCTCTGCTACAGCTTTCGTTCCGGTCGAAATCGACTTCTTAAGACGCTCAGCTACTGTGGCTATGGCTAGTCTAGGGTAACCTGCATCTAAGAGGCGCTCGACCTGCGCATTAAAGCTAATGGTCAAATGGTGCACGCACGTCTTCGATAGGGCTGACTTTAAACAGGACAAGGCTATTCCGTTTTTTACTACTTTCGAATGCTTGGAGTCAGAGTTTAACAAAGGCTTAGATGCTCTAGGGGAATACTGCCAACATACGTGGTTCTGCTCAAATGACAACGAGATATCTAAAAATTGTATTACGTTGCTCTCCGGTAGTTCTTTCGTAAACCTTAGACCATCTCTATTAAGATTAAATTGATCGCTTACATAGGTGACGACGGATTCAAAATCATCCTTACTACAAAGTACCAAGTAATCGTTCGCATACCGAAATACCCTGATGATGCGGTCCCCTAAGGCCTCTTTGAAACGGCAGTCAAACTTGCTCAAGTATAGATCACTTAGAATAGGGGCTACCTTTGAACCTATACAAATCACTGATTGCTACACAAACACGCCTTCCCTGTATCCAACTAATGTTGACGTTAAGTACATGGAAAGAATTTCTAGAAAGGTACCTGTGGAAACTCCGCATCTATCTATGAAACCGGACTCTTTCCCTTGTTCTTGAATACATTCTTTCACGCAATTTAATAAACCTTCATGCGGCCACGAGTAATACAAATCTTCAACATCCATGCTAAACGCTGTGCAGTCGCCAGGATTTTCCTCTGTTAACAACTGAACTAGAGCCTGAGAATTACGTACACGGAAGGGGTCAGATAAACTTAAGGATGTTAAGCACTTCTGCAAATAGCTAGCTACACAAACTTGCCAAGTCCCTGACTCTGATACAATCGAGCGAAACGGAATTTCTGGCTTATGGGTTTTCGCCGAGAAAAATAATTCTAAAGTGAGAAATTTTGCCTTTTTAACACAGGAAGCTACCTTATCTAGATTATGTTTCAACAGGAGATAGACAGCTCGTTGTTTTACTACGGAAGGTTTCAGTTTCACAGGCCTAAGATTCTTTTCAACAGCTGCTGAGGCTTTATTTGAAAAAGTGCTATTCGGCATTATTACAAAACAACCTTCCTTATCAGATAAAACAGGTCGAAGCTTATGTTGCACACAGTAATTTACCACCGGTCGGATAGGGTCAGAGGCCTTAACGAGATCGTTCGAATGCTTGATGCTGGCGAAGCAATCTGAAATACAGCGAGACCGTTCAACTTCCGGAATAACCTTAGTTATAGATCGAGGTAAGCTTAAAACGTCAACTTCTTTTTGGTTAGGATGAAAACAGTACTTAGGGCCTAATGCTAGAATTTTCTTGTGGTTCTCGTCTAAAACGGCGTCTCCGAGAATCATTACCTTTTCCGACGTCGATTTAGTTGAAAAAGAATTCCTCTTACTTTGCAGTAGATCTGGTAGCTTCGTCCTCCACAGAAAATCCGCGTGCTGCTCGGAAACTCGCAACCAATTGGCGCAAGTGCGGTTCCTTTGACGGTCTCCCCGGGTGGCGCAGCTGGCTTCTAGACACTGGCGATAAAATCTGACTTGCCGCCATGCTTCGGCTGAAATAATCGCGCAAATCCTGTTCGCGTGTCCCGTAGAAGGAAGAAGAAAACCGCATAACATCTGAATTTCCATCGGAATGATATTATTGCGTTTAAACCACGACATAGTTCTAGCGCGAAACATACATATAGCAATTAAATAGGCTAAAGAAGTGAACTGGGCGGTTTGGCGTCAACTGCGGCGCCCTGTTGCACTACATGTTGCGGCGCCTTTGCGGCGCCCTGTGCATTGTTTATGTTACGACGACGATATGCCGGGAGCCAGCCGCATCCTGCGGCGACGGCTTCGGGAGAGATTTCTTCGCCATCGACCACTGATGCTAGCGGCATGCTTGCAGCTGCGGTAGCGAGCGCCGGGCGGCGCGGCGCCGAGGAAGCGTAGTCGTGCTAGGCCTATAGAAGGCTTAGGTTGCGATTTCAGAACTGAGATTCAAAAAAGGGTAATGATGGGGCCTACCGGGGTAAATTTGGTATCCAAGTACTCCCAGTGACTTGCCTGTGATGATCCGGTAGTGCAGAGAGGCCGAAACGGGCATCGACCGATTAAATTTGCATCGATGTCGCGAGCTGTGGAGATGCTTCCACACTACTCGCCGCCACCTAGCGGATCCATATTAAGGAGTGTGTCAGAAACACACTGCCTAAACAATGTGTCACATCGAAATTGCTCGGTGCCGTAATATATCGTGAATACAAATGGTAAGAAATACGAAAGGCTTTCATGAAGGAATGTCGGTTATTCTGTATGCAATGTGGGCCCGCACAAGGAGGCGGCTTTGAAATAATTGGGAGCTCGTTCTGGCTTCCCTAGAGAGCGTGCAAAACACCACCTTTCTTTCATGAACGGCACTAGCTCTGCTGAGTGCTTGGTTTAGGGTGCGTATCTGGATAGAGGGCGGTGGCGGCGACAACTCCAACGTAAAAGCATGCTTATGAGTGGCTACCATGGTCCTTGCGTGAGAATCTGCTGCTTAAATTCAAAAGCATCGCCAGTCTCGGCAACAAGCATAAACCTGGATGAGAATTTTTTTGGGCAAGAGAACTCTCCCATATTTACCTTTTCATAGTATTCGATGATCGGCATCGGCACCGTATATTCGGCATTTTCAAATACCCCATTTTCGGGTCGACTGCGAATTTGGAGAAAGTGTCACTAGAATATTGGAAATTACTTAATATTCCCACACTCATATTTAAAAGATGCCTTAGCTGAGGGCCCCGGTGCTTATTCAAGTCATTCAACAAAATAGAACTTCATTGTACTTGCCTTTAACGCTCTATAAAATAAGGTAAAGATACGTGCCTCCACCGCCAATAGCGGTCTTCATCTTGGCTTATGTGCTCGTTGTAAGTGCGGCGAAGTTCCTCTCTTGTATTCATGGACCAGACGTCGTATCCCCGGTCAACCATGACGAAGCCTACATTTCCCGAAACAAATACGATTAAAGTTCTCAGCTTTCTATTTAAGATAAAGATGAACGCTAAATTGAGGTTGGCACTAGAACGCGTTGTTTTCTGTTATATGAACCCTCCTTTTGAACGAAGGGAAATAAAGTTCATTGATTGATCGATTTATTGATTGATTGATTGAACCCCAATCTTGCAAGAGGATTAAAATGTTGCGGAACTATTCTGCGAGGATTTTTGCAGCGCTGCTGCCAGGGTGGCCACTGATGGCTACCTTTCGCCAAATTGGCAAATTGGAGAGGCCCGTGGTGACTGAAAATTGTGAAGGGCGACATGGCCAATTCTTAGCGGCTTTCGCCTAAGGTCGTTATTAAATTATGGGTTCTGAGATCAGTGAGCTTTCAGCAAAGAAGCGACAACATCCTTTCCATTCTGAGTTTTAGACACACGTAGAAAGTGCACATGATGAGCCATTTGGCATATCCGTCTTCTAAGTCGTGCACATCCGAAATTTGTCTAGATATAGGAAGTACCGGAGCGTCACCCAGCGACATCCCAGAAAACTGCTTAAGTTAGCTGACTGCTCCTCTTAAGTTTCTCTATTCTTAGACGCCCACTTTACAGGTGGCATTGAACCACGTCGTTCGAGAGGAAGCTCTGCAGAAAACGACGCAAAAGTAATTTCTGGCTTGCGGTACATACCACCAGTGTCCATTCCATAAAACACCGAAAATCTGTAGAGGTCCATGGGGGATACAGAATTATTGCTTAAGGCAGTTTCCACAGCTTGCGGAACGTGTGTAGAGGAAAGCAAGTGCTTATATATATATTGGGGGCATTCATTAGTCTCTTCTACTTCATCTGTAAATAATCATCACCTAGGTTTCTTCATCATTATCAGCTGTGGGTTGTCATCTGGAGTGCAATCTGTGCTTTGGGTGCGAACCGTCCTCCTTAGCCTCAAGGCTTGATAAAACGGCGAAAGCGTCTTTCCCACAAGTGGGCACCCTGTACTTCCAGCGCCAATGCGCCACTTGCTCGTCCCTTCGGCAACGCTACGTGTCTTCAGTGACCACGGGAAAGGCCTTGAGCCTCATCCATTGCGTCTCACCATGGACACCACACCGAAGAGCGACGAGATGCCGAATCATATGGTACCCGAACCTGTCGTCACTACTGTCAAGCTACCAGAGGTTTGGCAGTCCAACTCAGAACTGGTCTCTGATCGTCGACATCGAGTCAATAGAAATAAAGCATTGCGAACATTAGGCGCGAATATGTCATTAGTGCTTTACCACTTGTTTTCATCGCCATCGTAAGAGACATTCTGCACTCTCCGCCTCCTGACCCACCCTACGACACTCTTAAAGCAGAGCTCAGCAGAGCTTAAAGCAGAGCCGGACAACCGAGTCGGAACAGCGTAGGCTGCAGTAGTTACTCACCGCGGAGGAGCTCGGTGACCAAAAGCCTAAGTGAGCTTCTGCGTCGCGTGTGGCATCTTATTGGGGACCGCTATGCTGCCTTGGGCACATCGATTCTATGAGAGCCCTGCCTACAGCGACTGCCACAGCAGGTGCGGATGATATTGAACGTGTCTTCCACAGAAACCCTCGACTCACTGGCACAGATGGCGGACAAAATTATGGATGTCGGTACCCCGGTCATATCTGGAATCGAAAGACAACGCGACTCTTCCGTCTTTGCGGCGGTCGCGACGGCTGCTTGGACCGTCTCCTTCAACCGCAAAGCGGAACAGCTGGCCGCTGAACTGAGCTCGCTCAAAGCAGACCACCGACGCAATGCGTCATGACAACGACACCAAACCGCGACAGATCGCCAAGTGTGCCTATCAGCGTCTCCTGGTACCACCGCCGATACGGAGCACGCGCTCGTCAGTGCAGTCAGCCATGCCAGTTCGCGGGAAACGCACGGGCCACGTACTGACAGCGGCCTGTGTTTCAGGCCCGACATACAGCCGCCTATATCACGTCACGGACCGCATGACGAAAGTCCGGAACCTCATCGACACAAGTGTCGAAGTTTGTGTTGTCCCTCCTACGCTAGAGGACCGCCCACGACACTACACTACGCCCCCTGTCTCCACTGTCAATGGTTCAACCCTACGAACCTACGGACCTGTGGCTGTAGGTCCGTATATTTGGCAGTAGCAGCGTCGGTGTTTCCACGTGCTCGTCGTCTTGCTCTTGACCGTTACAGGACTTCAAGGCCAGAATTCGAGCAAATGCTTGAGCTCAGATACGCCAGCCCGTCTTCTGGTGCCTGGTCACCACCGTTACACATGGTCTCCAAGCCACCGGGTGACTGGAGACCGTGCGGTGACTATCGCACCCTCAGCAAAGTTACGCTACCGAACCGGCATTGCTGCACGGTTGCACCGTATTCAGCAAAATCGACGTAGTGAAGGCATACCACCAAATACCTGTCGAGCCCTTCGACATACCGAAGACTGCCATCATAACTCCTTTTGGGGTGTTTGAATACAAACGTACGCCGTTCGGGCTACGAAACAACGCACCAACCTTTAAGTGGTTCCTGGGCCACATTCATCGTGGTTTGACGTGCTGCTTCGCGTACAGTTTTCCTCGGCTTTAGCCCAACAGAAGCAGTTCAAGAACTTCACCTGCGTCAGGTTTTCACGCGGCTCCGCAAGTATAGACTACCCGTCAACGGACCGAAGAGCGAGTTCGAAGTTTCCTCACTGGACTTCCTTGCCATCGCGTGGATACCCGTAGGGTCTTCCCACCGGCCGCGCGCGTGGAAGCTACATTAGTTTCCACGACCATTAGTACGAAGAAACTGCGGAAATCCCTAGTGCTTGCCAAATATTACAGGCGGTTTGTTCCACAATGCGCTGCCACCTTTCAACTGCTCCATGCACCACTGTCCGTCAAACGAAGCCCAACGCTTCCTTCTCCTGGAAGCTCTTGCCAACTCAACACTCCTCGCGCATCCACAGTGCGACGTCATCACGTCAACCACCTTGGACACCTCGGACGTCGCCTTTCGAACAGCCCTGCAGCGTTTGGTCGATGGAGTTTGGCAGCCGATCGCTTTCTTCTCACGAAAGCTCTGACGGACCGAATGCCGTTACAGCACATTAGGCCGCGAACTGCTGGCGGCATACTTGGCTGTGATGCATTGTCGCCACGTCCTCGAAGTTGGGAAGTCCCATATCTTCACCAACCACAAGCCACTACGCGTCTTTCGACTGCTACCAACTCTCCCAAACTCCCCGTGAGATCCACCGATTTTCCTATATATAGGAGTTTACAAGGGATATCCGACACATCAATGGCAAGGACAACAAAGTTGCTGGCACTATCCCTAATAAGAATTGACGCAATGTGTGCCCGGCAGTCGATTTTGCAGCCATGGTTACCGGACAATGTGAGGACAGCGAACTTCTAGTTTTATGGCTCCAAGAGAACTCCCTCAAGTTGTAAGATATGCAACTTTCAGGCTGCGCGATTCCACTTGTTTGTGACACATCTATCGGGTGTCCTCGCCCGCACGTTCCGGCGTAATTTCGCCACAGCGTCTTCGACGCTTTGCATTCCTTGTCGCACCCCTGAAAACGTGCGACTCAACGCCTCGTCACAGCGTGATATGTGTGAATACAAATGAACATCGATGTCCGCCGCTAATCATGTGCTTGCTTCAAGTGCCCAAACCCAAAGTCCACCGCAACACAGTGAGGCAACTGGGTACCTTCACGCCTCCAGACTTGCGGTTTAGTCATGTGCGCCTGGACCTCTCTGCCCTCCCCGAAAAACGTAAATATTAGTTCAACGTACTGCATCCTAAGGGGCTACACAAAATGAGATGTTTCTAACAGCAAGTACTTGTACGTATTTAGTGTGGCAACGTAATTCCGAAATTTCGGAAAAATGGCGTGTTTTGGCCACATTTTTGCTGGTCATTTGGTGAAATTTACCCAAAACTAAGTGAACCCTGGCTGTTCAATATAACTGGGTGGTTCCGTGCCTCATTGTTCGAGAAGAAAGCACCTCCACAAGGCGAGCGAGTCAACAAAAAACCGAGAGTGAGAGAGGCAACTGTACCAAGCTTGGGGAAGCACAGACCTCCTCCATCCTTATTCGCCCCTCACTACGCGCAACATGAGCGCCTGTTGGGGGTTGTACAGCCCCTAGTCATTTCATTGAAGTATAGAACATTCCAACTTTGAGTGGTTTCGCGGAGGAAAGACGCTATGTGTAGGAGTATGTCCAGCTTCCATGGGGGTGGGCGCAAGAGAGCGGGAGAGTAGATGGGCGATGAACGCCGTAGTCGAGGGCTCCTGAAATTTTCTCCACATTGGGTCAATTAACATGCAGTTTCAATGCACAGAACACAGGCCTAACACATTTTCGCCTCCACCGAAAATGTGGCTGCAATGGTAGGGTTGGAATCCGCGTTTTTTCGTCACAGCCAAGCGCCATAACCACTATACATCACCGGTGCAGACCTGCTGTAAGATGGTGATGATGGTTGTTATGATGATAGCGGTTCGTTTAAGGAAAGGACGCTAATTTCTGCAGCCCACGTCAAGAGCACGACTAAATGAACGTGGGGGAAGCAGAAAGGGAATTAAAGAGACCGAATTCCGAGAACAGCCGTAGTGAAGGGCTCCGAAAATTTTGACAATATAGGATTCTTTAACCTGCGCCACAACTTACTGCACAAGAGCCTTTGGCAATTTCGCCTTCACCGAACATGTAACTACAGTGGTCGGGTTTCAACCAGCGTTTTTGAGTGGCAGCCGAGCCCCATAACCAGTAGACCACAGTAGCGGAACGGTTTCAAGATGATGATGGTGGTGGTGGCGATTCGATTAAGGGAAGGACGCTTATTTCTGCAACCGATGTCCGGAGCATGGCTATGCGCCCCTGCGCGTGGAGCAAAGGGAATGAAATCTATTGAAAGGAGAGAAGAGCCGTAGTGAAGGGCTCGGGAAATTTTGACCACCTGGGGTTCTTTAACGTGCGATGGTGTCAAAAATAACAGAAGCCATGCTGTTATTTGCTTTTCTCTTGCACTTCTGTTCCAAAATGCAGTTCCCTTGTCCATGTGTCAGTCTTGATCCAAGTAAAAACTAAAGTGGCAAAGGAACCCTCTTTCACGGACACTTAATTGGCACTCTACCACACAGGAAGACTGTTAGTGGAGCGGCAGACATAGAAGACGGGCAGTGAGGAACGCTGAGTGAGACGGGGAAACTTGTTTCGTGTAGCTTCGCCGGTCGTTGATGTTACCAGAGTAGAATGGCTCCAGATTGTGATGCTGGAGTGCCTACCAAAAGAAAACGAACTGATGCATGGCCGCGGCGGCCGCACTTTTTCTGAAAATGCTAAAAGCCTGCCTACTGTGCATGCTTGCACATTAAAAGAACGCCAGGGGGTGAGGAATTTGAGGTGCCCTCCTCTAAGGTCTTTTGCTCCTTTCTACTCCTGCAATCACTTACTTTTGCCCGCACGGAAGCGGAGTGGTTTTTCTGAGAGGGGCTGTAGGAAACAGCCTTAGTTCTTTACCAACCCAAAATATTCATTTTTATTTTCGTCAATCTTTACCACTCGCTGATGCGAATAATTGGAACCCTCATCGCATTTCCAAATACATAACTACCATCGCTGCCTGGCGCCAAGATATTGGCGATCTCCCTGCGATATAAAGAGGCGAAGTAGGTTCACGAATGCCTTACTTATTTTCCACGCGCCATCCTTCTTTAAACGAGCGCACAAACCTATACCATGAACTAGGCCCCAGCGTACTTGGCTTCAGCGTGCTGTCGAATGAACACCATGACAGCAGCAAATGTTTGAATGTTCATCCAGCACTGTTCTACGATGTGCTACTGCTTCAGAACGTTACGTAAGCACAACGTGCCTGCTTAGGAAGTACCACTTCCTAAGCGAATGTGCTCAGAGTTCGAAAGGACACACATTGGAATGCAAAGTCATCCTCGTGACGGTGCATTTTGATCACAAAGCCGATGAAGGTAGGAAGCTTCTGTTTTCGCATTTCCCGTCTCTAAAATTGCAACAAAATAACACTACACAGTAGAACAATCAAATGTTATTCTGTTTTGGGAAACGATCACCATACGTATTAAACAAATACCAGGGTTCTCAATGTACTGGCGAGGGTTTATTTTTTATTAAAGATTATAACTTCTCAAAGTACACCTTATTTCAGGTTAACGATAGCCAGTATTTACCGGAAAACGTTCGCTTACCAGCACTTTGTGGCGGGTAGGACAAGAAAAATGCACAGGAGTCACACAAAATTCCGGGTACCATTAGGACAGGGCTACGACGTGAAGCATTCTCTGATATCGTTGCTTCGCTTGTCTTCCCTGAGCCGACTCTGTCCACTTCAATGACGAATCCGTCCTCAGTTGTGGTTTGGCTAGTCTCACAGGAATAGCCGAGGTCCATGACAAGCTCGCACTGCAAAGTTATGGGATTGTATGCTGAAGCTCGCACAATCGCCGTAGTGAAACAAGACACGATCAGCAGATGCCTACGTGGAACGGTCTGCTTGTTCTCGCATCGGTTATTGTTATATTGCCTTACCGGCCATTATTATGTCACAGGTGAAAGAATGTACTTCCTTGTTGACGAGCAGCAATGCACGTGCGGTGCCCGAAGCGACGCCACTTCATGGGGTATACGGGCAGTAGTCTTTTCAACTACTTAAGGGGGTATGGTAGGATAAATGGTATATGTAAGTTTTAACGTAATATTTTATAAACACCTGCAAGTATTAACGTAACCTTTCACGTGCTCACAAAACGTGTCACAGGCTACCACGTGACATCCTTTTTATGTGCCTAGGTTGGTTATGCTTCCTGTGTGTTTATTTATTCAAAGTACCTTTTCTCAGCAACCACCGTATGTAATGGAATGACACGAAGCCGCGCAATTTTAAATATATGTAGCTTGTATCTGAACTAAAAAAAATAGAACATCCTTTTAGGCAGTCATGGACACGTTACCAGTAAAAAGTAACAGTGTTACAGTTACAGTTACTTCAGCCAAAAAAGTAACTATTTTACATTTACAGTTACTCAGTTTGCAAAAGTAACTTGTTACAGTTACTGTTAAAAAGTAACGCCGTTACTTTTCCGTTACTGTGCCCCGATGGGGGCGGGCGCACGGGCGTAATGTAGAGACCCGTGTGCTGTGCGATGTCAGTGCACGTTAAAAAACCCCATATGGTCGAAGTTTCCGGAGCCCTCCACTACGGTGTGTCTCATAATCAGAGCTGGATTTGGGACGTTAAACCCCACATAACAAAAACAGAAATGCTATGGTCTTTCATATAGGTTGGCGTGTATTTCTCCATAACTATGCCATGGGATTGTCAACTGAACCACTTGGTTGGGAAATTGTCTCAGCACTTGCTACTATACGTCGCTATTGTAACTATCTTCGTGCATCCGTCGGTATGCTTTGATGTAACTCAATGTTACTTTCTCTAGTTCGATACGGAATTGTAGTCTGGGGTACTTCAGCAGAACACCTAGACGAACTTATCGCATTGCAAGACAGCACAATACGCCCTGTGTCCAGGGCACCCTATCTTTGTCATACTGCTCCTTTTTTTGCAAAGGCTAGTACTTTAAGAATGGAATCATTGTCCTGGTATAGGGATTGGCGCATGTAAAGAAATGGAAATATTAAGAATGATGACGCTTTAACAAAACTGGCATCTTTAAGAAAAGTAATTTTTATTCATAAATTGCGTGAATTAGAACCTTGGACTGTTAAGGCGAGCAGAACTAAATTCTGTGGCCAAATTCCACCCTTTTGTTTGCCTACTAAATCAGTTACAAAAAATATTCTCAGTTTAGCCCTTCTGTCGTTAAAGAAAGAAAGCTAGGCTACATATTTTTGTGACTGCGCTGCTATGAGTTCATGTGGTTTAGTTTGCTGTCTTCGTCATTGCTGATATTTTCCCCATTTCAGCTGTGCAAAACCATTTGCACGATAACGTTGTTCATTAATTGCGACAGCGATTGTTCGCTCTTTTGTTAGCTTTTGTGTTATACGTACTGTGCGCTTCTGTTTCCCTGTTCTGAGGCTGCTGCGTGTACGAGGGGGTCAGGTTCAGTTCAACATTGCAAATGCAACTTTTTCGCCTGGCCATCCTCGCAATATTGTTATTTCAGCATCAACTCTATTCAGTAACTATAGGCGATGTGAGCCCATTTCCCTATTTCGCGGGCAAGAGTCAAGCCTCTGCCGCGTTGAACCATCTCCGATATGTGCGTCTCAAAGCGAAATGGTGCTCGCCGTCAGCAGTCTGAGGATGTATGTTGAAGGCGGGAGGGGGAAGCGTAGCGCATCGCGTCCCAGAGCGAGTGGTCGCGGGTTCGATTTCCACACGAGTGGCAGGTTTTTCCTTAGCCTTCCTTTCTTTTGCATCTGCCTCGAATTTTCGCTTGTGGACAACGCTGATTTTCCGCTTACAGCCAACGACGCTGTCACCGGAACTTCTGCGAAAGGAGCTTTCACGCTATCATGTTGAAATTATCGCTCACTGGGCCCATGCAGGCGACGTTGCTCCTTTCAAGTTTTGGCTCCCCAATAGAGAGATGACATACCGTGACGCTCTCCTTTCTTTTGTACATCGTATCGTACCTGTAGAGACTGCTTAAACAGGGCTATCACAGTAATAACTAACCTACGCCAGATAATTGCAATTTTGTGTGGTGGACATACAAAGTTATCGGATCAAATTCATTAAGTGAGGTCTAGGAGATATTTAGATATATATGCTTGTCGTAACTTAACTTTTCCTTGAACATGTGAACGCTTGTGTGACAATGCGCCACCACTCGTCAGTTATTACATCCCACGTGGTGAAATTTAACACCATAACACTGATGAGAGTTCTGATTGCAATCCAACTGGGACCAGTCCCCTCAAAGAGAACCCATTGAGGTTCCTAAGGGATCCAAATTGGGTATAAATACACGCAGTAAAACTACCCTTCTTTGTGAGAGCCTCCTATTTCACTTGTAACTGGAACCCCTCGCTTCCACTGCCGGGCCAGGTCACTGGTAATTGGGATTAGTTGGTTTTCGATAATAAGGAAATTGTTCCAGTTGATGCACCACCACTGGTGATTCTAGTGGTCGGGCTTGGAGCCCGTTATTTTAACGCGATAGCGTTAGAGAGCTCGTTTCGCAGAAATACCGCCGTCGGTGTCGGTGTCTCTCCGTGAGCGAAAAATCGAGAATGATAATGCAAATAAAATAAAATAACCAACACAAATTTTCGGTGCCATCGAGGATCGAATCCGGGCCGTTTGCGTGGTAAGCAGGTGTCCTACCACAGAGCCACGATGTTACTTGAAACTTTCTCGGAAAGAAACACCACATAAGTGTCAGGTAGTGGAAGGAGTCTCCTTAACGCATTTTGTTCGGCAGGTGTCACGACGAAAATGAGCCCAGTCGGCGATTTGTAGGAGGAATAAACTTTACTGAGCATATCAAGCAAACAGCAAACATTAGATAATGTGCTGCAATCTGTGACATTGTAAAGAACATGTCACGACTACCATGGCCTCCGAGACGGCGGGTGCGCCCGCCATCTCGGAGGCCATGCGACTACAGCATAGCCTATATGGTTCCGCCGTTCTAGGACAGGAAGCATATTGCCACATGGCGTCTTTTCATCTAAAGCGACAGACGCGCGCTCTTAGCATTTCTATCTTCGGCTTGCGCCTATGCATGCGTAACACTAGGTGTCTGATATCAGCGCGCTTCAAAGATGCTGTGGCGTTCGATTTTCATCCTTAGTGTCGACGCGCCTTTTAGGAGCGTCCAGCTCGAACTCTGCTGGGTATAAAACGGCGTGCGTCGCCAAGCCATGGTGCTCTTTCTCTTGTGACCCGCCGAAAGATAGCTGCGCCTGTCGTCGCTACCACCGCCGAATTAGGACAAGGTCTCCAATAAAGTGGCTGCCCCAAGACGCTCTCTACGTCTGGCTCTTCTAGTCACAGTACTGCGTGAAAATTTCATATCAAGCAAACAGCAAACATTAGATAATGTGCTCTTTTTCCCATTTCACCAGAATGTGACCATTTACGAATGAAAGTGTCACGCCTACGCGCAGTTCATAATAAAGGACCATGTGACTACGTCACTGTACAATATTTTCCTGAAGTTGATATAAAAGTGCTATTAAATAGATCGAAAACCTCTACCATTACTATAGATGTTTCGCGCGCGCGTGTGTGTGTGTCTGCGCGCATGTGTGTGTGTTTGTAACAACACACATTAGTAAGTATGCACTGAGTGGTTGAAGTTCACACTAGGGGCCGGATTTCGCTATCGTGTTCAACTCTTAAAGGCAAAGCTTAAGGGCCCCCAATTTTTGTTATTGCCTATTCTAACTGAAATGTGCACCTTCGAGCATGTAGGCTCCGCGTTATAGCACTCAGGATGAGCGAGCTCAAATGGAAATTATATAGGGCCGCGAAGGGGAACGATGTGGTCTCGAACTGGTTACGTGTGCTTCAGCCATGACTGTGCGCTTGGAGGGAGACTTCCTTGCGTCAGAAAAATGCAGGCGCTCTAAATTTATGCCATTTTGTTTGGGTGGCGATTCCTTGAAATCAAGCATGCTCGGGGGGCGATCACGAAAACTCAAGTTTAAACAGGATAAATAACAAAATAGAAAACATGGAGTGTCTACAAGAAAACAACCTCTCCGGAAACACGAAGTATGACGGCGGATGGAGCCAGAAGATTATCGGCAATCAGCACACCTTGGTTACCTTGAATCCCGCCAATGTTACCCAGAGAACAACTCTAGCGACCCCGCATAGGCCGTACTCAAGCAGACGAAGGAGTTTTGATTATCAACCATGGTGGCTGAATGCGTTACATCACCTACATCGAGCGCAAATTCATGGCGGCTGTCGTGGTGTTTTTGAATGATGAGCCGAGAAATCAATTACATTATAGGTACTAAAGGTGCGTTTCTGGGACATTGTAGTGCGCCTGGTGCCGCTAGGACCTTCATAAGTGATGTTGCTCTGGCTCTTAAAGTGGCTTTGTGCGCCTCGATATCTGTGGCAGGTCTGTTAAGCACTCATGCTCTAACAAAGTCCGATAATGTTGACCTGCAGATGCTTGATCCTCATCGCCACTCCTCACTAGTGATCAACAGCGACAGTTAGTCAGCGACTGAGAAAGGTTCACACTTACGTAATTGCCGACCCAACCTTCACTTCGACCGCAGTCTTGGGAACCACCTCAGATAACAACCACCAAACATTTTGACGGCACATAGCCTCTACGTGTACTTAATACACACACAAACCTTTAGTGGGCGACGATGGGTGCGTGGAGTGTGGAAAACAACGGCAATTATTCCGCTCTCGCGAACATTCGCATTTATTTTCTGGCGCATGTCTAACGCATCCGCACTAGTTCCGGTATCAGGCGAAACTAGGCACTAATTAGGAAGAGCCGACACGGGGCGAGGCTTCTTATTGCCCCCTCCTCTCCACCCCCCACCTCCTTTGTGCACCATGAGCGTAGGTTTCTCGGTCGCAAACTATACCTATGGTGGTTTCTGAAGTGCGAAGGCACTCCACGTTGCACGAAAATAGCAAGTGCGGGTAAGTGGGGCTGGAACTGTACCTGCACCTTAATGCAGTTTCGTCAACAGCGCTGATATTTCGCAAATGCACGTTGGTGCGAAACTGCGATTGTCAAAAAACACGGCGGAGGAAAGCTGCGAACGAGCCCTGAGCAGCTGAAACGAATCGCAGTTAAACTTCTAAACATCGCGCAATAAATCTGTGACCGGAAACAGGAAAGTGACGCAGGTATTTGAAGTAGGCCTATTAAATTACTGATAAAAAGTACAGCCACATTCACAATGATTACGCAGGTTATTTCGAAAGTTCGATAAAAGAAAACTTAGTGAAGAACACAGCACCGACCAAAGTAAAAGTAAATGTATTCGTAAAAGAAGTTTTGGCTCCCGCACGGGAGCCTTGTTGTGAACATCGTGAACAAGGCTCCCGTGCGGGAGTTGAAACGTCTTTTACGAATATATTTACAATCATCTTGGTCGGTGCTATGTGTTCTTCATGTTATTCCCCGACCCGACGGGATTCCGTCCAGCTCTAGATTCGATAAGAAAAATTCGCATCAAGCTTTCAAAGCTAGAATACGGAGGTGCTCTCGATTCCTTTATCACAGTGCACAGTGATCGACGATAATTTGTCTAAATGTTAACACCTTGGTCTAGAATTCGGAAGATTGGCTGGTAAGAAGTTAAGGTACTGGATCTCGTGCACTAGTTCATGTGAAACGGGCGAATGTAATGGGATGCCATGTTTCCCGACCGTATGTCATGGCCAACTCACCCATTGCAATATTTTGACATACTCCTCTATAAATAATTAAAGATAATCAAGGGGTCAGTATATGATAAATAATTTTTCATCCAATAATATTACGGAACAACACCTTCGTTTCTTATTCAATAGAAATGGCTCACTCACAGTAGACATCGTCTGTTGTCGATCCACGTCAGAAGCGCACATGTGCCCATTAAAAGTATAGAAAGCTAAGAGCACAGCGAACTTCCACATAATTGGAAGGTGAAAATAAGGCCTCCACTCTTTCAACGGCGATAAGTGCGCCCGAAATAGTTCCATTTATGTTACTCTGGAATAGGTAGTAGTCCCTCTGGTGGCGGCCATGAGCAACGTGTCCATAGGACATGTGTTAATTTTACTTTTCTTTCAGCAATATTACCTGAATATATGGGCTAACGTACCATTACTTGTTTTTCTCTATTTTATATAGCGCCGTAAAACGCTATTGATAAAGCGCAGCTGTTCAGTGACACATACAGCTCATCAATGAGTCTAGTGACTCCGTGAAGAGAGGGACACGCTCTTGCTAAAAAATTGTGTTCGTGCGATCAGAATTATAAATGTAACATGCACAGCATCGTGTGTGAAGAGACGAGGTTCCCTATGCTGACATTTGTGACCAGCAACCTAACCTGCCAGGCAGTGTGCCCAGCTAATAGTGTCGTAGTTCTTTTTCAAATGGCGTGTACAAGCGCCGATAGCATGCGCTTGATCATAAAAAATGGCTAAGCTTGCACTAGTGCTCTATGGCTGGACGCAACAGCGGACCTAGTTTTCGGCCTTGCTACTTGGATGGTCTTGGCTTGACCTAGAAACCCCGCGATTTTGGCAGGAACAGATTATGTGACGAGTTCTGACGTCACCTTACCAGGGTCTGGTGCGAACACTTCACATGACTAGCTGTTGCGTCACTTTACGTGCTTTTAATCACGTGAAGAGCTGTTATTTATCATGTAGAGCAGTTACTAACTAGGCCAGGGGAGGTGGAGCTGTAGCACCTGTTTCTGTCTTTCTTTCTCTAAGTTTCTCGGTGTCGTCGTATATCTTTACTTCTATTTCGATCTCTCTGTACGCAAATGCCGCCGCAGCATCGGGCAGCTCGTCATAACGCGCAACTTCGAGCTGCTCCTCAAGTTTTCAGCCCCTCACACTGTGCCCTGTCGCCGGCATAAGAACATATTTCTGTAAACGCCTCGCATTGGTTTGGGACATTAAACATATCCGCTCTTAAAACATAGACATATTCCTCGTGATGTAAACCTGCTCAAGATGCACGAGATGCCATGTACAAATCCAGCACCGCGTGCATTGAAGCAGCACTGGCACGGCCATCACTTGGGCAACGGCACAGTGCGGGGATGCGCTCTTGCGAAGTTTCAGAACAGTCTATTGGGCTAACGCTACTAAAATGTCTTTTCTGTACGTTTTTCTTTAGTCAGACCATATGAATTACATATGTTATTCAACCACGATTCTTACTACCCATAATAACTGCAAGATGGATGGATGGATGGAAAAACTTTATGCATCGTCCTCCAGAATAACGACCCCGGCTCAGGTCTTCCACATCGGGACGTCAAGGCCTTGCCTTGCCGCCGCTTCAAGGGCCTGCTGCACGGGCCAGCTTTGGTCGGCGAGCTCGGAGCTACGCAGGGCGGCGTCCCACCTCGCCGAGTGAACATCGGGGTTAATACCTTTGGCTTTAGCCTCACATTCCCAGAGTATATGCTTGAGCGTAGGTGTGTATTTCTGATAGACCTTACAGATACTCGTGTGATAGATATCTGGGTAGATTCGGTGGTATAGCAGTGGCTTGGGGCAAGTGTTCGTTTGCAACTGCCTCCAAGTAGCTGCTTGAGCTCTGCATAGATTGCCTCCGGGCCGTTGCATTGCCGCTGCATAGCACCGCCGGGCCAAATAGTACGCATTGGTTATTTCGTTGTATCCTATAAGACGGTCCCGGTCCGCGTACTCTTCGACAGATGCATCCACTCCTCCACGGGTTATAGCATCGCGTGCTGCGGAGTGAGCGCCTTCGTTCATGTTGGAGAGGTGTGGGCAGACTTCGCCCAACTGGGAGGGGAACCAGATCAAGCTAGCCTAAGAAATCTGGGTGGCATTGGTGAGTATACGAAGTGCTTAGATCGAAATTCTACTTTAGCGAAATTTCCCACGGCTGTACGCGAGTCGCTCAGTATAACCTGAGTACCGGCGTTAAGTATGGCCGCGGCGATGGCCATTTCTTGAGCAACCTCCGGGTGTCGAGTCTTGATACTGGCTGCGTGCGTTGTGGCTTTCTCCGGGCTTATCACAACGATAGCGACGCATCCACCGTCGGGGTAGCGGGCGGCGTCAGTGAACTGCGCATTCTTATCGTTGCAGTAGGCTTTCAGAAGAGCTGTAGGTCGGGCTTTTCGCCGGGCTTGGTTGTAAATGGGATTCATGTTTCTTGGAACCAGGGCGACGTGTATGTTCGATCGTATCTCTTTAGGTATGTCTGCCTTAGCACCATGCTGTTTGTGGTACGTGATGCCAAGCTCTTGCAATATGCTCCTTCCCGTGTTTGTGATGGTGACCCTTTCTAGGTGCAATAATCTTTGTGCTTCAGCTATTTCGTCCAAAGTGTTACGGATCCCCTGTTGGAACAGCTTCTCAGTGCTGGTGGACCCCGGCAGGCCGAGGACGACTTTATATGCCCTACGGATTATGGTGTTAGCCTTCTTTTCGTTTTTATAGAAGTTGCGCATGGACGCAACGTATGCGATGTGACATATGACAAAGGCGTGGATCAGCCTGATGAGGATGTCCTCCTTCATACCACTTCGTCTATTTGTGACCCTTTTGAGGAGTGTAATGGCATTGGTGGTCTTGTGAGTAAGCCTCTTGATAGTTTCACTGCTGACCCCGTAGGACTCGGTGATCATTCCAAGGACTCGGATTCGATTGACAATGGGGATGGTGCCCCCGTCCTTGGTGTGTAGTTGTATCTCTTCTCTATGTGTGATTTTAACAAAACCTTCTGGAGGCCGTCCCTTGAGGGTAGGGTGGTACAGCAAGAGTTATGACTTCAGTGAGCATCGAAGACCAGTGCCAGCCAGGTAATTCTCGACCACTCTAAGGGCCTTCAGCAGGGCCGTCTCAGTCTGTCCATCGCTGCCCTTAAAGGACCAGATGGGGATGTCCTCCGCATATATCGTGTGACTGACGTTGCTCACTGTCTGGAGCCTTTTGGAACGGCCAATCATAACAAAATAAAAAGCATAGGCGAGATAACCGAGCCCTGCGGGGTTCCGGTGCTACAGAGCTCCTGTTCTTCGCATGCTATATCGCCGGCGAGAAGGATGGCTTTCCTTCCAGTGAGGAAGTCTCTGACGTAGTTATATATCCTCACGCAGAAGTTCAGTTCGGAGATCATGTCTCAGAAACTGACCATGTCGAAAGCGCTCTCCCTGTCAAGGCCCAGGATTGCCTTCGCGCTGCAAGATCTGTCATGGAAGATCTGATGCTTGAGCTGGAGCATCGCTTCATGCGCCGACAGATGTGTCCGGAATCCGATAATTGTGCGCAGATACGCTTCTGTGGACTCGAGGTAGTCGTTGACCTGGTTGAGGAATGCGTGGTGCATTGCCTTGCGCACAAACGAAGTCAGCGAGATAGGTCTCAGATTTTCGATACCGGGGGCTTTTCCAGGCTTGGGGATTAGGACTGTCTTGGCCGTCTCCCACTGCACCGGTATGGTTCCTGCCCTCCAACGCTCGTTTATGTAAACCGTGAGTCTAGAAAGCGAGTTCTCATCAAGGTTGCTAAGCGCTTTGTTAGTAACACCATCCGGCCCAGGCACCGAGCGTCCATTGAGGTCATTCAGCACAGCTCGGATTTCCTCCTTGGTGAAGTCTTCGTGCAACGGCTTGTTGGTCTTACCGCAGTAATCAGCGTGTTTGACAGGTGAACCTAGTAGGAGGCACTTATGTGTTCACGACTGCCTGCTGTCCTAGTGCCTTCATGTTGTTGTGGAGGAGCCTAGGAAGGCATTGCCTCTGGTGCCTTTTGGCCGTTTTCTTGTCAACTAGGTGTCGGAGAATCTGCCACGCTTTCCCTTTGTGTAACGCACCATCAACGACATTACAGACCCGTCCCACTGTTGTTTACAGAGAGTGTGACAATGTTCCTCAATAGCCTTATTTAGCTCAGCAACCTTTTTTATTTGTTTACGCTTAAGGCGCTGACCTTTCCAGCAATTTAGGATAGACATCCTGGCCTCAATTAGGTGGGCCAGAGTGCTGTCAATTCTGTCAGTTTGGATATCTGTCGTTATCGTTTTAGTTGCACGTGGGACATCCGCGTTGAGTGACTGCATCCCCACTTCGATGTCA
Organism: Hyalomma asiaticum; assembly: GCA_013339685.2. NCBI lineage: Eukaryota > Metazoa > Arthropoda > Arachnida > Ixodida > Ixodidae > Hyalomma > Hyalomma asiaticum. Next base: position 95,495,067 of record CM023488.1, read on the forward strand.
GTAATGGGATCGTCACTCGATCATCATCATCATGTTTAGGTCCACTGCAGGACGAAGGCCTCGCCCAACGATGTCCAATACACCCTATCCTGAGCGAGTTGGTTCCACTTTATGCCCGCAAACTTTTTAATTTCATCGCTACATCTAACCTTTTGCCTGCCTCTGTTGCGTTTTCCCTGTCTTGATATCCATTCCGTCGCTCTTACTGTCCATCTGTTATCTTTCGTCCTCATGACATGTCCTGCCCAGGTCCACTTCTTTCTTTTAAGTGATATGATAATATCGGCTACCCCTGTCTGTTCTCTGATCTATTCTCCTCGTTCTTTATCTCTTAGCGTTACCCCTATCATTTTTCCTTCCATTGCATGTTGCGTGCTCCTTAGTTTCACCTCTAGTTTTTTCGCTATCCTCCACGTTTCTGCACCGTACGTTAGTACTAGGAGAATGCAGTGATTGAATACATTTCGCTTTAGAGAGAGCGGTAAGTTTCCAGTCATGAGTTCGTAATGCCTTCCGAATGTGCTCCCGCCCATCCTTATTCTACGGAGAATTTCTTTTTCATGGTTAGGAGTTCCTGTTATTAACTGTCCCAGGTATATGTATTCGCTTACACATTGTAAGGGTTCATTGTTGATTTTAAATTCCTGTTCCTTAGCTAGGCTATTGAGCATAACTTTGGTCTTTTGCCTGTTCATTTTTAACCTAATTTTAATACTTTCCCTGTTTAGGTCATCAATCATGTTTTGTAGTTCGTCTCCATCATTACTAAAGAGCACAATGTCGTCTGCAAATCTTAAATTGCTTCGATATTCTCCGTCTATTCGAATTCCCTTGTCTTCCCAGTCTAGACGTTTAACGATTTCCTCTAAACATGCAGTGAATAGCATCGGCGATATCGTATCTCCCTGCCTCACACCTCTCCGGATCGGGATTTCTCTGCTTCTCTCATGTAGGAGTAGTGTGGCTGTGCAATCTTTGCATAAGTTGTTTATGGTTTTCACGTATACGCTAGGTACCCATTGTCGCCCTAGAGCTTCTAGAACTGCTTGTATTTCTATGGAGTCAAATGCTTTCTCGTAGTCGAGAAACGCCATATAAAGAGGTTTGTTATATTCCGCGTACTTCTCAATTACTAGGTGATAGCTTGGCTCTCGGTTGGTTAAAGTCGAGGGTTTCTCTTATCCTCGTAGAAATACTTTTGTAAATAGCTTGTATATTACTGGGAGTAGGCTAATTGGTCTGTAATTCTTTAACTCCTTTATGTCACCTTTCTTGTGGATAAGAATTATAATAGCATTTTTCCAACTGCGCGCTACACTACATGTCTTGACATATTTCGTGAAGAGCGATGCAAGTTTTTCAAGTAAAATATCTCCTCCGTCTTTGATCAAGTCGGCTGTTATACCATGTTCATCAGCTGCTTTACCGGGGGACATGCATCTGGCAGCATTTTTGACTTCGTCAGCGGTTATACATGGAATTTCAGTGTCCTCCTCTGATTCTATTTCTATTAGGTTGTATGGTCGGTCTGAGAACTGTACAGTTGAGAGCAGAAATGTTCTGCTACCTTTACTATTTCGTTGAAACTGTTGATAACGTTACCTTGTTTATCTTTTAACGCATGCATTTTTTTGCCCTACGTGCAGTTTATTTTTGACCGATTTAATCCTGGTGCCTTTTTCTACTGCTTTCTCTATTTCTCTTACATCTCCTTGCCTGGCTTTGCTGATCAATTTTGATATTTCTGCGAATTCAATCTCATCTTTCGGCGGAGTTACTTTCATTTGTTGGCGTTTCTTTATTAAGTTCTTTGTAGATTGGGACAACTTACTTGTCATTTCCCCACGGTTATTCCTGCGGCCGACGCCGTAGTTGCCAATCGCCTGCTCTCCACTTTGATTTGTTCCTACTTTTCGTTGAAATCCCCCATGACTACTGTGTATTCCGTTCGTACTTTATTGCTAATTCGATATCCTCGTAGAACTGCTCTACTTGTTCGTCGTCGTAGCTCGTTGTTGGCGCATATCCCTGGATTATCTTAAGTTTATACCGCTTATTTAGTTTTATTACGACGCATGCTACCCTTTCGTTAATGCTGTAGAATTCGTCCACGTTGCCCGCTATATCTTTGTGAATTAGGAACCCAACGCCATATTCCCTCTTTTCGGGTAATCCTCTATAGCAGAGGACATGTCCATTGTTTAAGACTATGTAAGCTGCACCCGCTCTCCTAACTTCGCTAAGGCCAATGACGTCCCAACTAACTCCATCTGGTTCCTCGAGTAGTTCCGCTAATCTCGCTTCGCTGGAGAGGGCTCTTGCATTGAACTTTCCAATATTTAGTTTCCAGTGGCGGCCTGTCTGGATCCAGTGATTATTACTTCCTTCTGCTGCTTCACAAAGCTGACCGCTGCCGTAAACAGATGTTCTGCAGCTGGTGGACACTGAGGGCGAGGGTTTAATTGTAGACATCGTGTGGGAGGTGGTGGCCAAGTACTTCGCCAGGGACGCCAATTCCTGTTATGGTGTAGGAGCGAGTCGTAAACGGCAGTTGAACGACTGAAAGCCTTTCAGGTACCCAACTGTCTCCAGGCCTCCCTAGCGACGTGATCTCGAGCAGTATAATATACATCCGTAAAAAAAGAAAATAGAGGAGGGGGGGGGGGGGTGTTGGGCATCGAACCTGCGACCCTTGGCGGTCCCGGTTGCAGCGGCTCCTCATCGTTAAACGTACATTCTTTCAAAGCCTTTCATGCGCGATAATTTCTATCCGAATTACTATTTCGTACAGTATTTGGTCTCAAAATATCCGCGAGCTTCTAGTTTTACTGACCGAGACATCGAGGACGTCATGGTTTTTAAAATTCTCTGACAGGAAGGTCGACGCGCGTGGAAAATCGTGTTTTAGCGAGTCGTTTTAACTTCTCGGTTGTCGCTATGCAGACATGCTTCCGCGTGCCGAGTTCTGCACTTGTTTGCTAGAGCTCAACTCTTCCCAGTCCGTCCACTGGAACTCGTGTATGTTCCTCACCATCTGTCGCTGGGTCAGTACAGTGATCTCGACAATCATGTGGTCGCTGCCGAGATTCCCCATGGTGTTTCTCCACTTGACCTCCGACGCATGTCCGACGAATGCGAGATCAGGCGTGGTATCTCGGGATGTCGACGTGCCCAGTCTTGTTGGGTTAGTAGGGTCTGTGATCAGTGTAGCCTAGCTCAGTCGCGTCTCGCCAGAGTTGCCTGCCCTTTCTGGTATCATACGTGTAGCCCCGCGTCTTGCTGGGCGCGTTGAAGTCACTTCCTACGATTAGGGGGTTTCTCCCCGCCACAGCAGCCTCCTAAGGAGTGCGATAAAACGCTGCTTCAAGTTAGATGGACTACAGTACAGGTTTAGGATAATTAGGCTACCCTTCCTGCATCGTTCTGGCATCAGCTCAATGAATGTGTTCGATCGTGAATCCCTTGATTTCAAGTGCAATAGACACGTGCCGCTTATGAACGAGGGTGACCGCCAGGTGCTTTTGATAGCCCGATATTATGGCCGTGTTATTGTGTCTCTCCTGCAGTAAGATGACTGCCGGCTTGTGCTCCGCTGTCCTAATGTGCTGCTGTCCTAACGTGTAAGCAAAACCACTGCAGTTCCACGGCCACATGAGATCGTTAGTGACAGGGACCATGATGGTTGTTAGGAGGACCGGGTGCTTGCCCACTGTGCACCGTTTTTAGAAGTCCTGCTCCATTGTACTGTAGCTGCTGTGGTACTGTCTGCGGCTGTTGCTGCTGAATGGCTGGCATGATGCTGTTGACGTTGCACTCAATGCTGGCAACCTTGCTCACCAGACTGGCCACGACCATTTGAAGATTCCTGATGTTCTCCTGTATCCCCACCATCATGTCTTTGATCTCAGATCTACCTTGGCCTGCGACGCTGCCCCCTTCAGAGGATTGAAGTGCACGCTTCTTAGCCGCGGGAGTGTCTGCTTCATCCATCGAATTTGTGGCGGGCTCTTTTGCTGGCACGATGTTAGGGACTGTCCGCTCTTTCTTAAGCTCGTGCACTTCACTGGTCAGTCTTTGTATTAAATCACGTATAGCTGCATTTTCTTTTCTTAGGATTTCAATAGCATTGTGGACCACTGCTTTACTGTTATTAGCGTCGCTACCGAGTTTTACTATGCTCTGGGGGCGTTCCCGATCCCTCCCGTGAGGTGGCCCCAGCCACGCCTGCCCAGCTCACCTTATCGGTATCTACATACCGCCCATTCGAAGAATGTCAAGAGAGCGATAGCAACTTCTAGCTTGCAGATGGCTTTAGACAGGTC
>CM023488.1:95499488-95540382 GCA_013339685.2 Hyalomma asiaticum
TCAAAAAAGGGGAGGCTTGATGTCCCTTTGTAGAAAAGTACGGCACTACTCTGCATGTCTAATATCTCATATATCTGAGATACCACATGTGCGGCGTGAAATCAGTGGTCAGCATGTGAGGTGTGCAAATTTAGAAACAATTCAAAACATAATTTTTTTGGTTTCTTTCTTGAATAACAACCAGAAATCTCTTAATGAGTAAACAGACAGTGAAGCCTAGGGAAGCATAGGGGCAGTTACTTGTGGTACTGTAATTGTGGAGAGAGTAGAAAGGAATTAAAGTGGACGAAAAGACAAACCTTGCCTTCGGTAGGAACCGAACCCACGACCTTCGGATGTCGCGTCCGATGCTCTACCAACTGAGCTACGAAGGCGGTCGTCTCCCCGTCCACTTTATCGTGTATTTATGTACGTATTATCCTGGGAGTGTTGGCCATGAGTGGCGCTGCCTAACTCTCCCAGGATAATACGTACATAAAGACACAATAAAGTGGTCGGGGGGGGACCGCCTTCGTAGCTCAATTGGTAGAGCATCGGACGCGACATCCGAAGGTCGTGGGTTCGGTTCCCACCGAAGGCAGCTTTGTCTTTTCGTCCACTTTAATTCCTTTCTACTCTCTCCACAATTACAATACCGCAAGTAACTTCCCCTATGCTTCCCTAGGCTTCATTGTCTGTTTGCTCATTAAGTTGTTTCTAACAAATAAAGAACGAGCCCTTGACCCCTTCCCTTTCGTTAACCAGAAATCGCTGTGCTTCATTTGCAAAGGAGTGTCTTAGTAGGAAACCACTGCACAAACGAAGTCAATGTGTTAGATTGAAACATTTTCAGAACATATTTCATAATTGGCGACGTCTAGAATCCCAGAAATATATTAGAAATTTTGTTGTTTCTCTGCAGATTGACCGTTTAAACAAGATATATGAAATAACACAAGAAGCCGGAGCACTTAAAATGTCGGTATTTTTTCCGTAGTACCATAGGCTTGTGGAGCAAGCGTCCGATGTCGCAGAAGTTACTTGGCATCGTGCATAACGCTTTTTCTGGTTTACTGCCCTAAACTGCTTCTTTGCGCTGCTATGTGAGGGTGTCAGAGCATTACGGATTTATTTTTCACATATAGTCGATGCGTTCCCACGTGTGTAATGTGTTATAATTCCTTCTCTCTATCCTCCTCCACCCCAACTGCAATGGTCACGGCCACTGTAGAAACTGCTATAACTAAAAATAAATAAATAAATAAATGAGTAAATAAATCGATTGAAAACAGTAGAATCTAGTGGTTGGGCAGCTCTCAGTCGCTGGGCTTTCTTCAAAACGAGTATGTTCGTTGTGGCGAGTCGTCCAGTAATCGGGCCCGTATAGCAAGTTCTGGGTGCGTACGGGATGCTATCCCCTAATGAAAACATGGACCCGAAACCTTACGATGCGTTGTATAAACAAAATTAGGATTTCATATGTGCGTATCGTCATCAATCAGCAAACAGAAACAAAGACGCAAGGAAGAAAGTGACGTTTTTGTGTACGCGTGGATTGATCGTGACGCGTTAACAACTAACCGAATTGTTTACAGCACTCAGGGATGTGCAGTGACCCCGCTTTCAGCTCCTTTTCTCTTATCTATTTACACCACGCGGTGACGCCAAAGTGTCTAGCGCCAACTATTTGCAAAGTTGTGCCTGACGCATAGTATTCCTGGAGAGCAGCTGTGAAGAATTGTTAGTTTGCTTTCCCTTAATTATATAACGGATGCAAGATCTGTGCAATTGGTAGGTATTGTCCTCACCAGTGTCTCTAGGCGTACTGGCACGACAATACTGAAGGCGCCGCGACATAAAAAAAAAACGACAATTCGTGTATGAGAGGGAAACGTTCATGTATTAAGTGCGCAAAATGCAATAATGACCGTTCCAAATTCTCGAAGGCTATAAAGCTTATTTGATGTAAAGCAAACGCCTGTTAAATCCATTAAAGCTATGGATCAGCGAGTACTTTTGTATTCTAAGCATTTCAACAATAAATAAAACAGATTGCTGAAAACGATGTAGAACAGGGAATGTCGCCTGAGCCCTTTTGGCAAGAGGACTTTTCTTCGTCAATACGGCAACTGCCTTCTCGAGCGTTCGTTTCTGTACGCCATCGTGCGCTCGTTCCGCCACGGTGGTCTAGTGGCTATGGTACTCGGCTGCTGATCCGAGGGTCGCGGAATGAAATCCCGGCCGCGGCGGCTGCATTTCGATGGAGGCGAAATGTTGAGGCCCGTGTACTGTGCGATATCAGTGCACGTTAAAGAACCCCAGGCGGTCGAAATCTCCGGAGCCTTCCACTACGGCGTCGCTCATAATCAGAGCTAGTTTTGGGACGTTAAACCGCACAAATCAATCATTGCACGCTCTCCTCCGTCCACAGGAGAAGAGTGGCATGTGCCAACAACCAGAAAAAGAGGGTGAGGGCGTGGGAGAAGTTGTTTGACATCTCTAACGTACATGAAAAAAAAAAACGAAAGATTCCAAAGAAAGCGCTTGCGGTACATATCTTGGCAATGCTTTATGTGCGCAGTGCTAGGAAGAAAGATGCCGCGCCACGGTGGTCTAGTGGCTATGCTACTCGGCTGCTGGTCCGAGGGTCGCGGTATCGAAACCCCGCTGAGGTGGCTGCATTTCGATGGGGGCGAAATGTTGAAGCCTGCCTACTGTGCGATGTAAGTGCGGGTTTAAGAACCCCAGGGTGGTTAAAATTTCTGGAGCGCTCCACTACGGTATCTCTCGTAATCGCTTATGGTTTTGGGACGTTAAACAGCAGAAATCAATCAATCAAAGAAGGACGACGAAACGAACACATACGCTAAGTACAGGCGTTGCACCTATCACATGTGTGCGCTCTGTCACGCCGCACCACACGCGCCCCTCCCGCAGTGCATTTGACCGAAAGCTTGTTAATAAGAAAGTGACTGTTTAACTCCGTTGTCCTCATGAAATGCATAGGGGATGCACAAATAGACTTTCGGAAAGGAACGTTGTTAGCTTGCACAGGCGAAATACCTTAACCTTTTGTCGTATTTGTTAAGTAGGCCCCCCACGGTATTCTTTATGCTTTATTCACACATATCCCCGCTTAGCCTGAAAGCGTTACAGCAGAGGGGCTACAAATATGAAAAAAATACATCTTCATTGACACTGCACACCTGTCCACATGGCAGCCGATTCCATTGATGAATAGATTTAATAAAAAAGAATTGCCATACAGGCCCGTCCTAGCGCGCTATTCTCTAATTTTACACTGGTGGTCAGTGCGTGGAGATATATAGTTTGGCGGTTTTAAAGATATTTACCTATGAATTCCAGTTTTGTTATGATATACTTCATACAGAAGTTTTAGACGCAGTTTCTTACAACAAGACGATAGCGATTCCCAATTGAGCTCTTTTTTCATTGCTGTGCTACCGTACCCCCTCCCGTACCTACCCAAGACGAACCTGGCTGCTCTGTTTTGTATTCTTCCTACTTTATTTATGAAATATACCTAAGACGGGGCCCAAAGGGTACAGGCATATTCCAAAATGGGTCGTATACAAGTTAGGTACGCCGTGCTTCTAAGGTTAGAATTTGCACATTTTGAATTGAATGTAATTCAAGGTTACTGCCGCTTTGCCATCCACCTAGTACACATGTGACCGCCAAGAGCAGTCGCCCAACAGCATCACGCCCAGATATTTAGTGGTGAATTTCTTCCATAAAATATTATTCATTAGATAGCTGCTGGTATCGAATGCATGTTTCTTCTTCGTAAACCGCACATGGACCCATTTACCCGCATTCAAATTCATTTTCCACTTAGAGCACCATTCTGAAATAGGTTCTAGGTCTGCCTGCAGTTTGATAACATCAATTTCATCATCAATTTTTCTATGCACAATGCAGTTATCTGCGAAGAGCCACATGTTAGAGTCAATACCGAAGTTAATGTCATTATTACATGGGAGAATATGAAGAGGCCTCGACAGATCCTTGCGGGACACCTGATGTGACCTCAAGATAATCTGAATTAGTACCATTCAGGACAACACGTTGACGGTGATTTGACAAATAGTTTTCTATCCAGCTAAGAACACTGGAATCTTTATTAGCATTCGAAGTTGATGAAGTAGTAAAGAATGGCAAACAGTATCAAATGCTTTGCGGAAGTCTAGAAATAGGCCGTCTATTTGCCCACACAAATGAACCACAGAAGCTAGGTCATCATAAAATTCATTCAGTTGTCTCGTACATGAAAACCGCTTGCGAAATCCCTGTTGTCTGTTCGTAAGCAATGCGTGTCTATTTGATGTTTGATGTTAGCCTTGTATAATATGTGTTCCATTATCTTGCATGAAAGTGAAATAGGTCTCTAATTAATAACTTCTTTTTGGAGACTGCTTTGTGAATTGGGACTACATTTGCTATTTTCCAGTCCTGTGGCATCTGACCAGGAGTTAACGACTTTTGAAAAATTAAGTAAGGGTAATGGGAGACGGCGTGAGCGCACTGTTTTAGAATTCTTGAAGAGGTACCATCAGGACCAATAGCCTTACTTTCGTAAATGTTCTTTAGCAGAGATTCAATGTCGCTCACGCTAAGTTCGATTGGTTGCCTAAGAGGAATATTTCTATTTGATGATTGTGGGCTGCAGGCAGATTGAGCAAGAAAGACTGATTGGAAATATCTGTTTAAGCATGTCGCTTTTTGTGCATCGTCAGAGAGTGCGCTCATTTTAAATAATTTCATTTATTCGAACAGGGTCAGACCCATATCCCTTCAAATACTGCCAGAACGGTTTAGGACGTGTCTTCATTTTGTCATTGAATGGTTTAAAATACTGTTCTTTTGCCTTTTCCAACAGACGTTTGTATTCGCGTGTCAATTCTTGTAGCCTTTTAAAATACGCGTGTTTTTGTTCTCTTATATCTTTGAAACACATGCTTCCTTTTTTAACTAGCCTCAATGCATGAAAGGTGATCTATGGTCGCGGAATGATCAACTTAGCGCGAAAACACACGGACACGAGAAGAAACGAAACAGACAGGAAGCGCCCGTCCTGTCTGTTTCGTTTCTTCTCGTGTCCGTGTGTTTTCGCGCTAAGTTGATCATTCCGCGATGCATAACCAACTAGCCCAGCAGTCTGTCCTACTAAAGTGATCTATGGTATTTTAGGCATTTACACCACCTTGCCTAGCCGATTCAATATTTGGTATGAACCTCTCTGTAAGATTTTTTAGATGCGGAGCATCTCTTGCTCGCGGGTATGTCACGCGTCCGGCCTCCACGCTCACACTACGCATGCGCGACTCTCCTCTTCCTTCCCTCTCTCCAACCGCTGCTGCAATAAATAGAGCGGGTAAAGAGCGCGCGCGCTTCGCTTCAGTAGTATCTCCTCCGATGAAAGAAGTTCTTGTTTTGTGGGGTTTTACGTCCCGAAACCAGTTCTGATTATGAGAGACGCCGTAGTGGAGGGCTCCGGAAATTTCGACCACCTGGGGTTGTTTAACGTGCACTGACATCGCACAGCACACGGACCTCAACATTTCGCCTCCATCGAAATGCAGCCGCCGCGGATGGGATTCGATCCCGCGACCCTCGGATCAGCAGCCGAGTACCTTAGCCACTAGACCACCGTGGCGGGGCTATGAAAGAAGTTGGTGGTGTTGTGTGATGAAAGCAACAGTTCCGTCAGCGAGTGGGTTGTACGCATCAGCATCAACCCACACTCTGAAAATGGTCATGCGATGCGTGGTAACGAACCAAGTTAACAACGTAATAACACGCAAGGTTCACCGCAAAGGTAACGCCGAGAACACTCAAACCTGCAAACACTGTCGTTAAGTGCACCATTGAAACTCCTAGCGATGCTGCGCATCAGCCCGTGGTCCCCTTCGGGGAGATGGTGTAATTTTTGTAGCGTTAGCTACACTGGCCTAGCCAAGCCCGTTTCGCGCGGCACATCAAGAGCCGTGCTGCGCATGCGCAAGGATCAGTGATGTCACACAGCTTGCGCACCGGAGCCACCGGAGCCGCCACCTCTCGCGCACTCCGCCGCCGCCGTGCGCGACTCACCGCCGCCGGTCTGCGCATTCCAGAGGAGTGACGTCGTAGCCGTGGTAGACGCACTGGCGCCGGCGCACGCTCGCTGTGCAGTCGCCGTCTGACACTGCGCTGGAGCCGCTGCTCTTCTGACTGGCGTTTGCCAGTGTGGTATAGCCATGGAGAAGGAGAGCGCAAATGCTGCTCAACAGCGCAGAAGAGCGGAGAAGCTTGACTCATCGGATCCCGAAGTAGTTGCCTGGCAATTAGCGGTTGAGCGTAGGAGGAATGAACAGAAGAAGGCTAAACGTTCTGCGGAGACACTTGAGCAAAGGGACGAACGTCTAGCAAAGCGGCGTCGCCAGGAGGCTGAGCGACGTGCCCGACCACCCCTGCAGCAACAACAAAACGCCGTCGATGACGTCAAGGCTCGCCGATCGACTGAATATACTGTGAATCTCAGCGAAAGCGCCAGTGCGACTCGGACCTTCCAGACGGACTTCGTAAACAATCCGTTTGGATATGTGTGCGACGTGTGCGAAAGACTATGGCACATGAAAGACTTGACACCGCTGAGTAGTGCCATGCGTGAAACGTTGAGTTTAGCGCGGCGCCGCAGTGGGCTGAAACCGTGGCGCGGGTTTGTACAACGTGCAAGAACTTTCTCGTTAAGCAGAAGATTCCACTCTTTAGCGTTACCAATGGGTATCGTTACCCGGCCATGCCGCCAGGTCTACCGGTTCTGAACGATGTGGCCGAACGTTTACTTTCGCCACGCACTCCCTTCGTTCAGATCCGCCGTCTAATGAACTGGAGAAATGGTCAGTTTGGCATTAAGGGACCCGTGGTGAACGTGCCGTTATACACGGACGAGATGCTAAAGCAGTTGCCTCGCGGCTTGGCAGACGATAAATGCATAGTGGTGAACATAAAGAGGAGAATGTTTGCCAAGACTACCTATCTGTGGAACATGGTTTCTCGCAATGTGCTTGGACCATGGGTTGAGGTACTGAGAGACTCGCCGCTGTATAAGCACTACGGCATAAACATTGACGAGGGACGTTTGGGAAGCCTGTATAGGGAAGCCGTCGCTCCAGACGAAGACTTTAACGTGGAGGCTTGTCCCGATCTCGCCGATTTAGATGATCCAATGAATGTGGCCACAGCTTTGACATTGGACCAGCATAGTTTGGTGTACGATGAAGACGCGATCTTAACAATGGCACCGGGAGATGGCAGCGTGTTACTTCACTGATCACCGAGCCGTCTTTGTGGCAATAGAGAAGCAACGTGACGGTGAGCAAAAATAAATATACATGTGCCAGATAATACGTATACCGCATGTGTGTCATTCGAGCAGTAGTAAGCATGACAATCAAGCTAATCCTAGACAATCTAGACAACCAGGAAAGCTAAGAATAATCAGCTGAACCTTTGCTAACGCTACGTATATCCTGGCATAGCCGAGCTAAGCCACTGCAACATTTTTGTTAGGTTTTTTTTTCCTAAATGTGCTCCACAAATATTCTATTTCGTGTCACTCCGCGAAGCATTCAAAAATAGGAAGAAAATCAAGATGTTCATCAGAAATTAATGAATAATCGCCCTTTCGAAAAGAAAGCTCTTCTACTAATACGCCTCTTTGTGTGCTGTACTTTTGTTTTAATCCCTACAAGCACAACCCGATGATCACTAATACCTGGAATGATATCTACAAAAGGTTGCTTCCCTTTGAATTGTTTATGCCTGTAGGCTAGAAGGTATTGAACTTCTATTTTCTGTCCCTCGGCTAGCGGAAGTTTGCCTGAAGAGTTTGATTTCGTAGAAATTATGACCTGCTATAGAAAAATGCTGTGCCACTGCCTTCGGCAGGTTATTGGCGGTGTCCGCGCGGTGCCTGATTAATCTAGCATTATTTGTTTGACGAGTTTCGCCGATGTATTGCTTGTGACGAAGTGAAGCTACCCACATGTAAATAACGTTTGAACTAGCTCAATTCAAACTTGATTTTATCTGATGGACGTAGACACTTCTAGTGCTTGTGACTTTAAGATAATTTTGCAAGTCTTACGTCTGGGCGGGAGCAAGTTATTAGGCGGGCAATGCGCTGAGGTTTTACTTTGGCATGTACTAAGAAGTCCTCAATATTTCTATTACGGCGGTATTTCGGGAAATTCTCTTCAGAGGCAATCGTTGCTTGTTAGTATTGAATTGTATTTGCGAAGAATATTCGTAAATTTTGCAAGCGCATTGCACAATTTTGTTATAAACGCTAGCGGCTGAATGATCGGTGCTTTAGGCCTCTCTATCTCCCTTTTTTTAGTGCCGATGTCCTATCTAGTTTGCACGCGTCATTTTGTGCCTTGTTGATAGAGTTGTGAGTGTGATTTCGTTCACCTAAAGTTTCATTTAAATTGCTTAAGTGGTGAACCTAATCCGCGTCTTTGATACAAATTCTTCTGATGCGTCTTGCCCGACCTATAAATATCCCTGTTTGCAGTGTCGCGGGTGATCACTGTTATGGTCAAGTTATTATTGGCTATCCGATGGCATTCTATAAGCTGTCGTGTTTAGTTTTCCTTTTTCGATCGATTCTATCGTGTCGAGGAAATAAATTATACTAGAAGAGTGCCGCATGAAGAATTTTTGATTGGGACGAAAGTTCTTAAGATGCCTAAAACGTTTGCCCAGTCAACAGTGTCTGGGTTGTCTTTACGGCCCCAGCAAGTGTTTTCTTTCAATTTTCAAATTTCCTGTCTTGGAAGATCAGATGCGAAAATTGCTAAAACTGCACGTTCCTAAACTGACAGTACTCGTTCACCATAAAGAAGTGCTTTATTGCGCTACTAGGAAGTCTATTAGACTTTTTAACCGCTTATATTTGACGTGTAGACGTCACAGTGCGAGAATTATTATGCACTTAAAGATGTTGCATTCGTTCCAGGGTTCTTATCATCGGACAGTGAAGAAAACTGGGCGCTTGGTATCTAGCCATGAAGGTGAGATGCCTGAAGTCTTTCTGCGGTACGACGTTATGGAGAAAAGATCCGTTCCGACTTTCTCCGCCAGCGCGGAGGTGTCCTCGGGAGCGGCGAGGATTCAGTTCAGACGAGAACAAGGCCACGGGGACTGACAGGCACGCAATAAGGTAAGCCGGAGGCTTCTCCTGCGTGACAGATAGATATAACAAAACTAAATACAAGCAAAAGAGTCCCTCGGATAATCTTCATTTGACTTTTATTCGTAGAAAATTAAGGAGCCCAGTTGTGAAGATCACGCCTTCTCCTGCACTAGAACTTGAAAATCCAGGAACTCTAGTGAATACGTGTTCACGCAGGTTCAAACATATTTCCGTATTGAAGCGTGCCTCTATTATATGCGCAAATGCGTTTATGGACTACCTATAAGGAAGTCCTCGAAGTGTTTTTTATTACTATTGTACTGCTTTGTTGTACTGCGAAGGCAGTGAAAGTGTGCCTTGGCAAAATTTTTACTGCGAAGCATGTACGGTCTCGCCTCACTGCGTCCACTGTAGCATTCTTTATATAGAAGGGAAAAATTGATGAATTTCGTCACCCGCGAAATTCGCTATTGCACCATGACTCGATAAACACATCATGCAATTGCAAAAGCAAGGCTATCTTACTGAAATTTCCCTTTCTAAAGACAGATTCCAGTGGCATGAACAGCTCGTGACCGTTTCGTAAAAACGAAAGAAGAATTCCATATGTTTCGTGGACATTCACCGGTGTATTGAATTATGAATCCGCGCAGTCCTGTTTCCTATTACCTTGGTGCGTAGCAGGTTCACTGTGGCAATATCCGCAGACTATGCCCCAAGCACATAAAATTCTATGTGCATGTTATAGAGGCAGATGTCAATAATAGTAACTGTCGATCCTATATTGCGGAGTCATGTAGCGATAGACAAGTAGCAGAGGCCACACCATCTCTTAGTGACCCTGGAGCACGTTCTGATCGTAATGGGTGTCAAAAATGGTTACTCACATAGGTTAAGCTGACCAATGATCGGAAACGACGCCTTAGGCCTCTACAGGCCCGCGGAGCGCAGTTCCGGCAGTTGTTCCGCGTCACTGGGCGCGTAACTGGCAAGTATAAAGTCATGTTGGAAGAAGGGGCAATGTAGTGGCACAGTCGGCGCGACGTCTACCCCTGGCGCTGAGACAGCACCAGCGAGAAGAGTTGCGGCCTACGGAGCAGGCGTAAATGATACATATGTTAACGAACCAAGAAATTGGTGGAGCCCCCTTGTTCTCGTCCCCAAGAAAAATAATGGATAGGTTCGTGTTTACATGGAACCCAGGCAGCTTAAGACGGTCTTAAAGCGCGAACATTGCTAGATTCATAGGTGTGCAGATGTAGTAGTCGGTGCCAAGTATTTTTTGTGCCTCAATGGGAGTTCAGGCTTTCACCAAACCCCACTAGATGAGGCCACATCCAGGATCTGCACATTCCGAACACCATTTGACCGTGCTGATGTGTAGGCATTCGTTCAGAATTGCGTCCGCACCCGAAGAATTCCAAGAAAAGCTGAGAGAGCTCTTTGACAATATCGCGGCTACAGCTGTATACATCGGTAACATTGTTATCTCAGGGGCAACCGCAGAAAAACAGGATGCACGCCTTTGAAATGTTTCGCAACGGGCCTGTGAGGCCTTCCTGACGTTTAACACGGCCAAGAGCAAGTCTCGGCATACCGAAACTGACTTCTCGGTGACGTTCTTAACGTGCGACGGCGCCCGGCCGAAAGCAGCGCTTAGCGCGTCCCTCAGCGAAATTTCTTTACCAAGGGCCGGCAGCAGGTCACAGAATGAGCGGCGTCGCAAAATATTTCGCAAAATACCTCACGAACCTTGCCGATAGCAAATACTTCTGAGCAGTCTAATAAGGAGAGCACGATGCTTGAATGGATTGGGAACAACGCTAACCAGTGGAAAGCGACACGCCACATGTCCACATGCTTAGCCAGGCGCCATTCTCCGCTATTTTAGATCCCACGAGAGCAACTAAAGTAACAGCTTATGCATTGGAAAGTTGACTGGGGACAGCTCTTGTGCACCAGTATGACGCTAGCTGGCGACCAACCGCCTACGCATCACTTGTTATGACGCATGCCAAACAAGAGTATGCACAAATGTAAAAAGAAACCGTGGGCTTCACCTTTACTTGCGAAAAAGTCTGTACCTTTGTGTATAGTCGTAAGGTGTTATCCAGACCGATCACCGGTCTTTCATAGCCAGCGTGCTCACCATACCGCTGGCGCAATGGTAGAGCGTCCGCTTCCGATGCAGTAGGTACTGAGTTCAAATCCCGCTGCCGGTCGTACACCCACCGGTTCAAAAAAGGTTATGGAGTGCACACCTGGCGCTCGGTTTCCGTGTACTTATCTCGAAAGGTGGCCCCATAAGGACGAGGCAGGTCCCCTGGGCACACCTTGTCCACCACGGCCATGGTGAAATAGTTGAGCGTCCGCCTTGCTGTGGTAGGCAGGCAGGCATCCGTCACTGCCTCCGGTTACCTACCGGCAAAATAGGGACTAGCGTGCTTCTGCCTGGCGCTCGGGAGTTGGAAGTTTCAGTACGGTAGAGAGGTCTCCATGCCACCCATTTCCCACCCTTGTGGGAAATGGGCGGCATGGGAGCGCCCGAACTTGAATTGCGGTCACTCCTACTTTTTCTGGTACATTCAAGCTGTGTAGGGCCGTTTTTCGCCTGAAAGACCTCCAACAGTTTCGTTGGAAAATAAAAACATTTTCAAGTTTAATATAGCCATCGCATCGATAGGTGTCCGGCAGACGGCACCATGACTTCGGCATTTCTTCCATCATTCGTGGACATGTGACATTCTGATACACAACATGCCACCTGCATGATTTGTGTCGAGTGCAACACTGGCGCCATCCAAAACAAAAACCGGCGCGCTTCTCCTCCGCTCGAGAGCTAGCCGTGACGGACGCGTTATTGCGGAGCTAGTCCCTCAGCTACGATTAAAGTGCCTCTAGAGGCTCGCGACAAGCTGGTGGAGGGAACCACCGCGAACGCTGCACACTCGTGCAGTGCACCGGGTCAGCCGCAGCGTCAGGAGACGGCCTCCTAAATTCGACGATACGGTGCCTACCACTTCAACAGGCAGAGCCAGCGCTTCCGTTAAAATCATCCCAGCCGGTACGGAAAGCACGGCGTCGAACCGCTACGTCCTTGAAAGCTCACGGGTCACGGCGACGTTCCGGGCACAATTTTCAAGGACGTCGAAGACTGGTTGGTCCATTTCGAGCATGTGGCCGCCTGGAATCAATGGAAAGATTCGGCAAAACTGAGACACATCTACTTTTACCTGCAGGCCGGAGCGCGCTTCCAGAACCGTCAGGAGCCGCTGACGCCGTGGCTCCAATATCGCTGCCGGATCCTAGATACATTAGTGCTGATCGCAACGAAGGAGCGATCCGAGCGATCCAAGCCCGCTTGCAAGTTGCCAAATGAAGCGGTGATGAGCTTATCAGCTCGTCACCATCTCGGATCACCTCTTTAGACGAGGTGATCCCAGACTGACGGAGGAGAATTTATAATGCTATTTGATGCGCGGAGTCAAGGAGCAGCTCTTGGCTAGGCTCGTGCAGAGCCCTCCCAAGACGGTCGCAGTGTTCTAAACTGAGGCCGTGAATATAAAAAAGAAAGCATTTCCCCGAGGGTGAACATGGTTAAGTGCGAATGCACGGGGTGATGCTATGAGGGGGAGTAAAGTTATGATTAAACTGTAATTAATGAATTTAAAGTGTTGTCATGATGCATTGTACACACACACACATTTATACACGAAGTATTATTTATTTACACCTCGCAATTTCGTAGATGCATAAATGCACACATCGCCGAGCACGTCACACACACACACACTCTACACACGTCACTACAGATCAGCACCTATTGGTGTTATCGTTGTAGCTCATGGTTAGTACCAGCGCTTTGTGATCCGAGAAATGTACGGTGAGCGGATCCGGCAAGACGGCGCGGACCGTACAGTTCCTACTGAACGCCAAGTCTATGAAGCCACCGCAGGCCCCGGAAGGCTCTACATTCCAAAAATCGCCGCAGATGGCGTAAAAATCAACCGCGGCGCGTTCCGGCTTCATGCGCTGGGAGTGGATGTACTAACCCCTCTCTACACTCAAGCTATTTCTATGGAAAGGCGATCACGTGACTGGAGGCCGCCATTCGCGCTATTGCACTTTTTAAGTAGGGGCGCCCTCGTCGGGGCCAAATTTCAGGGCAAAATATTCTTAATGCAGACAAAGACTGCGTTTTGGCATAGTATTACATATAATAAAATAACAATACTCATTACACAGAGTACTTTTTGCGAGATATTCTGTCACCTGTCTTTTATTAACCGATTTTTGTTTTCGCTGACTCCTTCAATGTGAACAGCGCATCGACATCAGCATTTTTCCATTCGAAATATGCGGCGGTAGGTATGCAACGGTTCACGGCGTCCGGCGGTTCTGGTAACTCGCGCTATTTTGTCTCGTTCTAAATATTCCGTGAAAATTAGAAAGTATATTCTTTTAATCGCTGCTTCCTACCGGCAGAATACATTAGAACGTGCTTATTTTGGGCAGTTTAAACGCTTCCGCGGAGCGTAGTCAGCGGCCTGCAGTGGAACGAAGCCACCGTTGAAATTCCGGCAGTACGAACACTCGTTTCAAGGCTCGAGCACGTACGCACCGGTGAGTATGAACCCATTTCTTCTGTTTGTTAGCGTTGGTTATGCGTTTCAAACGGCAACGACGGACTATAATTGTAAACATTCCGGGGTGTCATGCTCTACGAGCGAAGAAGCAAGATTTCGTTTGGGCGACGCGGCTTCCCCGAGGGCCGAGTTTTTGAGAGAACAGAAATGCATTCTGGAAATTTATTGCTTGGCAACGGACACTGTATCTACACAAAGGCGGCAACAGCGATAGATGGGGTTACATGGAATACACTGCGCCTGTCCGTAGTACGTACGAGTTTGCAAGAGCGCATGTCAAAAGCAAAGTTAGAGGTGTTTTACTTGGACGGTGTCTTTTGGACATTATTTAGCAACAGTCTTTTTTCTTGAATACATTTAGTGTGCAGTGCTCACAGAATGAAATGCAGCACGTGAACACTGATCGGTGCCAAATGCGCGGCTACTCGATATAACCATGGCATGTCACTTGGAATGGCGGTTCGATGGGTCACAAACTGATGAAGGTAGAAACAAAAGTATGTGCGTGAGGTAACCCAAAATTTTGGCGCTTCGATCCATGAGTGCTGTGCATAATTCGAGTGTACTTTTGGTTTATTGTAAGAAACCAGCATGTTATACAGGGATGTGCTTGCGTTTTTATTTTTTGACAGTCTCCTGGACCTCTCTGCCAAACCCAGTCATCCATATCCCACATGGTCGCATTGCATCACAATGGGCGAGGCACTTGCTACCTGACATGGCTGAAGAAACTCCTTCCAGCACTGCAACAACCTTTATAAGGTATGTTTCCCTGTATGTGCAACAAATCCCAGTTTAATGAATTTCTGTGTATAATTTTGCAAAATCATGCTTCACACATCATGCTTCTCAGTCACTGATTAATTCATGACTTGTTTCTTTTCAGGAATGCCATGCAACGACAGGATAACTGCCCTCGAAAGTAGACTCTGCAAACACGGTGAAATATTTGGATGTCTACAGCAGTTCATCTTGGACCCCATGCCTCTGATGCTGTCTGTACTTATCGACGGCTCATCAGCCATCTTCTGGAGGTGTACTGATGGTCGTTCACAAGTATTAGCTGTCTAATCTTCTATATATTATACAGTGCACTAATGTTTTAACGTGACCTCTGTATATGAGTTTTATCATGTCATGCTAATAATTGAGAGAACACATGTTCCAGCCGTGGTGGCTGTATTTTGGTGAGATGAAATGCAGGAAGACGCATGTACTTGGACTGTGCATAACGAGGCCCGTGTGATAAAATTTAATCTGGAGTCTCCCACTATGACGTGTTTCATAATCGTATCCTGGTTGTAATCATAAAACCCCAGAAATTTGCAGGTTCAATGCCGGCTGTGGCGGTCACATTTTTGACAGGTGAAAATACTAGAGGCCCACGCACTATGCATTCTCACAGCATGTTAAAAAACCCCAAGTGGTCAATATTTCTTGAACCCTCCACTGCAGCATGCCTCAATCATATCATGGTTGTGACACGTGAAAACCGCAAGCAAACACCAGAAATTGTTAGTTATAACAGAAATGAAGATGAGGGAAGTGGGTGGATACGAGTACTTCCAACATTTTTTACTACCTTGTGAGACAGTCTACGAAGTGTGATTTCTTCTTGTCATAATTAGCTGCATTCAAATCATAAAGCTCAGAAACAAAATAGGCCGAAGCTTTAGAAGGCGGCATGTGTTCAGCAGGATCTTGTAAAATTATTTACAGCCAAAAAACAAATGGTAAATGCGATGAGCACTACTTGCAGTGAAAGAAGCATGATAACGACCTCATAAGCCGACTTGTGTTCGTAGGATACCCCGTCTTTTTTTATAGAAAAGCAGAATAATTTGTTTAAGCTATCTACTTCTGCTATTAGCAACTAAATTAACATGCCCTCTTTGTAGTGCCTGCCTTTGTCAGTTCAAATGACTTATAGAGTCAATGGAACAAAGTCGAGGAAATTGAGAAGCTAGTGGAAGCACACATGAATTTGATGTACGCACAATGACATTAAGAAACTGAAAGCTGCAGCTCCTAAAACTTACAGGGAAAACAGGTATTTCTATTGTTTGAAGCATAAATTTAATGAAAAATGAATTACGCAGTAACAAAAAACGCATGGAAAATACATGACCTTTATTGCTCCATCACTGGCACAAATTCACACGATGCCCGTACTGAAGTGCACAATTTTGTCGAGAGAGATTCAGCATCCGCGATGGCTTAGGTGCATTAACTTAGCAATACGACTTTGCTCTTTCCTCGCCATGTCGCCGATTAGGCACCCCGCACTTATATGAAGATCGGGACTACCTCGAAAACGCCTGCATAGCTGCTAGAAAACAGTAACGACAGGATAAAACGCTTGTCTGAGTGCTATGTGCCATAATAAAACGGCGCTGAACAATGAAATTCTGTGTATGGAGAAAGTGAATGCCTCTGCCGTCAGTCTCTCCGTACATATGTGCCAGTGTTCAGCGCGGTTATAGAAGAGTTGAAGCGCACTCAGCATGCATGATAGGCTTCATTTGGAGTTGACTGCAAATTGTTAGCTCATGTATGCACTGTCATTGCTTGTACCAGCGTTTGCACTCTTAATAAACGATGCAAACCTTACTTGATTGACGCTGTTTTTGCCAGTCGAGGCCTGTTCGGGCACCTGGCGATAAGCTATACATGAGTTGTGTACGAAATGCAGAACATGAAAGTGCTACTAACTCCCCATGTTTTGTTTTTCCTCTTTGCTGGATCCGCAGCTCCCATACGCTTTCGAAACGCGAAGCAAGAAAAGTTGCTCCGCGGTTCGAAAGCGCATGGAAGCCGCGGCGGCCGCGGATCCAGCGAAGAGAAAAAACAAAACACGGAGAGCTAGTAGTGCAACCCGCTCAAAGCGAGCAAAAAAAGCGAATTTTATAATGATGATGATAGTACAGGTTGCGCCATCTTTGCTCGCGCTATTGCAGTTCACTACGCCACCGCTACTCTTATTTTCGTTCCACTGCCAAAGGTACAGTTTCCGTTCTCTAAAGTTGGTATAAGTGTTCTGTGGCCACCGTTGATCGTGGTCGGAAACTCCTACCGCGATGGATCCAACCTGCGATGGATCCATACTGCGAAAGACTTCACCGACCGCGGAGCCGAGCGAGAAGAGAGCGAGCGGCAACCGGCGGACGTTTATATACGGACTGACGCGCCGGCGCCACACACACAACTGCACAGCGACGCCAGCTGCACAGCGCGCCGTGACGTCACGCCGCGGAGAGCGGTGCGCCCGCGCAAACCGCGGTGAGGAGGCGGAGCGCGCGCAGTCACGTGGGGTGTGACGTCGCTGCGCCGTTGCTACAGACGCTCCTCTCCGCTCCTCGCGCCGTTGCTATGGGACGGCGGATTCAGGGTCGCTTATAAAGTGCATTCGCACTTAAAAGATGCTTCTGCAGCGTTGGGAACCTATATGAGTGGCAAGTGAACAGTATTTGCACCGCTGACATTTTCAAGGCCATCGGAAGCAACAGTGACTACCCGCGGGAACTCATCCGTTCGATAGTGTGTGAAGAGTTTCAAAAGACCTGCACAACATCTCAGCCCACACTAAACTTTATTGCAAACGTTATCATTTACGAGCTGCACCAGGCTCTCCATGAACAATGTGATACTTTGTCTCAGTACTGTCGCGAGTGAAACACCAACTGTGTCGTGTCACTGCCGCTTAAAGGCCGTTTCACATGACGCAGAAACACAGCGATTTTCCTTCGGCGACTAGAGCGATCGCGATTTTTTTCAAAAAAAATCGCTCTCGCTCTTGTCGCAACGGTCTGCGACGAGCGACCAAAAAGTTGGAATTTCGTCGCTCTGATCGCAGCGATCCGAACGATTTCCCGTCGAAATTGCGCCGAGCAGCAGCCCCCGCGCTGTTTCGCTGTCATGGCGGTGGAGTGTGTGTTTTATGATCGGAGCGATCGGGGTTTTTATTGAAACAGTGGGTTGGTGTTTTAGCTTTCTTGTGTACTACGTCGAGCTTTCGCTTCGACGTAGTACAACACACGAACGCATTTTGTTCCGTGCGCGGAGAAAGATTCCCGCTGGTTGATGTACTCGAGTTGAGACTCGACGCTATCGAATGTTTGCGACTTGCCTTGCATACACAATCGTTCTTTTTTTTTCTCTCTCTTTCTTTTTGAGATCGCTTGTGATTGCCGCACAGCCAAGGTATTGCAGCACGTACTTTGCGTGCACTCAAACGCGCATTGCGCGTTGTAAGTGCTATGAGCCTGCGATAATAATGATTGAGCACGACGTGGTCGCGAGGCATCCGATGGCGGGCTGCTTTTTTGTGCGCCAATTCGGCGAATGCTCTTGCTTTTCTTCCGCATCGAAATGAGGCCGCCGTGGCCGGAAATCGAACTCACATTCTAGCGGCGCGATATCGGGAGCGCGACACACGAACTTACAATTAAAGTGCTTTGTCAAGAAGCCGAGACCTTTGTATGTCGCCGGAACTTTGAACTGTTAATGCATGCAGTTTTCATGGATACGGGGCGCGCTAATTAACCAGAAATACTTCGCCTTACACCGATGCCGTAAATCGGGCACGTCATTGTTGGACTGACTATGCGACCAGTAACTAAATTTAGATAATTTTTGGTGTATTAATGTGTGCTTTTATAACGTACCATATCAGGAATGCTAGCAGCGTCGTTGATTTACTTTCAAAGCGTTGATGCGCAACAAGTATTATTAATAGCAGCTTTTTCTTCTTTTCTTATCTCGTGGACAACATTTTTTCCTTCACATATATTTATACGCATATATTTATAGGATTTGTATATTTCCTGCACCGGTTCTCACTTTATATAGTTATAATTAATTGTAAAACCTTCATGGCATGTAACAACACACCTTCATGGCATGTAACAACACTTCAAAGAAGATTACTTGTGCACGTAAATGCTTGCAGTGTACTTGTTTTGTCTTGTTTATGATGTTCATTATAGCACATCACTTAAAAAGAAACAAAAAAAAAAGAAAAGCGGGCAAGCAGCCTGCAAAGTTCTTATACAGTTCTTATATAGAAGAAAATGTGAAAGATCACAGCTAATCAAAATCATGCAGGGAAGTTGCCTTGTTGCATCCTTTTTCTGTAGGTTATAGTTTCCTCTTGGGTATGGACCAGTGTTGCACTTCAGTAGCCATTCAGGTGTGAACGTGCATATTTACATGTGAAGCCATGCCAAACTAAACAGAAACAGCTTGCCGACATATTTGAGAATGGTTTCATTATTACATAAATCCTGCTTTTACAAGTGCATAAGTTTATAGAATTATGCATTTTTAGAACATTTCTGATGAAATTGAAGCACCGTGTAAATTTGTCATGGCATTATAAAACTCATTTCTGCAAATGAAGTGTGTACATTTGCACATTATGTAGTTTAATTCTATGTAATACGTACTGCAAACAAATAAAGGTCCAACCAGGAAAGAAATTGTGAGAACAACACATGTACATGTATCTCTCTATTAAAATTCATAAAGGAAAAGCAAGTGTGCATTAATGCGTAAACATGACCCAACTAAAGTACGGGACAATGCACTAGGGATGCATGGCAGAAATGGTGTGTCTTGGCAGTGCATGCTGTTTTGCAGCCATGCCTGGGAAAAAAATATACATCTTAAACAAGTGTGTTAAAAAATATGTGCACTAAATGTGCATGTTAGTCGAGGGACTCTTTAAGAGTTGCATCTTTATGGAAGTCATTCCAAGGCCTAATTACCAGCCTATTAAAGTATAGGAAAAGATTGCAATATTTATAACATTTGAATGCAAATATTATGTCACACAGAAGGGTTTTGCACTGCTTGTTCTTATGGAGCTGCAAACAACAGTTTAGCAGTGATGCCTCAACTGTCACATTTGTCTTTCACAAGACTGTTGGCCTAGTTGATATAAAACAAGAAGAGAACAACAGGAAGAGTGGCACTTCCAGCTACTTTATTCAAGGCGCTAACCCAAGAATGTATACAAACAGCAAGCATGCACGGTCCCTTTCCAACGTCATACCATCCAGCAATCAAGCAATCTCGTCTCTGGTGCATATAACATAACTGATGTATAGCTGGTAACCGACAATTTGTACAGGCAACAAAACATACAATGATTCTTTTTTACAACTTGCCATTTTTATATATTGTTTTAATCTGTCACTTGCCATGGTGGCTGTGCCAGTTTGCAAAAACAGAAAGTAAGCCAACGCTATATTAAGGCGAAAACCTTATATTACTACGTTTCAAGGCTGTGTTGCACAGTACAAAAAACCAGAGTGTAGGCGAGCATCGAATAGGTGGAGTGCATCTCTCACTTCACTGTAAAGTTGATTAAGTATATCTTGCTCGTGCGGTCAGCTTTGTTGCCTTCGTATTACAACAAAGTTGACCGTGTCTTGCTGTGAAATCTCCTGCCACATCCTTGTAGGTGAAGGTGCACAAGGCTCTAGTTGCAAGCCAGGAAGACCGAGAAGGCACAGCGCTGCAGAAGAACCTTAAGCAACTCAAAATGCCATTTCTCACCACTGCTGCTGTAACAAAGCAGCTATGTGTGAAACTGCAGCAGCAGCAGCCCAAGAAGCAGATCAATGGAACTTGGCATTTGCCTTTTACATTCGCTTGGAAGTCTCTAAGCACCTGGTATAACAACACAGCATAAACCGGTATGGGCTTGTTACAATGCTCAAAATTGGTGACAATGGTGCCTGAAGCAGGTGTCCGAAACTGCTATCACTCATAATGAGAAAAAGTCCATACCCCCATCTCACCTGAAGGAAAACTAGCAATCTTTCAGTAATGTTTATCTCCCTCTCTGCACGCCTGTGCACATTTGAACCCAGCCCAACAGGAGTAGTAGCACCCACCCCAGACTCTGGGCCTTATAAGTTGTCAGTCGTCGGCTATGGTTCCATCGACAAAGACGAGGAGAATTGGAGGGCGGGGGAGAAAATACAGAAGAGCAAGGAGATGACGACGGCAAGGAAGGAGAGGATGCAGATGACAAATGAGAAGTAAAGGAATTTGAAAAAGAAGACAGTGTAAGAGGAAGAACAAGAGGGGGGAGGAGAAGCAGGAATGGAAGAAGACCTAAAGAGAATAATAAGAGCACATGCAGGAAAGCTTACACTGTCACTGTGCTCTGTTCTTTGCAAAGGCCTGAGAGTCTTCTTACAATGCTGCCCTAACTTGTCCCAGTGGCTCGTTAAAGAAATTCTGCTGACATTGTGCAGTGGGGTTTTTCCTCTGAAAATGTGCACCTATCAGGTTCATGATACCCACCATTGGTGATTACTTCTCTATGCAAGTTACTTCAGGCAGTAAAACCTTTGCCAGGACAAAGAAATGGAAAAGACATCAAGAGAGTGCTGGCGATTGCTTACCCACACAGGTTGTCATGCAACGTCAAAAAAGAAGCATCAGAATTCAATCTGAATGTTGTTTTTATGCCCCTAACAAGCTCTCAAAGGTGTGTTTTCTAGACAAAGTGGCTGAAGTGTGCAAGATGCACAGGAACAAGTTCAGTACTTGCCAGTCGCACAGAGCAGCTTGGTTGCAGCAGACAAGAAAACCTGGCATCCTACGAGCAAAGTGACAATGTAGGTGGAGAAATGGTATGTCCTCGAGGCATGGAGAAGGCAGAGTTTGAGGAGAGGAATCTGCTAGGCTGTGGCAGCGCGTGCCATGGCTCATTCATGAAACGGTTTGGCAAGGTGGAAATTGAATTTTCTTTGCATCACGACAGATGAAACTTCTGGCAAGTGGTCATCTTTTACATGTCATCCTATGGGTGCAATGCATAAAAACTGCGATACCGTCTCATATATTGCAAATATTCTCAGTTTTCTGTCTGCAGCATCAAAAAGTAAACTCTGTGGGCATTTTGGCTGTAGTTTGTAATAAATATGTGCCATACAGCACTTGTAATGAGCTGCATGTAGTGACTCCAGTGCAGGTGACACCTGCCGCTGCAAGTCCCTCGTTCGCATGTTGTGAACAGGTATGGGCAAATGGCCTTGGGAAGAAAATGCGTGCAGGATGCTGCATAGTCTTTGTGATCTGCTGACTTTACAACTCTCACGGGCTTCTCAGACTTTTAAGTGCACTTTTTGTGTTGCAACAAAGGCTTGCGCTCTCTGGGATTTCCACCAGTGCCATTTTAGGATGGGACAGAAAATGTGTTGTGCCAAACTACAATAGCAGCGCATCCAGCAAAGTGAAGCCGATTACTTTCGACGTTCCCAGTGGCTCGATGAAAGTGGAGGCATGGGCTTGTACAATACCAAGGAAAGGTCGAGAGCTCATGCCCCATAACTTTGCCCCAAGAAGCATTTCTCAAACAGTGAAATGGAGACGCAATGAAGGTGATCTTGGTGGTGACATCTCTCTTGACAAACCCAAGCGGCCTGTTTTGTTACTAGGTGCCGTGCCGTCACTATTTTTGCACTGTCTCAGCTACCTGTCTCCTGTTCTCAAAAAAAAAGAGAAAGGAAATGAGCCAATTGGACCTGGCGTGAAGTGCATTAACCACCAAAGACAGACTTTGGTGGTTAATGACACAAATATGCTTGCTGCTTGCCACTTTGAGGAAAATGAGATGGTGCATCCTCTCGCCTCCCTTTGCTGTAAGTCCAATGCCTTGAACAATAAGCAAAAAACGGCATATGTGTGGTGGAAAGACAAGGAACGACACTGTACCAATAGTTCTGGTAATGACCAAACCAGTCGAACCAGAGTTATTGAATAAATAAGTTTTGCATTCCAAAAAACATACTGTGCAAATAATTAGGTAATTGCCATGCAGGCAACACCTTTTTTCGTTTATATAACAAATAATTTGCGGCCACCAAGGTCACACAAGAAGCACATCAATTACAATGAATCGGCACTGGCTAGCCTTGACAGGTTGAACGGGCAAGCTTCTGCAGAAAGCCGACTCGCACAACAGAGCATGTGTTGGCACCATGCCCTACAGCGTGATTTCACTGAGCTTCACTGAGCCACCCAAACAAGTACTGTTTCGCCGTCTGAAGAAATGCTCTGTGCGTCGAGGCCAATACAGCAGTTTTCTCTATAGCGGTGACCACAAATGCTTCTCAATTCCAACAAGCGCATTTGATTGAGGAAATGCTATGGCAAGAAAACATTCTAAACTTCGAGGGACTCCCGAGATGGAACAGGATGGAGAGCAGTTTCTGAACCATTAGACAATGAATGCATGTCACAGAAACACAGTGTGCCCTGTTAATATTTCTGCTCGTCGACAGAATCCTTTTATTGCAGTAAAACCACGTATCTCCAAATACAGTCTGTTTGGAAATAGTACTTAAGGCCCTTATTGGCTGTTTTTTGTTTTGCAAACAATTCTGTTCTAGCAGAAAAGAGGCATAGCAGGGAAACAGTCTACTACAGCTCTAAGTGCATGACTACGCTACTAACTTGTTATAAGACTATACATCAAAAATACCTTTCGTGCACGGCGTGGGGCAGTGCAACGTATTTTGCTTCTTTGGTCAGACTCGCAGTAACCTACTACGATTAGGAAACTAAACGACATCCGTATCTTCACAATGTAGTGACGCAACATGCAGGCTTCAACACAGGTGACTGCAGCTCCTTATAAATTTGTGATGCTAGTTGTTACACATCCACACCACGGATTCCACGACGGACGATCCGTGATATCGATGTTCACAAAACAAACTATTCCACATCATGCAAGCACACACGCGCACGCACACGCACACACACACAGAGGCGTCATTTCTCGCGGCTTTCAAGATGCGAGTTTTCGGTTAGATGCGTGTTGCCGCGTTCGGTCACAACACAAACTAACCGCATTCCGTGCACAGACACACACATATACATCATTTGCAGATCCATAAATGTGGGCTTTGGTTAGATGCCGGCGTCGTCCGGTTCGGAGGCACTTGCGAGCAAGATACACGAACCATTCGTTGACAACTTGATGCTGAACACGGAGGATCATGCTTCGCGCACACGACGACTTCGAAGAATACGCGGACCCTTCGTACGCGGCTACATCCATGGCGCAAAGTTTTTCTTCACAGACGCGAAGCAGCCGAAGCAGCTGCTGTGCCGCTGCGCTGCTACCACCGCTATTTTCACGTCTTTACTGATATGCGGGAGCCGCTGTTGCGCACACCAAAATAATTTAGCCACTTGCAGCCGTTTTTAAATTACAATACATGCATGCTCTTCAATCCTGTAAAACAAAAGTTAATAATATTATAACGCAGGGTTATTTAAACACATTTGAAGATAGCCGGTCGCTCCTGTCGCGGGAAAAACAGTCGCTGCAATCGCAAGTCATCTGAAACGAAACCGCCATTAAGCGACGGGAGCGAACAGAGCGATTGGAACGATTTTCGTCGCTGCAATCGCGGCATGTGAAACAGCCTTATGTCGCCATTGCCTTTATCGATTCGCAGGGCACCAAGGACTTCCATCCGCTGCTCCTCGTCGCTCAAACAGCCGACCCAACGTCGAAGCGACTGCGTTAAGCTGGCGCGACGATTCCCCTGTTTTCAGGCCGCGCTCACCCTCTCCCGGACGTTCTTCTTCTCCGCTAACTCGACGAAGTGCCACTGACGTGGCCAGAGGGCGATCTCCCAGCCCCCGCCGGCGAAACTAAAAGCAGCGACCTTTGGGGGGGAGGTTGCCATTCGTCGAAAAGCTGAAAATCCCCCATTGCGAACGAAGGAAGAGCCGACAAAGTCCGACGATTTGACAAGCGCCGAAATTGTAAGCGCCGAAATACGAGTTACAATCGACGGTTACGAAGTGACGGCTCTGGTGGACACTGGTGCGGACTTCTCAATTATGAGTGAGAGTTTGGCGCATAAACTAAGGAAAGTTAGAACGGAGTGGACGGGGCCGATGATTAGGGGAGCTGGTGGCCGGCTACTGACACCCATTGGAAAGTGCACAGCAAGGATGAGCATAGAAGAATCGTCATACGTCGCAACTTTTGTTATTCTTCCCGAGTGTTGCAAACAGGTCATCTTAGGTATGGATTTCCTGCGCGAATATGGTGCCATCATTAATATACCAGAAGGTCTGCTGACATTTTCGAAGGATGAAACTGCACAACTGCAGCGGAAGCCCTTGTACCTCCTTGAGGACGTGACCGTGCCGCCGTTATCTTGTCGCCTCGTCCCCGACAGGTGCCCCACGCAGCATAATGGAGACGGCGTCGCTGAGCAAGTTCCTGCACTTCTGCTCACTCGAGGTGTGGCTGTAGCCAGAAGTCTCGTAAGCGTGGTGCATGGGCAAGCCGATGTTCTTCTGACGAACATTTGCAAGGAACGGCGCCACATTACCGAAGGCACTACGGTTGCTTACCTCGACGGAATTGCAGAGTACCGCGAATGCTTTGCAGTACAGCAGGGCGAGCAGGACACTTCTATAACACCACCTGTTCTTGATGTGAACGCAAGTTTACCGCCGTTGGAGAGGCAGCGTCTTCTTGACCTTTTGAACCAGTTTCAAGACTGTTTCTCGTCGGTTTCAAGGGTCAATCAAACGCCACTCACAAAGCACCGTATTATAACGGAAGAGACGGCAAGACCCATCCGGCAGAACCCTTATCGTGTCTCACCTAAAGAACGCGAGGCTATCCAACATCAAGTGAAGCAGATGCTTGACGATGACGTCATCCAGCCGTAAAAAGTCCTTGGGCATCGCCGGTAGTAGTAGTTCAAAAGAAGGACGATAGCCTACGCTTCTGTGGGGACTACCGCAAACTGAACCGGGTCACAAAGAAAGACGTGTACCCATTACCCCGAATCGATGACTCCCTGGACGGGCTGAGGCATGCACGCTACTTCTCGTCGATGGATTTAAAAAGCGGTTATTGGCAAATTGAGGTCGACGAACGAGACAGAGAGAAGAGCGCTTTCGTGACGCCTGACGGACTTTATGAATTCAAGGTCTTGCCCTTTGGATTGCGCTCAGCTCCGGCAACGTTTCAAAGGCTGATGGACACAGTTTCGTCTGGCCTAAAGTGGCAGACGTGTTTAGTGTATCTAGACGACGTCATCGTCTTTTCAGAAACCTTTGAAGAGCACCTAAGAAGGCTTCTGTGGGTGTTTCAAGCAATTCGGTCCGCCGGAATAACACTGAAAGCGGAGAAATGTCATTTCGGTTGCGAAGAACTTCAATTCCTAGGCCATGTTGTGAGCCACAAAGGTGTTCGTCCTGACCCCGACAAGATTGCAGCCGTTGCGAAATTCCCAGTGGCAACGGATAAAAAAGCAGTTCGGCGTTTTCTAGGCCTCTGCGCATACTACCGGCGATTTATAGCCAACTTCTCGCACCTCGCTGCACCGTTAACACGCCTGACAAAGGAAGACGTCGCATTCGTATGGGGCGAAGAAGAACAAGCGGCATTTGATCATCTCCGACAGCGCCTACAGACACCTCCTGTGCTAGCCCACTTTGACGAAGACGCTCCTACCGTGATTCACACGGATGCCAGCAACGTAGGCCTATGGGCTGTACTCGTCCAGTGGCAAGACTCGGCGGAACGAGTAATTGCGTACGCAAGTAGAACGCTCTCGCGTGCTGAATTTAACTACTCAACGACCGAAAAGGAATGTGTTGCTGTCGTATGGGCGGTTATGAAATTTTGGCCATACCTATTAGGCCGTTCCTTTCAAGTAGTAAGCGACCATCACTCCCTTTGCTGGCTGGACAACTTGAAGGACCCATGTGGTCGGCTAGCACGGTGGAGTTTACGGCTTCAAGAATTTGACATAACGGTGGTCTATAAATCCGGACGACAGCACTCCGACGCCGACTGCCTCTCAAGGTCACCGATAGAGCACCAAGGCACAGATGATGACGACATGTCTTTCGTAGGGGTTGTCGACACGATTACCATTTCGCGTCAGCAACGCGAGGAGACCGACCTGCTTCCACTCATTAATTTTCTGGAAGGACGGACCACTAGCGTGCCTCGACCATTCGCACGAAACCTACCATCCTTCTGCTTACGCAACGACGTCCTCTACAAAAAGAACTTTTCATTTAACGGAAGCACCTATCTGCTCGTCGTCCCGACGTCTATGCGTGAAGAAGTACTGGGAGCCTGCAACGATGAGCCGACGTCTGGCCACCTAGGTTACACGCGCACCGTGGCCAGAATCAAGCAGAAATACTATTGGCCAAGGCTTACGGCGATTGTGAGACATTACGTGCGCACGTGCCTCGACTGTCAACGACGGAAGTCGCCACCCTTAAAACCAGCCGGCTTATTGCAACCAGTTCAAGTGCCCCCGGTGCCTTTTGCCCAAATAGGGATGGACCTTCTGGGACCGTTTCCAAATTCGTCTTCAGGAAACAAGTGGATCATTGTAGCTACAGACTATGTAACACGCTACGCAGAGACGAAAGCTTTACCAAGCGGCACGGCAGTAGAAGCAGCACGGTTTTTCGCCGTTCTGAGGCACGGAGCTCCTGCAGTAATAATAACAGGCGGAGGTACTGCCTTCACGTCTACGCTGTTCAAGACCGCACTTGATCTCAGCGGCACAGCTCACAGAAAGACGACGGCCAACCACCCGCAGACTAACGTTCTTACGGAACGCCTGAACAAGACTATCGCGGATATGCTCAGTATGTACGTTGGCGCTGACCACAAAAATTGCGACGACATTCTACCGTACGTTACATTCGCCTACAACACCGCACAGCAAGAAACCACGCGAGGGACGCCATTCAGCCTTCTTTATGGCCGAGAAGTGACGACTATGCTTGACGCAATGCTACTGCATGACTGCGACGACATGGATACGGACGCCGATGTTTTCACTCAGCGTGCAGAGGAAGCGCGACAGCTCGCGCGCGTCCGTATCACCAGGCAAGAAAGCTCTGACGGAGAACGTTATAACCTGCGGCACCGATTTGTGACCTATCAACCCGGCGAGAAAGTATGGGTTTGGACTCCTGTTCGTCGACGTGGACTTTCGGAAAAACTAATGAAGAGGTACTTCGGTCCGTATGAGGTTGTGCGACGCCTCAGCGATGTGAACTATGAAGTCATACCTCATAGCTCCTCAAAAACGCGTGCTTCTAAACCGGATGTTGTGCACATTGTGCGTATGAAGCCCTACTGCTCTCAATAATGTGTGCCACAATACATTTCTACTACGGCGTATTGCAGTCGGGCATCGGGACGCTGCTGTCTACATGGAGGGAGGCAAATGCCACATCCAGTCTCCGCACACAAAAGAAGATCACGGGCACTTAGAAGAAGACGACGAGATCCCTGTGTGATCGCTCAGTGTTCTTTTCCATTAAAGTGACCAGCTCTGCGTTCGTGATTCCTGCTGCTGATTTGTGCTGTTCCTGCATCGCGACAATATTTCTGTATGTTGCACGTTTGCAAATAAAGAATTGAATTGAATTGTGTGTCAGCCTACGACCACGTGCATGCGTCGATAACTAATCATAATTCCTCAGAGACGATATCAGTGATGACACGGCTTTGTGATACGCCAGTATATGCGGACGCTATATATGCGCTGCATGGCAAGCAGTCTCTGTTACTCTGACGAAGTGTCATGAGTAAAGGGGCCCAGGGCACGCGCCACAGGGCGAAGTACGAGAGATGGCTTGCTAAGTAACGGAAAGGCGCCAGAATGCACGCGCCGGTGACACGCTGGTGTTCGTGGTTGGTTGACTGCGGGCTTCGTGGCACGCGACCCGCGCCGCGGTCGGAGATGGCAAAGCACTGAGCTGGGAATTGTCTGAGTGGCGACCGCCGAGGAAGGACGCATCGGCAGCTACGCTCTGCCGACGGGACAAGGTGTTCGGTTCGGGAACCGGGACGCTGGTACCCCATCGTGTGGCCGTGGACCTCGATTACGTTCGGGCGAGGCTCTTTGGATGTCCTGTAGCGGACAGTTCCTGACGCAGCGTCACCAATCCCCCTTCAAGGGGTTGGCCAGCAGCAATTCCCCGGGCGATCACGTCTCTACGTCGAGCGGAGGACCGCACTCGTACTTAGGCCTCCGGGGTAGGCATAACGCAGGGAGACGCCACGTAGCGACTTGAGACCAGGCCTCGGCTACGGCAGCAAGCGATACCCTTGGGACGACGCAAGGGAGGCTTGCGATAATGTGGAGTAACGAGACTAGGTCCGGACCGGCAACGGACTTCACCGTGAAGGAAACAGCGCCGAGCACGTAAGAGCATTTCATATGTTATTCGCGACAGCGCCGGTGAGCGTATTTCCTTAACATATCCGGAGCAATGCACAGGACGCGTTCTGCGCCGCTATTGGCCGCACGCGAGGCCACGTGACCCCGCGTACGCATTTCCGGTAAATGTTTGTTTACACTCGCACGTGCATGCCGGCAGCCGGCAGAGTGTAGCCTGCACGGTGAGGGAAGGCTGCCGCCATTTTATCGCTGCCGGCGCATTTTCTGTTATAGCTATTTTAAGCGTGTCCGTGGTTCGCCTGTGTCACTGGAGGGCCCGTTGACATACGTTGCCGCTTCGCGGTGCGCCTTCGGCGCTCTCACTATTTTGCTCGTTTCACTACTGCCAGAGCCAGGCGCGTCAGCGACGGGCGCTAGCGCGCCCGCCGCTGAGACCAACGCGATTGCGTTTTAAGTGCGAATGCACTTCTTAAGCGACCCCGAAAACTCCGCCGGCATCCGCGCTCCTCCTCCTCTCCCCTAGCAACGGCGCGAGGAGCGGAGAGGAGGTTCTGTAGCAACGGCGCAGCGACGTCACGCCCCACGTGACTGCGCGCGCTCCGCCCTCCGCTCCGTGGCTGCGCGCGCCCCGCGCCGGCTCCGCACCGCTCTCCGCGCCGTGACGTCACGGCGCGTTGTGCAGCTGGCCCCTCCGCGCAGTGGCTGCGCGCGCCGCGCCGGCTCCTCGCACCCTCTCCGCGCCGTGACGTCACGGCGCCATGCAGCTGGTGTGCCTCTCCCCCCGTTAGGTTTGCACTCACCCTACTTCATATATAAATGTGTGTGTGTGTGTGTACAAATGCATCATGACAACAACACTTTAAATCATTAATTACACTTAATCATCATCATCAGTAAAAGTGCTTTGCACTTAAAAACGGCCAGACCTCCGTGGGTCGGCTGGCGCGTGCTCTCTCGCTGCCGTCTCCATCGCTCGGCTCTGCAGTTTAGTCGCGCGCGCCCCCTCATAGCATCACCCCGTGCTTCGCACTTCCTTATACTCCCCTTCGGGGAAATGCGGGTTTTTTTAAAAGAACATTACGACGGCTCCTTCGGAGCAGTTGTGTTTACCGGAAATGCGTAGCGGCGGCTCCCTACGACGTGGCCCTCGCGTGCGGCCAATGGCGGCGCAGAACGCGTCCTGTGCATTGCTCCGGATATGTTAAGGCAATACGCCGCCGGTGAAGCCAACGTGGCCAGACTCAGGACTGAGCGCAGCGCCGAATGAAGACTTGAGTGCTGTTAGTTGGCTTGTATTAGTTTTGTCTTGTATTAGTTATTGAGTTAGTTTTTTTGGCTTGTATATATTCTGTACATTATTTTTGTTGGCTTGCTGTGCTGTGATAAAGGTGTGGTTTGCCGTGCTCCAAACGCTACCGTCGTCAAACGTCTCTCTCTCCCTCTCCAACGCTCGGTATTAACCCTCGGAGATCGCGTATACGTGACACGAAGGCAGGCCCACCTGCCGAAACGTTAGTAATAATTTGTGTTTCGAACATTTGTTACCCTCTTCCTCAAACACACACACATATATATATATATATATATATATATATATAATGAAGTACGCAAGCGATTGGCTGTGCATGCTGGGAAAGTGGGAGGCTGTACGCGTTAAGCGGCAGTGACACGACACAGTTGGTGTTTCACTCGCGACAGTACTGAGACAAAGTATCACATTGTTCATGGAGAGCCTGGTGCAGCTCGTAAATGATAACGTTTGCAATAAAGTTTAGTGTGGGCTGAGATGTTGTGCAGGTCTTTTGAAACTCTTCACACACTATCGAACGGATGAGTTCCCGCGGGTAGTCACTGTTGCTTCCGATGGCCTTGAAAATGTCAGCGGTGCAAATACTGTTCACTTGCCACTCATATAGGTTCCCAGCGCTGCAGAAGCATCTTTTTATATTCACGGCCTCAGTTTAGAACACCGCGACCGTCTTGGGAGGGCTCTGCACGAGCCTAGCCAAGAGCTGCTCCTTGATTCCGCGCATCAAATAGCATTATAATCAAAGGAAGAGGCGTGCAGGACACGGACACAAGGAGAGCAGTGAACAACAACTGCTCTCCTTGTGTCCGTGTCCTGCACGCCTCTTCCTTTGATTATGGACTGTTACCAACTCGCTCAACTTTCTGTCCTTTTTAGCATTATAAATTCTCCTCCGTCAGCCTGGGATCACCTCGTCTAAAGAGGTGATCCGAGATGGTGACGAGCTGATAAGCTCATCACCGCTTCATTTGGCAACTTGCAAGCGGGCTTGGATCGCTCGGATCGCTCCTTCGTTGCGATCAGCAATAATGTATCTAGGATCCGGCATCGATATTGGAGCCACGGCGTCAGCGGCTCCTGACAGTTCTGAAAGCGCGCTCCGGCCTGCAGGTAAAAGTAGATGTGTCTCAGTTTTGCCGAATCTTTCCATTGATTCCAGGCGGCCACATGCTCGAAATGGACCAACCAGTCTTCGACGTCCTTGAAAATTGTGCCCGGAACGTCGCCGTGACCCGTGAGCTTTCAAGGACGTAGCGGTTCGACGCCGTGCTTTCCGTACCGGCTGGGATGATTTTAACGGAAGCGCTGGCTCTGCCTGTTGAAGTGGTAGGCACCGTATCGTCGAATTTAGGAGGCCGTCTCCTGACGCTGCGGCTGACCCGGTGCACTGCACGAGTGTGCAGCGTTCGCGGTGGTTACGCATTCCCTCCACCAGCTTGTCGCGAGCCTCTAGAGGCACTGGTGAGCTTTAATCGTAGCTGAGGGACTAGCTCCGGCATAACGCGTCCGTCGCGGCTCGAGCGGAGGAGAAGCGCGCCGGTCTTCGTTTTGGATGGCGCCAGTGTTGCACTCGACACAAATCATGCAGGTGGCATGTTGTGTATCAGAATGTCACATGTTCACGAATGATGGAAGAAATGTCGAAGTCATGGTGCCGTCTGCCGGACACCTATCGATGCGATGGCTATGTTAAACTTGAAAATGTTTTTATTTTCCAACGAAACTGTTGGAGGTCTTTCAGGCGAAAAACGGCCCTACACAGCTTGAATGTACCAGAAAAAGTAGGAGTGACCGCAATTCAAGTTCGGGCGCTCCCATGCCGCCCATTTCCCAGAAGGGTGGGAAATCGGTGGCATGGAGACCTCTCTACCGTACTGAAACTTCTAACTCCCGAGCGCCAGGCAGAAGCACGCTAGTCCCTATTTTGCCGGTAGGTAACCGGAGGCAGTGACGGATGCCTGCCTGCCTACCACAGCAAGGCGGACGCTCAACTATTTCACCATGGCCGTGGTGGACAAGGTGTGCCCAGGGGACCTGCCTCGTCCTTATGGGGCCACCTTTCGAGATAAGTACACGGAAACCGAGCGCCAGGTGTGCACTCCTATAACCTTTTTTGAACCGGTGGGTGTACGACCGGCAGTGGGATTTGAACTCAGTACCTACTGCATCGGAAGCGGACGCTCTACCATTGCGCCAGCGGTATGGTGAGCACGCTGGCTATGAAAGACCGGTGATCGGTCTCGATAACACCTTACGACATTACACAAAGGTACAGACTTTTTCGCAAGTAAAGGTGAAGCCCATGGTTTCTTTTTACATTTGTGCATACTCTTGTTTGGCATGCGTCATAACAAGTGATGCGTAGGCGGTTGGTCGCCAGCTAGCGTCATACTGGTGCACAAGAGCTGTCCCCAGTCAACTTTCCAATACATAAGCTGTTACTTTAATTGCTCTCGTGGGATCTAAAATAGCGGAGAATGGCGCCTGGCTAAGCATGTGGACATGTGGCGTGTCGCTTTCCACTGGTTAGCGTTGTTCCCAATCCACTCAAGCATCGTGCTCTCCTTATTAGACTGCTCAGAAGTATTTGCTATCGGCAAGGTTCGTGAGGTATTTTGCGAAATATTTTGCGACGCCGCTCATTCTGTGGCCTGCTGCCGGCCCTTAGTAAAGAAATTTCGCTGAGGGACGCGCTAAGCGCCGCTTTCGGCCGGGCGCCGTCGCACGTTAAGAACGTCACCGAGAAGTCAGTTTCGGTATGCCGAGACTTGCTCTTGGCCGTGTTAAACGTCAGGAAGGCCTCACAGGCCCGTTGCAAAACATTTCAAAGGCGTGCATCCTGTTTTTCTGCGGTTGTTCCTGAGATAACAATGTCACCGATGTATACAGCTGTAGCCGCGATATTGTCAAAGAGCTCTCCCAGCTTTTCTTGGAATTCTTCGGGTGCGGACGCAATTCTGAACGAATGCCTACACATCAGCACGGTCAAATGGTGTTCGCAATGTGCAGATCCTGGATGTGGCCTCATCTAGTGGGGTTTGGTGAAAGCCTGAACTCCCATTGAGGCACAAAAAATACTTGGCACCGACTACTACATCTGCACACCTATGAATCTAGCAATGTTCGCGCTTTAAGACCGTCTTAAGCTGCCTGGGTTCCATGTAAACACGAACCTATCCATTATTTTTCTGGGGACGAGAACAAGGGGGCTCCACCAATTTGTTGGTTCCTTAACATATGTATGATTTACGCCTGCTCCGTAGGCCGCAACTCTTCTCGCTGGTGCTGTGTCAGCGCCAGGGGTAGACGTCGCGCCGACTGTGCCACTACATTGCCCCTTCTTCCAACATGACTTTTGCCGTATCGCGGCAAGGCAAGCCCGTTTATCGCACCCCGAAGTGCGCATGCTCGTGCGGATTCACAGGGAATAAAAGCACCTGCGCTATCGGTAATAAAGCATTCCATTGTTTGAACCTGCTGAGTCCGTTGTTGTTACCCGCGCTACAGCAGTGGCGACGAGGGTGGGACCTCATGTGAGCATGGTCTGCGAGTGACAGGATCTAACGATGGCATCTCGCCCCCCAGTTTTCGACAAGACGGTGAGCAGTTGGAGCACGTACAGGATACGGCTGGAAGCTTATTTTGAGGGCAATGGAATTACCGAAACGGCCAAACGCCGAGCTCTGCTGGTGTCTTCATTGAGCGATAATGTCGTGCGCATGTTGCAAGGGCGCCTTTCAACCGTGTCGGTTAACAGTCAGACTTACGATGAAGTCGTTGAATACCTCGAGGCTACAATCCTCAAGTTAATGAAATAGCGGCGAGTTTCTCGTTCTTCATGCGCAAACAAAGTGATGGAGAGAGCGTTCGGGAATACATTGCCGACCTTCGGAGACTGGCGGGAAGTTGCAACTTCGGCAGCTCGCTGCACCGTATGCTGCGGGACCGCATAGTGTGCAGAATCAGGGACGACGACGCACGGCGGTGCCTATTAACGCGGAAGAAGCTAACTTTTGAGGAGGCAGAAGAATTTGCCTTAGCTTCAGAGAAGGCGCTAGGCGACGTTCGTGACATGCGAGAAGCACAGCCAGTGACTACTGGAACCAGTATCAATGTTGTACAGTCGCCGCGAGGACAACGACCCTGGACAAAGTGGAACACTGCGAGGAACAACCGTTCATGTGAGCGTTGCGGCAGCCCCCACGCGACACAGTCTTGCCGTCATCGAAACACCAAGTGCCACCATTGCGGCAGGAAAGGTCATCTGGCAAAGGTTTGCGGCAGGGACTGCTCTCGGAAACGTGGTGCCTTTGCCGTTGAGGAAATGGAAGGTGAGAGCGAAGAAGAAATGTTGCTGGCTCTTGTCGCTCACAGCTCCGCCGACACAGCTACGTTGAAGCCTCTCGAGGAGGAGTTGACATGGCAGGGCCGCAAATTGCGAATGATTCTAGACACAGGTTCTCCGGTCAGCGTAGTACCGAAGAACATATTTAAGAAGCATCGCCGATGGTGGCCGGCACTGAAAAAAACGTCGCTCCGCTTAACGTGCTTCCTTGGCCCATTGCCAGTTGTCGGCCAGAAAACCATGATGGTTCAGTCTGGATCGACTGTTGTGACAAGCACGCTAATCGTGGTAGCATGTGACGGACCACTGCTTTGCGGCCGCAACACGATAGAGGCCTTCCGTAAGGCGGGTGTGTCTTTCTGGGACACTGCAACCACCTCGAGTGTGAATGTTGTTCGTGATAACAAGATGACGCCTCTGCTCGATGAATTTTCGGATCTTTTCGTGAACAAACTTGGCTGTTGCAAGGGCCCCGCTGTCCAGTTACACCTTAAAGAAGGAGCCCGCCCACGTTTCTGTAAGGCACGTACAGTGCCGTATGCCATGCGCTCCAATGTTTCGGCCGAGATCGATCGTCTGGTACAAGACGGAGTGCTTTCGTCAGTAAGCACTTCAGATTGGGCAACACCGGTGGTGCCGGTAGCAAAAAAGAACGGCGATATACGGTTGTGCGGCGACTTCAAGTTGACAGTCAACCCGGCGTCGCACTTAGAACAGTATCCCCTGCCCAAAGTTGAAGACATATTTGCGGCGTTTTCCGGAGGCGAAGTCTTCAGCACTCTGGACCTGCGCAAGGCGTACAATCAGCTGCCGCTGGACGATGAAGCTAGGAAGATCGCGGTACTTAACACACACCGGGGCATTTATTGCTACAATCGCTTAGCATTTGGAATTGCTTCAGCCCCCGCCGTGTTCCAGCGACGCATGGAGTCTATTTTGCAAGGTTTGCCGAATGTTCAAGTATACCTCGACGACATCATTGTGGCAGAGAAGGAAAACGACACATCGGTACTGCGGCAGGTGTTTCAGCGGCTTCGTGAACACAACCTGAAGTTGAACAAGGCCAAGTGCCGGTTTAGGGAAGCGCAAGTGTCATTTCTGGGGCACCGCATCGATGCCAAAGGTCTTCATCCTTTGCAAGATAACCTCGAGGCGGTACTGTCCGCGCCGAAGCCAACATCGGTAAGCCAGCTGAAATCTTTCTTGGGCTTAATTACTTATTATGCTAAATTCTTGCCCAACTTGTCAGCGATACTGGCTCCCTTATATCGCTTGCTGGCAAAGGGGGTGCTATGGCAATGGGGGCCGTCCCAGGACAACGCATTTCAAGAAGCAAAGGGTGCCTTAGGCAAGGCTAAATTTCTGGTCCACTATGACCCGCAAAAACCCCTTCGACTGGAATGCGATGCATCATCGGTTGGTTTGGGCGCAGTGCTGTCCCATCGCATCAACGGCGAAGACTATCCGATAGCTTTTCGCTCAAGAACCTTGACGCCGGCGGAGCGCAATTACTCGCAACTGGAAAAGGAAGCGCTTGCCCTAGTTTTCGGTGTGACAAGGTTCAGAGACTATCTTTTCGGCAATAAATTTTGTTTGATAACAGATCATAAGCCATTGACAGGGCTGTTCCATCCAGAGAAGCCAATTCCACAGATGGCGGCGGCCAGGATACAGCGTTGGGCGCTTCTTTTATCAGCGTATCAGTATGACATAGCATTCCGGAAAGGGCCATTGAACGCGAATGCCGACGCTTTGAGCCGTTTGCCGCTGCCGGAGCAGGGGCACTCTGGGGAAGATGGTACCGGCGAATACGTACTACATGCGCAAGCTTTAACAGATTTTTCTCTTCACCCGCAGCAGTTGGCAGAGAGCACAAGCAAGGACATCCTTCTCCGACAGGTGAAGACGTGGATTCTTCGTGGTTGGCCAAACCAGCTGGGGCCGGAGCACCAGTGCCTTCAGCCGTACTTCACCCGCAGATACGAACTCACTGTGAGTAAAGGGCTAATATACTGGGGTCATCGTGTAGTTCTGCCCGAGACCGTGCGGGCCCTTATTTTGAGAGAACTTCACGACACCCACCCAGGCATGACTGCAATGAAGCGCCTGGCTCGTACGTTGTTTTGGTACCCGGGATTGGACCACGACATAGAGAAGCTGGTACAAAGCTGCCAGCAATGCGTGCAATGCTGGGCCATGCCAGCGGAACAGGTCCCTTCAAGCTGGCCGAAAACCAACAAACGTTGGTCTCGCCTGCATATCGACTATGCAGGGCCAGTGGAAGGTCACATGATCTTGGTGGTGGTAGATGCGGAAACGAAATGGATAGAGGCTGTACCCCTGAAGACAGCAAGTGCAGAAACTACAGTCGAAGTATTGCGAGGGATATTCGCGCGTTTTGGTCTGCCCCATACAGTCGTTTCCGACAATGGGCCACAGTTTAACAGTTCAGTTACTGAGATTTTTCAAAGATAACCATGTCTGTCATGTTACCTCCGCTCCATACTATCCCCAGTCAAATGGATTGGCTGAGCGTGCGGTGCGCACCATTAAAGAAGGTATCAAGAAAAATAAGCATGGAAGTCTGCTCACT
The DNA here is from genome assembly GCA_013339685.2 of Hyalomma asiaticum. NCBI lineage: Eukaryota > Metazoa > Arthropoda > Arachnida > Ixodida > Ixodidae > Hyalomma > Hyalomma asiaticum. Next base: position 95,536,778 of record CM023488.1, read on the forward strand.
CGTATTTCCAAATTTTTGCTACGCTACAGAGCAACACCGAGTCGAGATGGGAAGTCGCCCGCAGAGATGTTGCTCGGCTTTCAGCCCAGGACCCGTCTAAGTGCACATTTCCCAGAGGAAGACGTGGCACGGGATCCCATGGTAAGCAGACCCCCGGCACCGTTGTCACAAATCTTTTCACCGGGAGCGCCTGTTTGGTCGCGGCAGTACAACCAAGCCGGCCAGAGATGGTTACCCGGCACGGTGACGTCTACAAGAGGTAGGCGTATCGTCACGGTGGACACCGCAGGAGGGGTGCAGCGCCGTCACGTGGACCAAGTGCGGCCACGGCTCGCAGAGGGTGAAGTAAAGCAAGAATTCTACGCAACTGAAGACAACCAAGGCACAGAGAATGATCAACCTTCTGCAGTGGAAGACGCTGAACCATCGTCAGACCAATCACTTGGTACATCCCAGGCTTCCAGTGAAGCACCCTCCAGTGTACCGGCGGGCTTAGAACTCCCTAGGCGTTCTACGCGCACAAGGAGGCCACCCGACAGGCTAGGCTTCTAAGGGGGAGGAAGTGCCGTATCGCGGCAAGGCAAGCCCGTTTATCGCACCCCGAAGTGCGCATGCTCGTGCGGATTCACAGGGAATAAAACCACCTGCGCTATCGGTAATAAAGCATTCCATTGTTTGAACCTGCTGAGTCCGTTGTTGTTACCCGCGCTACAGCAACTTTATACTTGCCAGTTACGCGCCCAGTGACGCGGAACAACTGCCGGAACTGCGCTCCGCGGGCCTGTAGAGGCCTAAGGCGTCGTTTCCGATCATTGGTCAGCTTAACCTATGTGAGTAACCATTTTTTAAAACCCATTACGATCAGAACGTGCTCCAGGGTCACTAAGAGATGGTGTGGCCTCTGCTACTTGTCTATCGCTACATGACTCCGCAATATAGGATCGACAGTTACTATTATTGACATCTGCCTCTATAACATGCACATAGAATTTTATGTGCTTGGGGCATAGTCTGCGGATATTGCCACAGTGAACCTGCTACGCACCAAGGTAATAGGAAACAGGACTGCGCGGATTCATAATTCAATACACCGGTGAATGTCCACGAAACATATGGAATTCTTCTTTCGTTTTTACGAAACGGTCACGAGCTGTTCATGCCACTGGAATCTGTCTTTAGAAAGGGAAATTTCGGCAAGATAGCCTTGCTTTTGCAATTGCATGATGTGTTTATCCACACTCGATTCATGGTGCAATAGCGAATTTCGCGGGTGACGAAATTCATCAATTTTTCCCTTCTATATAAAGAATGCTACAGTGGACGCAGTGAGGCGAGACCGTATACATGCTTCGCAGTAAAAATTTTGCCAAGGCACACTTTCACTGCCTTCGCAGTACAACAAAGCAGTACAATAGTAATAAAAAACACTTTGAGGACTTCCTTATAGGTAGTCCATAAACGCATTTGCGCATATAATAGAGGCGCGCTTCAATACGGAAATATGTTTGAACCTGCGTGAACACGTATTCACTAGAGTTCCTGGATTTTCAAGTTCTAGTGCAGGAGAAGGCGTGATCTTCACAACTGGGCTACTTAATTTTCTACGAATAAAAGTCAAATGAAGATTATCCGAGGGACTCTTTTGCTTGTATTTAGTTTTGTTATATCTATCTTCCACGCAGGAGAAGCCTCCGGCTTACCTTATTGCGTGCCTGTCAGTCCCCGTGGCCTTGTTCTCGTCAGAACTGAATCCTCGCCGCTCCCGAGGACACCTCCGCGCTCGCGGAGAAAGTCGGAACGGATCTTTTCTCCCATAACGTCGTACCGCAGAAAGACTTCAGGCATCTCGCCTTCATGGCTAGTTACCAAGCGCCCAGTTTTCTTCACTGTCCGATGATGAGAACCCTGAAACGAATGCAACATCTTTAAGTGCATAATAATTCTCGCACTGTGACGTCTACACGTCAAATATAAGCGGTTAAAAAGTCTAATAGACTTCCTAGTAGCGCAATAAAGCACTTCTTTATGGTGAACGAGTACTGTCAGTTTAGGAACGTGCAGTTTTAGCAATTTTCGCATCTGATCTTCCAAGACAGGAAATTTGAAAATTGAAAGAAAACACTTGCTGGGGCCGTAAAGACAACCCAGACACTGTTGACTGGGCAAACGTTTTAGGCATCTTAAGAACTTTCGTCCCAATCAAAAATTCTTCATGCGGCACTCTTCTAGTATAATTTATTTCCTCGACACGATAGAATCGATCGAAAAAGGAAAACTAAACACGACAGCTTATAGAATGCCATCGGATAGCCAATAATAACTTGATCATAACAGTGATCACCCGCGACACTGCAAACAGGGATATTTATAGGTCGGGCAAGACGCATCAGAAGAATTTGTATCAAAGAAGCGGGTTAGGTTCACCACTTAAGCAATTTAAATGAAACTTTAGGTGAACGAAATCACACTCACAACTCTATCAACAAGGCACAAAATGACGCGTGCAAACTAGATAGGACATCGGCACTAAAAAAAGGGAGATAGAGAGGCCTAAAGCACCGATCATTCAGCCGCTCGCGTTCATAACAAAATTGTGCAATGCGCTTGCAAAATTTACGAATATTCTTTGCAAATACAATTCAATACTAACAAGCAACGATTGCCTCTGAAGAGAATTTCCCGAAATACCGCCGTAATATAAATATTGAGGACTTCTTAGTACATGCCAAAGTAAAACCTCAGCGCATTGCCCGCCTAATAACTTGCTCCCGCCCAGACGTAAGACTTGCAAAATTATCTTAAAGTCACAAGCACTAGAAGTGTCTACGTCCATCAGATAAAATCAAGTTTGAATTCAGCTAGTTCAAACGTTCTTTACATGTGGGTAGCTTCACTTCATCACAAGCAATACATCGGCGAAACTCGTCAAACAAATAATGCTAGATTAATCAGGCACCGCGCGGACACCGCCAATAACCTGCCGAAGGCAGTGGCACAGCATTTTTCTATAGCAGGTCATAATTTCTACGAAATCAAACTCTTCAGGCAAACTTCCGCTAGCCGAGGGACAGAAAATAGAAGTTCAATACCTTCTAGCCTACAGGCATAAACAATTCAAAGGGAAGCAACCTTTTGTAGATATCATTCCAGGTATTAGTGATCATCGGGTTGTGCTTGTAGGGATTAAAACGAAAGTACAGCACACAAAGAGGCGTATTAGTAGAAGAGCTTTCTCTTTGAAAGGGCGATTATTCATTAATTTCTGATGAACATCTTGATTTTCTTCCTATTTTTGAATGCTTCGCGGAGTGACACGAAATAGAATATTTGTGGAGCACATTTAGGAAAAAAAACCTAACAAAAATGTTGCAGTGGCTTAGCTCGGCTATGCCAGGATATACGTAGCGTTAGCAAAGGTTCAGCTGATTATTCTTAGCTTTCCTGGTTGTCTAGATTGTCTAGGATTAGCTTGATTGTCATGCTTACTACTGCTCGAATGACACACATGCGGTATACGTATTATCTGGCACATGTATATTTATTTTTGCTCACCGTCACGTTGCTTCTCTATTGCCACAAAGACGGCTCGGTGATCAGTGAAGTAA
>CM023488.1:95540482-95698250 GCA_013339685.2 Hyalomma asiaticum
AACCATACCGGTGCAGTGGGAGACGGCCAAGACAGTCCTAATCCCCAAGCCTGGAAAAGCCCCCGGTATCGAAAATCTGAGACCTATCTCGCTGACTTCGTTTGTGCGCAAGGCAATGCACCACGCATTCCTCAACCAGGTCAACGACTACCTCGAGTCCACAGAAGCGTATCTGCGCACAATTATCTGATTCCGGACACATCTGTCGGCGCATGAAGCGATGCTCCAGCTCAAGCATCAGATCTTCCATGACAGATCTTGCAGCGCGAAGGCAATCCTGGGCCTTGACAGGGAGAGCGCTTTCGACATGGTCAGTTTCTGAGACAGATCTCCGAACTGAACTTCTGCGTGAGGATATATAACTACGTCAGAGACTTCCTCACTGGAAGGAAAGCCATCCTTCTCGCCGGCGATATAGCATGCGAAGAACAGGAGCTCTGTCGCACCGGAACCCCGCAGGGCTCGGTTATCTCGCCTATGCTTTTTATTTTGTTAGGATTGGCCGTTCCAAAAGGCTCCAGACAGTGAGCAACGTCAGTCACACGATATATGCGGAGGACATCCCCATCTGGTCCTTTAAGGGCAGCGATGGACAGACTGAGACGGCCCTGCTGAAGGCCCTTAGAGTGGTCGAGAATTACCTGGCTGGCACTGGTCTTCGATGCTCACTGAAGTCATAACTCTTGCTGTACCACCCTACCCTCAAGGGACGGCCTCCAGAAGGTTTTGTTAAAATCACACAAAGAGAAGAGATACAACTACACACCAAGGACGGGGGCACCATCCCCATTGTCAATCGAATCCGAGCCCTTGGAATGATCACCGAGTCCTACGGGGTCAGCAGTGAAACTATCAAGAGGCTTACTCACAAGACCACCAATGCCATTACACTCCTCAAAAGGGTCACAAATAGACGAAGTGGTATGAAGGAGGACATCCTCATCAGGCTGATCCACGCCTTTGTCATATGTCACATCGCATACGTTGCGTCCATGCGCAACTTCTATAAAAACGAAAAGAAGGCTAACACCATAATCCGTAGGGCATATAAAGTCGTCCTCGGCCTGCCGGGGTCCACCAGCACTGAGAAGCTGTTCCAACAGGGGATCCGTAACACTTTGGACGAAATAGCTGAAGCACAAAGATTATTGCACCTAGAAAGGGTCACCATCACAAACACGGGAAGGAGCATATTGCAAGAGCTTGGCATCACGTACCACAAACAGCATGGTGCTAAGGCAGACATACCTAAAGAGATACGATCGAACATACACGTCGCCCTGGTTCCAAGAAACATGAATCCCATTTACAACCAAGCCCGGCAAAAAGCCCGACCTACAGCTCTTCTGAAAGCCTACTGCAACGATAAGAATGCGCAGTTCACTGACGCCGCCCGCTACCCCGACGGTGGATGCGTCGCTATCGTTGTGATAAGCCCGGAGAAAGCCACAACGCACGCAGCCAGTATCAAGACTCGACACCCGGAGGTTGCTCAAGAAATGGCATATCGCCGCGGCCATACTTAACGCCGGTACTCAGGTTATACTGAGCGACTCGCGTACAGCCGTGGGAAATTTCGCTAAAGTAGAATTTCGATCTAAGCAATTCGTATACTCACCAATGCCACCCAGATTTCTTAGGCTAGCTTGATCTGGTTCCCCTCCCAGTTGGGCGAAGTCTGCCCACACCTCTCCAACATGAACGAAGGCGCTCACTCCGCAGCACGCGATGCTATAACCCGTGGAGGAGTGGATGCATCTGTCGAAGAGTACGCGGACCGGGACCGTCTTATAGGATACAACGAAATAACCAATGCGTTCTATTTGGCCCGGCGGTGCTATGCAGCGGCAATGCAACGGCCCGGAGGCAATCTATGCAGAGCTCAAGCAGCTACTTGGAGGCAGTTGCAAACGAACACTTGCCCCAAGCCACTGCTATACCACCGAATCTACCCAGATATCTATCACACGAGTATCTGTAAGGTCTATCAGAAATACACACCTACGCTCAAGCATATACTCTGGGAATGTGAGGCTAAAGCCAAAGGTATTAACCCCGATGTTCACTCGGCGAGGTGGGACGCCGCCCTGCGTAGCTCCGAGCTCGCCGGCCAAAGCTGGCCCGTGCAGCAGGCCCTTGAAGCGGCGGCAAGGCAAGGCCTTGACGTCCCGATGTGGAAGACCTGAGCCGGGGTCGTTATTCTGGAGGACGATGCATAAAGTTTTTCCATCCATCCATCCATCTTGCAGTTATTATGGGTAGTAAGAATCATGGTTGAATAATATATGTAATTCATATGGTCTGACTAAAGAAAAACTTACAGAAAAGACATTTTAGTAGCGTTAGCCCAATAGACTGTTCTGAAACTTCGCAAGAGCGCATCCCCGCACTCTGCCGTTGCCCAAGTGATGGCCGTGCCAGTGCTGCTTCAATGCACGCGGTGCTGGATTTGTACATGGCATCTCGTGCATCTTGAGCAGGTTTACATCACGAGGAATATGTCTATGTTTTAAGAGCGGATATGTTTAATGTCCCAAACCAATGCGAGGCGTTTACAGAAATATGTTCTTATGCCGGCGACAGGGCACAGTGCGAGGGGCTGAAAACTTGAGGAGCAGCTCGAAGTTGCGCGTTATGACGAGCTGCCCGATGCTGCGGCGGCATTTGCGTACAGAGAGATCGAAATAAAGTAAAGATATACGACGACACCGAGAAACTTAGAGAAAGAAAGACAGAAACAGGTGCTACAGCTCCACCTCCCCTGGCCTAGTTAGTAACTGCTCTACATGATAAATAACAGCTCTTCACGTGATTGAAAGCACGTAAAGTGACGCAACAGCTAGTCATGTGAAGTGTTTGCACCAGACCCCGGTAAGGTGACGTCAGAACTCGTCACATAATCTGTTCCTGCCAAAATCGCGGGGTTTCTAGGTCAAGCCAAGACCATCCAAGTAGCAAGGCCGAAAACTAGGTCCGCTGTTGCGTCCGGCCATAGAGCACTAGTGCAAGCTTAGCCATTTTTTTATGATCAAGCGCATGCTATCGGCGCTTGTACACGCCATTTGAAAAAGAACTACAACACTATTAGCTGGGCACACTGCCTGGCAGGTTAGGTTGCTGGTCACAAATGTCAGCATAGGGAACCTCGTCTCTTCACACACGATGCTGTGCATGTTACATTTATAATTCTGATCGCACGAACACAATTTTTTAGCAAGAGCGTGTCCCTCTCTTCACGGAGTCACTAGACTCATTGATGAGCTGTATGTGTCACTGAACAGCTGCGCTTTATCAATAGCGTTTTACGGCGCTATATAAAATAGAGAAAAACAAGTAATGGTACGTTAGCCCATATATTCAGGTAATATTGCTGAAAGAAAAGTAAAATTAACACATGTCCTATGGACACGTTGCTCATGGCCGCCACCAGAGGGACTACTACCTATTCCAGAGTAACATAAATGGAACTATTTCGGGCGCACTTATCGCCGTTGAAAGAGTGGAGGCCTTATTTTCACCTTCCAATTATGTGGAAGTTCGCTGTGCTCTTAGCTTTCTATACTTTTAATGGGCACATGTGCGCTTCTGACGTGGATCGACAACAGACGATGTCTACTGTGAGTGAGCCATTTCTATTGAATAAGAAACGAAGGTGTTGTTCCGTAATATTATTGGATGAAAAATTATTTATCATATACTGACCCCTTGATTATCTTTAATTATTTATAGAGGAGTATGTCAAAATATTGCAATGGGTGAGTTGGCCATGACATACGGTCGGGAAACATGGCATCCCATTACATTCGCCCGTTTCACATGAACTAGTGCACGAGATCCAGTACCTTAACTTCTTACCAGCCAATCTTCCGAATTCTAGACCAAGGTGTTAACATTTAGACAAATTATCGTCGATCACTGTGCACTGTGATAAAGGAATCGAGAGCACCTCCGTATTCATTGTGAATGTGGCTGTACTTTTTATCAGTAATTTAATAGGCCTACTTCAAATACCTGCGTCACTTTCCTGTTTCCGGTCACAGATTTATTGCGCGATGTTTAGAAGTTTAACTGCGATTCGTTTCAGCTGCTCAGGGCTCGTTCGCAGCTTTCCTCCGCCGTGTTTTTTGACAATCGCAGTTTCGCACCAACGTGCATTTGCGAAATATCAGCGCTTTTGACGAAACTGCATTAAGGTGCAGGTACAGTTCCAGCCCCACTTACCCGCACTTGCTATTTCGTGCAACGTGGAGTGCCTTCGCACTTCAGAAACCACCATAGGTATAGTTTGCGACCGAGAAACCTACGCTCATGGTGCACAAAGGAGGTGGGGGGGTGGGAGGGGAGGGGCAATAAGAAGCCTCGCCCCGTGTCGGCTCTTCCTAATTAGTGCCTAGTTTTCGCCTGATACCGGAACTAGTGCGGATGCGTTAGACATGCGCCAGAAAATAAATGCGAATGTTCGCGAGAGCGGAATAATTGCCGTTGTTTTCCACACTCCACGCACCCATCGTCGCCCACTGAAGTTTGTGTGTGTATTAAGTACACGTAGAGGCTATGTGCCGTCAAAATGTTTGGTGGTTGTTATCTGAGGTGGTTCCCAAGACTGCGGTCGAAGTGAAGGTTGGGTCGGCAATTACGTAAGTGTGAACCTTTCTCAGTCGCTGACTAACTGTCGCTGTTGATCACATAGTGAGGAGTGGCGATGAGGATCAGCATCTGCAGGTCAACATTATCGACTTTGTTAGAGCATGAGTGCTTAACAGACCTGCCACAGATATCGAGGCGCACAAAGCCACTTTAAGAGCCAGAGCAACATCACTTATGAGGTCCTAGCGGCACCAGGCGCACTACAATGTCCCAGAAACGCACCTTTAGTACCTATAATGTAATTGATTTCTCGGCTCATCATTCAAAAACACCACGACAGCCGCCATGAATTTGCGTCTCGATGTAGGTGATGTAACGCATTCAGCCACCATGGTTGATAATCAAACTCCTTCGTCTGCTTGAGTACGGCCTATGCGGGGTCGCTAGAGTTGTTCTCTGGGTAACATTGGCGGGATTCAAGGTAACCAAGGTGTGCTGATTGCCGATAATCTTCTGGCTCCATCCGCCGTCATACTTCGTGTTTCCGGAGAGGTTGTTTTCTTGTAGACACTCCATGTTTTCTATTTTGTTATTTATCCTGTTTAAACTTGAGTTTCGTGATCGCCCCCCGAGCATGCTTGATTTCAAGGAATCGCCACCCAAACAAAAATGGCATAAATTTAGAGCGCCTGCATTTTTCTGACGCAAGGAAGTCTCCCTCCAAGCGCACAGTCATGGCTGAAGCACACGTAACCAGTTCGAGACCACATCGTTTCCCTTCGCGGCCCTATATAATTTCCATTTGAGCTCGCTCATCCTGAGTGCTATAACGCGGAGCCTACATGCTCGAAGGTGCACATTTCAGTTAGAATAGGCAATAACAAAAATTGGGGGCCCTTAAGCTTTGCCTTTAAGAGTTGAACACGATAGCGAAATCCGGCCCCTAGTGTGAACTTCAACCACTCAGTGCATACTTACTAATGTGTGTTGTTACAAACACACACACATGCGCGCAGACACACACACACGCGCGCGCGAAACATCTATAGTAATGGTAGAGGTTTTCGATCTATTTAATAGCACTTTTATATCAACTTCAGGAAAATATTGTACAGTGACGTAGTCACATGGTCCTTTATTATGACTGCGCGTAGGCGTGACACTTTCATTCGTAAATGGTCACATTCTGGTGAAATGGGAAAAAGAGCACATTATCTAATGTTTGCTGTTTGCTTGATATGAAATTTCACGCAGTACTGTGACTAGAAGAGCCAGACGTAGAGAGCGTCTTGGGGCAGCCACTTATTGGAGACCTTGTCCTAATTCGGCGGTGGTAGCGACGACAGGCGCAGCTATCTTTCGGCGGGTCACAAGAGAAAGAGCACCATGGCTTGGCGACGCACGCCGTTTTATACCCAGCAGAGTTCGAGCTGGACGCTCCTAAAAGGCGCGTCGACACTAAGGATGAAAATCGAACGCCACAGCATCTTTGAAGCGCGCTGATATCAGACACCTAGTGTTACGCATGCATAGGCGCAAGCCGAAGATAGAAATGCTAAGAGCGCGCGTCTGTCGCTTTAGATGAAAAGACGCCATGTGGCAATATGCTTCCTGTCCTAGAACGGCGGAACCATATAGGCTATGCTGTAGTCGCATGGCCTCCGAGATGGCGGGCGCACCCGCCGTCTCGGAGGCCATGGTAGTCGTGACATGTTCTTTACAATGTCACAGATTGCAGCACATTATCTAATGTTTGCTGTTTGCTTGATATGCTCAGTAAAGTTTATTCCTCCTACAAATCGCCGACTGGGCTCATTTTCGTCGTGACACCTGCCGAACAAAATGCGTTAAGGAGACTCCTTCCACTACCTGACACTTATGTGGTGTTTCTTTCCGAGAAAGTTTCAAGTAACATCGTGGCTCTGTGGTAGGACACCTGCTTACCACGCAAACGGCCCGGATTCGATCCTCGATGGCACCGAAAATTTGTGTTGGTTATTTTATTTATTTGCATTATCATTCTAGATTTTCGCTCACGGAGAGACACCGACACCGACGGCGGTATTTCTGCGAAACGAGCTCTCTAACGCTATCGCGTTAAAATAACGGGCTCTAAGCCCGACCACTAGAATCACCAGTGGTGGTGCATCAACCGGAACAATTTCCTTATTATCGAAAACCAACTAATCCCAATTACCAGTGACCTGGCCCGGCAGTGGAAGCGAGGGGTTCCAGTTACAAGTGAAATAGGAGGCTGTCACAAAGAAGGGTAGTTTTACTGCGTGTATTTATACCCAATTTGGATCCCTTAGGAACCTCAATGGGTTCTCCTTGAGGGGACTGGTCCCAGTTGGATTGCAATCAGAACTCTCATCAGTGTTATGGTGTTAAATTTCACCACGTGGGATGTAATAACTGACGAGTGGTGGCGCATTGTCACACAAGCGTTCACATGTTCAAGGAAAAGTTAAGTTACGACAAGCATATATATCTAAATATCTCCTAGACCTCACTTAATGAATTTGATCCGATAACTTTGTATGTCCACCACACAAAATTGCAATTATCTGGCGTAGGCTATTTATTACTGTGATAGCCCTATTTAAGCAGTCTCTACAGGTACGATACGATGTGCAAAAGAAAGGAGAGCGTCACGGTATGTCATCTCTCTATTAGGGAGCCAAAACTTGAAAGGAGCAACGTCGCCTGCATGGGCCCAGTGAGCGATAATTTCAACATGATAGCGAAAGCTCCTTTCGCAGAAGTTCCGGTGACAGCGTCGTTGGCTGTAAGCGGAAAATCAGCGTTGTCCACAAGCGAAAATTCGAGGCAGATGCAAAAGAAAGGAAGGCTAAGGAAAAACCTGCCACTCGTGTGGAAATCGAACCCGCGACCACTCGCTCTGGGACGCGATGCGCTACGCTTCCCCCTCCCGCCTTCAACATACATCCTCAGACTGCTGACGGCGAGCACCATTTCGCTTTGAGACGCACATATCGGAGATGGTTCAACGCGGCAGAGGCTTGACTCTTGCCCGCGAAATAGGGAAATGGGCTCACATCGCCTATAGTTACTGAATAGAGTTGATGCTGAAATAACAATATTGCGAGGATGGCCAGGCGAAAAAGTTGCATTTGCAATGTTGAACTGAACCTGACCCCCTCGTACACGCAGCAGCCAACAGGGAAACAGAAGCGCACAGTACGTATAACACAAAAGCTAACAAAAGAGCGAACAATCGCTGTCGCAATTAATGAACAACGTTATCGTGCAAATGGTTTTGCACAGCTGAAATGGGGAAAATATCAGCAATGACGAAGACAGCAAACTAAACCACATGAACTCATAGCAGCGCAGTCACAAAAATATGTAGCCTAGCTTTCTTTCTTTAACGACAGAAGAGCTAAACTGAGAATATTTTTGTAACTGATTTAGTAGGCAAACAAAAGGGTGGAATTTGGCCACAGAATTTAGTTCTGCTCGCCTTAACAGTCCAAGGTTCTAATTCACGCAATTTATGAATAAAAATTACTTTTCTTAAAGATGCCAGTTTTGTTAAAGCGTCATCATTCTTAATATTTCCATTTCTTTACATGCGCCAATCCCTATACCAGGACAATGATTCCATTCTTAAAGTACTAGCCTTTGCAAAAAAAGGAGCAGTATGACAAAGATAGGGTGCCCTGGACACAGGGCGTATTGTGCTGTCTTGCAATGCGATAAGTTCGTCTAGGTGTTCTGCTGAAGTACCCCAGACTACAATTCCGTATCGAACTAGAGAAAGTAACATTGAGTTACATCAAAGCATACCGACGGATGCACGAAGATAGTTACAATAGCGACGTATAGTAGCAAGTGCTGAGACAATTTCCCAACCAAGTGGTTCAGTTGACAATCCCATGGCATAGTTATGGAGAAATACACGCCAACCTATATGAAAGACCATAGCATTTCTGTTTTTGTTATGTGGGGTTTAACGTCCCAAATCCAGCTCTGATTATGAGACACACCGTAGTGGAGGGCTCCGGAAACTTCGACCATATGGGGTTTTTTAACGTGCACTGACATCGCACAGCACACGGGTCTCTACATTACGCCCGTGCGCCCGCCCCCATCGGGGCACAGTAACGGAAAAGTAACGGCGTTACTTTTTAACAGTAACTGTAACAAGTTACTTTTGCAAACTGAGTAACTGTAAATGTAAAATAGTTACTTTTTTGGCTGAAGTAACTGTAACTGTAACACTGTTACTTTTACTGGTAACGTGTCCATGACTGCCTAAAAGGATGTTCTATTTTTTTTAGTTCAGATACAAGCTACATATATTTAAAATTGCGCGGCTTCGTGTCATTCCATTACATACGGTGGTTGCTGAGAAAAGGTACTTTGAATAAATAAACACACTTTTAAATCTCAGAGTGCGCCATAGGAAGCATAACCAACCTAGGCACATAAAAAGGATGTCACGTGGTAGCCTGTGACACGTTTTGTGAGCACGTGAAAGGTTACGTTAATACTTGCAGGTGTTTATAAAATATTACGTTAAAACTTACATATACCATTTATCCTACCATACCCCCTTAAGTAGTTGAAAAGACTACTGCCCGTATACCCCATGAAGTGGCGTCGCTTCGGGCACCGCACGTGCATTGCTGCTCGTCAACAAGGAAGTACATTCTTTCACCTGTGACATAATAATGGCCGGTAAGGCAATATAACAATAACCGATGCGAGAACAAGCAGACCGTTCCACGTAGGCATCTGCTGATCGTGTCTTGTTTCACTACGGCGATTGTGCGAGCTTCAGCATACAATCCCATAACTTTGCAGTGCGAGCTTGTCATGGACCTCGGCTATTCCTGTGAGACTAGCCAAACCACAACTGAGGACGGATTCGTCATTGAAGTGGACAGAGTCGGCTCAGGGAAGACAAGCGAAGCAACGATATCAGAGAATGCTTCACGTCGTAGCCCTGTCCTAATGGTACCCGGAATTTTGTGTGACTCCTGTGCATTTTTCTTGTCCTACCCGCCACAAAGTGCTGGTAAGCGAACGTTTTCCGGTAAATACTGGCTATCGTTAACCTGAAATAAGGTGTACTTTGAGAAGTTATAATCTTTAATAAAAAATAAACCCTCGCCAGTACATTGAGAACCCTGGTATTTGTTTAATACGTATGGTGATCGTTTCCCAAAACAGAATAACATTTGATTGTTCTACTGTGTAGTGTTATTTTGTTGCAATTTTAGAGACGGGAAATGCGAAAACAGAAGCTTCCTACCTTCATCGGCTTTGTGATCAAAATGCACCGTCACGAGGATGACTTTGCATTCCAATGTGTGTCCTTTCGAACTCTGAGCACATTCGCTTAGGAAGTGGTACTTCCTAAGCAGGCACGTTGTGCTTACGTAACGTTCTGAAGCAGTAGCACATCGTAGAACAGTGCTGGATGAACATTCAAACATTTGCTGCTGTCATGGTGTTCATTCGACAGCACGCTGAAGCCAAGTACGCTGGGGCCTAGTTCATGGTATAGGTTTGTGCGCTCGTTTAAAGAAGGATGGCGCGTGGAAAATAAGTAAGGCATTCGTGAACCTACTTCGCCTCTTTATATCGCAGGGAGATCGCCAATATCTTGGCGCCAGGCAGCGATGGTAGTTATGTATTTGGAAATGCGATGAGGGTTCCAATTATTCGCATCAGCGAGTGGTAAAGATTGACGAAAATAAAAATGAATATTTTGGGTTGGTAAAGAACTAAGGCTGTTTCCTACAGCCCCTCTCAGAAAAACCACTCCGCTTCCGTGCGGGCAAAAGTAAGTGATTGCAGGAGTAGAAAGGAGCAAAAGACCTTAGAGGAGGGCACCTCAAATTCCTCACCCCCTGGCGTTCTTTTAATGTGCAAGCATGCACAGTAGGCAGGCTTTTAGCATTTTCAGAAAAAGTGCGGCCGCCGCGGCCATGCATCAGTTCGTTTTCTTTTGGTAGGCACTCCAGCATCACAATCTGGAGCCATTCTACTCTGGTAACATCAACGACCGGCGAAGCTACACGAAACAAGTTTCCCCGTCTCACTCAGCGTTCCTCACTGCCCGTCTTCTATGTCTGCCGCTCCACTAACAGTCTTCCTGTGTGGTAGAGTGCCAATTAAGTGTCCGTGAAAGAGGGTTCCTTTGCCACTTTAGTTTTTACTTGGATCAAGACTGACACATGGACAAGGGAACTGCATTTTGGAACAGAAGTGCAAGAGAAAAGCAAATAACAGCATGGCTTCTGTTATTTTTGACACCATCGCACGTTAAAGAACCCCAGGTGGTCAAAATTTCCCGAGCCCTTCACTACGGCTCTTCTCTCCTTTCAATAGATTTCATTCCCTTTGCTCCACGCGCAGGGGCGCATAGCCATGCTCCGGACATCGGTTGCAGAAATAAGCGTCCTTCCCTTAATCGAATCGCCACCACCACCATCATCATCTTGAAACCGTTCCGCTACTGTGGTCTACTGGTTATGGGGCTCGGCTGCCACTCAAAAACGCTGGTTGAAACCCGACCACTGTAGTTACATGTTCGGTGAAGGCGAAATTGCCAAAGGCTCTTGTGCAGTAAGTTGTGGCGCAGGTTAAAGAATCCTATATTGTCAAAATTTTCGGAGCCCTTCACTACGGCTGTTCTCGGAATTCGGTCTCTTTAATTCCCTTTCTGCTTCCCCCACGTTCATTTAGTCGTGCTCTTGACGTGGGCTGCAGAAATTAGCGTCCTTTCCTTAAACGAACCGCTATCATCATAACAACCATCATCACCATCTTACAGCAGGTCTGCACCGGTGATGTATAGTGGTTATGGCGCTTGGCTGTGACGAAAAAACGCGGATTCCAACCCTACCATTGCAGCCACATTTTCGGTGGAGGCGAAAATGTGTTAGGCCTGTGTTCTGTGCATTGAAACTGCATGTTAATTGACCCAATGTGGAGAAAATTTCAGGAGCCCTCGACTACGGCGTTCATCGCCCATCTACTCTCCCGCTCTCTTGCGCCCACCCCCATGGAAGCTGGACATACTCCTACACATAGCGTCTTTCCTCCGCGAAACCACTCAAAGTTGGAATGTTCTATACTTCAATGAAATGACTAGGGGCTGTACAACCCCCAACAGGCGCTCATGTTGCGCGTAGTGAGGGGCGAATAAGGATGGAGGAGGTCTGTGCTTCCCCAAGCTTGGTACAGTTGCCTCTCTCACTCTCGGTTTTTTGTTGACTCGCTCGCCTTGTGGAGGTGCTTTCTTCTCGAACAATGAGGCACGGAACCACCCAGTTATATTGAACAGCCAGGGTTCACTTAGTTTTGGGTAAATTTCACCAAATGACCAGCAAAAATGTGGCCAAAACACGCCATTTTTCCGAAATTTCGGAATTACGTTGCCACACTAAATACGTACAAGTACTTGCTGTTAGAAACATCTCATTTTGTGTAGCCCCTTAGGATGCAGTACGTTGAACTAATATTTACGTTTTTCGGGGAGGGCAGAGAGGTCCAGGCGCACATGACTAAACCGCAAGTCTGGAGGCGTGAAGGTACCCAGTTGCCTCACTGTGTTGCGGTGGACTTTGGGTTTGGGCACTTGAAGCAAGCACATGATTAGCGGCGGACATCGATGTTCATTTGTATTCACACATATCACGCTGTGACGAGGCGTTGAGTCGCACGTTTTCAGGGGTGCGACAAGGAATGCAAAGCGTCGAAGACGCTGTGGCGAAATTACGCCGGAACGTGCGGGCGAGGACACCCGATAGATGTGTCACAAACAAGTGGAATCGCGCAGCCTGAAAGTTGCATATCTTACAACTTGAGGGAGTTCTCTTGGAGCCATAAAACTAGAAGTTCGCTGTCCTCACATTGTCCGGTAACCATGGCTGCAAAATCGACTGCCGGGCACACATTGCGTCAATTCTTATTAGGGATAGTGCCAGCAACTTTGTTGTCCTTGCCATTGATGTGTCGGATATCCCTTGTAAACTCCTATATATAGGAAAATCGGTGGATCTCACGGGGAGTTTGGGAGAGTTGGTAGCAGTCGAAAGACGCGTAGTGGCTTGTGGTTGGTGAAGATATGGGACTTCCCAACTTCGAGGACGTGGCGACAATGCATCACAGCCAAGTATGCCGCCAGCAGTTCGCGGCCTAATGTGCTGTAACGGCATTCGGTCGGTCAGAGCTTTCGTGAGAAGAAAGCGATCGGCTGCCAAACTCCATCGACCAAACGCTGCAGGGCTGTTCGAAAGGCGACGTCCGAGGTGTCCAAGGTGGTTGACGTGATGACGCCGCACTGTGGATGCGCGAGGAGTGTTGAGTTGGCAAGAGCTTCCAGGAGAAGGAAGCGTTGGGCTTCGTTTGACGGACAGTGGTGCATGGAGCAGTTGAAAGGTGGCAGCGCATTGTGGAACAAACCGCCTGTAATATTTGGCAAGCACTAGGGATTTCCGCAGTTTCTTCGTACTAATGGTCGTGGAAACTAATGTAGCTTCCACGCGCGCGGCCGGTGGGAAGACCCTACGGGTATCCACGCGATGGCAAGGAAGTCCAGTGAGGAAACTTCGAACTCGCTCTTCGGTCCGTTGACGGGTAGTCTATACTTGCGGAGCCGCGTGAAAACCTGACGCAGGTGAAGTTCTTGAACTGCTTCTGTTGGGCTAAAGCCGAGGAAAACTGTACGCGAAGCAGCACGTCAAACCACGATGAATGTGGCCCAGGAACCACTTAAAGGTTGGTGCGTTGTTTCGTAGCCCGAACGGCGTACGTTTGTATTCAAACACCCCAAAAGGAGTTATGATGGCAGTCTTCGGTATGTCGAAGGGCTCGACAGGTATTTGGTGGTATGCCTTCACTACGTCGATTTTGCTGAATACGGTGCAACCGTGCAGCAATGCCGGTTCGGTAGCGTAACTTTGCTGAGGGTGCGATAGTCACCGCACGGTCTCCAGTCACCCGGTGGCTTGGAGACCATGTGTAACGGTGGTGACCAGGCACCAGAAGACGGGCTGGCGTATCTGAGCTCAAGCATTTGCTCGAATTCTGGCCTTGAAGTCCTGTAACGGTCAAGAGCAAGACGACGAGCACGTGGAAACACCGACGCTGCTACTGCCAAATATACGGACCTACAGCCACAGGTCCGTAGGTTCGTAGGGTTGAACCATTGACAGTGGAGACAGGGGGCGTAGTGTAGTGTCGTGGGCGGTCCTCTAGCGTAGGAGGGACAACACAAACTTCGACACTTGTGTCGATGAGGTTCCGGACTTTCGTCATGCGGTCCGTGACGTGATATAGGCGGCTGTATGTCGGGCCTGAAACACAGGCCGCTGTCAGTACGTGGCCCGTGCGTTTCCCGCGAACTGGCATGGCTGACTGCACTGACGAGCGCGTGCTCCGTATCGGCGGTGGTACCAGGAGACGCTGATAGGCACACTTGGCGATCTGTCGCGGTTTGGTGTCGTTGTCATGACGCATTGCGTCGGTGGTCTGCTTTGAGCGAGCTCAGTTCAGCGGCCAGCTGTTCCGCTTTGCGGTTGAAGGAGACGGTCCAAGCAGCCGTCGCGACCGCCGCAAAGACGGAAGAGTCGCGTTGTCTTTCGATTCCAGATATGACCGGGGTACCGACATCCATAATTTTGTCCGCCATCTGTGCCAGTGAGTCGAGGGTTTCTGTGGAAGACACGTTCAATATCATCCGCACCTGCTGTGGCAGTCGCTGTAGGCAGGGCTCTCATAGAATCGATGTGCCCAAGGCAGCATAGCGGTCCCCAATAAGATGCCACACGCGACGCAGAAGCTCACTTAGGCTTTTGGTCACCGAGCTCCTCCGCGGTGAGTAACTACTGCAGCCTACGCTGTTCCGACTCGGTTGTCCGGCTCTGCTTTAAGCTCTGCTGAGCTCTGCTTTAAGAGTGTCGTAGGGTGGGTCAGGAGGCGGAGAGTGCAGAATGTCTCTTACGATGGCGATGAAAACAAGTGGTAAAGCACTAATGACATATTCGCGCCTAATGTTCGCAATGCTTTATTTCTATTGACTCGATGTCGACGATCAGAGACCAGTTCTGAGTTGGACTGCCAAACCTCTGGTAGCTTGACAGTAGTGACGACAGGTTCGGGTACCATATGATTCGGCATCTCGTCGCTCTTCGGTGTGGTGTCCATGGTGAGACGCAATGGATGAGGCTCAAGGCCTTTCCCGTGGTCACTGAAGACACGTAGCGTTGCCGAAGGGACGAGCAAGTGGCGCATTGGCGCTGGAAGTACAGGGTGCCCACTTGTGGGAAAGACGCTTTCGCCGTTTTATCAAGCCTTGAGGCTAAGGAGGACGGTTCGCACCCAAAGCACAGATTGCACTCCAGATGACAACCCACAGCTGATAATGATGAAGAAACCTAGGTGATGATTATTTACAGATGAAGTAGAAGAGACTAATGAATGCCCCCAATATATATATAAGCACTTGCTTTCCTCTACACACGTTCCGCAAGCTGTGGAAACTGCCTTAAGCAATAATTCTGTATCCCCCATGGACCTCTACAGATTTTCGGTGTTTTATGGAATGGACACTGGTGGTATGTACCGCAAGCCAGAAATTACTTTTGCGTCGTTTTCTGCAGAGCTTCCTCTCGAACGACGTGGTTCAATGCCACCTGTAAAGTGGGCGTCTAAGAATAGAGAAACTTAAGAGGAGCAGTCAGCTAACTTAAGCAGTTTTCTGGGATGTCGCTGGGTGACGCTCCGGTACTTCCTATATCTAGACAAATTTCGGATGTGCACGACTTAGAAGACGGATATGCCAAATGGCTCATCATGTGCACTTTCTACGTGTGTCTAAAACTCAGAATGGAAAGGATGTTGTCGCTTCTTTGCTGAAAGCTCACTGATCTCAGAACCCATAATTTAATAACGACCTTAGGCGAAAGCCGCTAAGAATTGGCCATGTCGCCCTTCACAATTTTCAGTCACCACGGGCCTCTCCAATTTGCCAATTTGGCGAAAGGTAGCCATCAGTGGCCACCCTGGCAGCAGCGCTGCAAAAATCCTCGCAGAATAGTTCCGCAACATTTTAATCCTCTTGCAAGATTGGGGTTCAATCAATCAATCAATAAATCGATCAATCAATGAACTTTATTTCCCTTCGTTCAAAAGGAGGGTTCATATAACAGAAAACAACGCGTTCTAGTGCCAACCTCAATTTAGCGTTCATCTTTATCTTAAATAGAAAGCTGAGAACTTTAATCGTATTTGTTTCGGGAAATGTAGGCTTCGTCATGGTTGACCGGGGATACGACGTCTGGTCCATGAATACAAGAGAGGAACTTCGCCGCACTTACAACGAGCACATAAGCCAAGATGAAGACCGCTATTGGCGGTGGAGGCACGTATCTTTACCTTATTTTATAGCGCGTTAAAGGCAAGTACAATGAAGTTCTATTTTGTTGAATGACTTGAATAAGCACCGGGGCCCTCAGCTAAGGCATCTTTTAAATATGAGTGTGGGAATATTAAGTAATTTCCAATATTCTAGTGACACTTTCTCCAAATTCGCAGTCGACCCGAAAATGGGGTATTTGAAAATGCCGAATATACGGTGCCGATGCCGATCATCGAATACTATGAAAAGGTAAATATGGGAGAGTTCTCTTGCCCAAAAAAATTCTCATCCAGGTTTATGCTTGTTGCCGAGACTGGCGATGCTTTTGAATTTAAGCAGCAGATTCTCACGCAAGGACCATGGTAGCCACTCATAAGCATGCTTTTACGTTGGAGTTGACGCCGCCACCGCCCTCTATCCAGATACGCACCCTAAACCAAGCACTCAGCAGAGCTAGTGCCGTTCATGAAAGAAAGGTGGTGTTTTGCACGCTCTCTAGGGAAGCCAGAACGAGCTCCCAATTATTTCAAAGCCGCCTCCTTGTGCGGGCCCACATTGCATACAGAATAACCGACATTCCTTCATGAAAGCCTTTCGTATTTCTTACCATTTGTATTCACGATATATTACGGCACCGAGCAATTTCGATGTGACACATTGTTTAGGCAGTGTGTTTCTGACACACTCCTTAATATGGATCCGCTAGGTGGCGGCGAGTAGTTTGGAAGCATCTCCACAGCTCGCGACATCGATGCAAATTAAATCGGTCGATGCCCGTTTCGGCCTCTCTGCACTACCGGATCATCACAGGCAAGTCACTGGGAGTACTTGGATACCAAATTTACCCCGGTAGGCCCCATCATTACCCTTTTTTGAATCTCAGTTCTGAAATCGCAACCTAAGCCTTCTATAGGCCTAGCACGACTACGCTTCCTCGGCGCCGCGCCGCCCGGCGCTCGCTACCGCAGCTGCAAGCATGCCGCTAGCATCAGTGGTCGATGGCGAAGAAATCTCTCCCGAAGCCGTCGCCGCAGGATGCGGCTGGCTTCCGGCATATCGTCGTCGTAACATAAACAATGCACAGGGCGCCGCAAAGGCGCCGCAACATGTAGTGCAACAGGGCGCCGCAGTTGACGCCAAACCGCCCAGTTCACTTCTTTAGCCTATTTAATTGCTATATGTATGTTTCGCGCTAGAACTATGTCGTGGTTTAAACGCAATAATATCATTCCGATGGAAATTCAGATGTTATGCGGTTTTCTTCTTCCTTCTACGGGACACGCGAACAGGATTTGCGCGATTATTTCAGCCGAAGCATGGCGGCAAGTCAGATTTTATCGCCAGTGTCTAGAAGCCAGCTGCGCCACCCGGGGAGACCGTCAAAGGAACCGCACTTGCGCCAATTGGTTGCGAGTTTCCGAGCAGCACGCGGATTTTCTGTGGAGGACGAAGCTACCAGATCTACTGCAAAGTAAGAGGAATTCTTTTTCAACTAAATCGACGTCGGAAAAGGTAATGATTCTCGGAGACGCCGTTTTAGACGAGAACCACAAGAAAATTCTAGCATTAGGCCCTACGTACTGTTTTCATCCTAACCAAAAAGAAGTTGACGTTTTAAGCTTACCTCGATCTATAACTAAGGTTATTCCGGAAGTTGAACGGTCTCGCTGTATTTCAGATTGCTTCGCCAGCATCAAGCATTCGAACGATCTCGTTAAGGCCTCTGACCCTATCCGACCGGTGGTAAATTACTGTGTGCAACATAAGCTTCGACCTGTTTTATCTGATAAGGAAGGTTGTTTTGTAATAATGCCGAATAGCACTTTTTCAAATAAAGCCTCAGCAGCTGTTGAAAAGAATCTTAGGCCTGTGAAACTGAAACCTTCCGTAGTAAAACAACGAGCTGTCTATCTCCTGTTGAAACATAATCTAGATAAGGTAGCTTCCTGTGTTAAAAAGGCAAAATTTCTCACTTTAGAATTATTTTTCTTGGCGAAAACCCATAAGCCAGAAATTCCGTTTCGCTCGATTGTATCAGAGTCAGGGACTTGGCAAGTTTGTGTAGCTAGCTATTTGCAGAAGTGCTTAACATCCTTAAGTTTATCTGACCCCTTCCGTGTACGTAATTCTCAGGCTCTAGTTCAGTTGTTAACAGAGGAAAATCCTGGCGACTGCACAGCGTTTAGCATGGATGTTGAAGATTTGTATTACTCGTGGCCGCATGAAGGTTTATTAAATTGCGTGAAAGAATGTATTCAAGAACAAGGGAAAGAGTCCGGTTTCATAGATAGATGCGGAGTTTCCACAGGTACCTTTCTAGAAATTCTTTCCATGTACTTAACGTCAACATTAGTTGGATACAGGGAAGGCGTGTTTGTGTAGCAATCAGTGATTTGTATAGGTTCAAAGGTAGCCCCTATTCTAAGTGATCTGTACTTGAGCAAGTTTGACTGCCGTTTCAAAGAGGCCTTAGGGGACCGCATCATCAGGGTATTTCGGTATGCGAACGATTACTTGGTACTTTGTAGTAAGGATGATTTTGAATCCGTCGTCACCTATGTAAGCGATCAATTTAATCTTAATGGAGATGGTCTAAGGTTTACGAAAGAACTACCGGAGAGCAACGTAATACAATTTTTAGATATCTCGTTGTCATTTGAGCAGAACCACGTATGTTGGCAGTATTCCCCTAGAGCATCTAAGCCTTTGTTAAACTCTGACTCCAAGCATTCCAAAGTAGTAAAAAACGGAATAGCCTTGTCCTGTTTAAAGTCAGCCCTATCGAAGACGTGCGTGCACCATTTGACCATTAGCTTTAATGCGCAGGTCGAGCGCCTCTTAGATGCAGGTTACCCTAGACTAGCCATAACCACAGTAGCTGAGCGTCTTAAGAAGTCGATTTCGACCGGAACGAAAGCTGTAGCAGAGAGTAACATTAACAAGAAAAAGGTCCTGAGTATTCCGTATATCCACGCACTTTCGCACAGGCTTAAGAAAGTGGGAAGTAAATATGGGGTTAATGTTGTGTTTACGGCTCCCAATAAATTAGGAAGGGTTCGTGCTGCCGTGCATAGAAGAAATGAGCAGATGGAAGGTAAGAAGCGAACGGATATCTGTCCGGTTAAGCACTTAGCCAAAAACAATTTCACCGACTGTCGCATGGGTGTGGTTTATAAGATTCCTTTTAGCTGCGGACGTTTTTATGTAGGGCAAACTGCGCGTTGTATTAATCAAAGATTAATTGAACACAGAAGGTCGTTATCAGGTGGGACGCCGTCCAATCTATCCTTGCACTGCCAGGTCTGTAGCTGCATGCCCGAGTTAGACAAAACCGAGATCCTGTACAGGCATAAGAACGAAGATACGCGTTTATTGGTTGAGGCCTGGCATATCAGTATTAGTGGAAGTGCATGTGTGAGTCAGCCGTCGATTAGCTTAAACAGAGAGGAGATAGAATGCCTTAGGAGTTGTTTATCGCGAAGACCGGCACGTGTAACCGTTTGACAGGTGGCGCTACCATTCCGAGCATGCGCAGATAAGCTGTGTGTCTTCCTTCTTTTTCGCCTCTGTGCTGTGCATCAGTTGTTAGTCGGCGTTCGTGGTGTTCACTGCTCTCATTGTCTCCGTGTCCTGCACGCCTCTTCTTTTGATTATGGACTGTTAGCAACTCGCTCAACTTTCTGTCCTTTTCACTTAAACGGCTCGCTACTGCCAGCAAGCTGCCGAATCTATCCAAGGATCCCTTCAGAGTCGTCGTTCGCCCGGGCGGTGGTCTCGACGTGCGTCTCTGCAGCCAGCACAAGGTTTGCAATGCACTCACGATGGCCGCACGCCTGCCGCCGTCGGCTACCGAAGAAGACATCGTCTGCTCGAACTCGATGCAGAACATCTTTGTGGTGAGCACGCCGCAAGAAAAGAATGCTCTTGCTTACTGCACCATTAAAGAAATTATTCTCACCGAACAGCGACACACAGTTGCTACCTATCTTACCCCGCCTGGTCACTCCTGCCGCGGGGTGATACGCTGCGTCGACGTCGACTTCACCGACGCCGACTTGCAACGCATGCTACGAACGCCGTGCAACCCAACTGTGCTCGGCGCACGCCGAATCAAAAACACTACCACGGTCGTCATCCTGTTCAACGGCCTCAAGGTACCGAACTATGTTTACTGCGGACCGATCATGTATCGCTGCCCACTCTACAAACGCCAGATAGACACTTGCCGCAACTGCGGCCGAGTGGTTCACCGCCAGGACGTCTGCCCGCACCCCACCGAGAAGGTGTGTGACCAGTGCGGCCACAGACCTCCCGGACCGGACCACGTATGCTCTGCACCCAAGTGCGCACTTTGTTGAGGTACGCACGTAGCGTGCGACCGGACCTGCCGGAGCCGCTATCAAGTACCCTACCTCGTGAGGCGCCGTCGCCAACGCCGTCGACGTCGCAACAAGAGCCGTTCGTCACCGGTGCCCTCTGCAAGCCTCCTACCGGCAGCCGGGCAGCGTACACCCAGTCTACACCTACAAGGGCCGTTCAACCCCAAGAACAGGCCACACCGGGCAGCTCACGGGCCCCGTACACTTGCAAGCCCACTTGGGTAGACAAGGTCACCGGTAAAGGTGAGACCCGCGCCCCCACGCGCTCGTGTTCATTGCCACAGCCCGTAACAGACAAAATTCAAGCTCTCGAACGCGAGAAGGCTTTTCTTCGCAAAGAACTTTCTGAGATCAAGGCGCTCCTTAAAACGCCCCCGCCTCGAGAAAAACGCGACAGCAACGCTAGTGAACCTCCCGCTGCCTCAAACGAAGCACGCGGCGCGAAAAAGCGCGCAGGCCCCGCGCTAGAGGCCGAAGAACCTCTAACGATGTCGAGCATAATAGCACATATGACAGCGCTGCTAGAACAGTTCTGTGCGGACATATTGTCCGAAATCAACCCGCTTAAACTTCAAATGAATGAAATAACAGCACGAGTACAAATCTTCGAAGCCGACCGGCATCAACAGATGCAGGGACGGCCAATACTTCATCATTAAACATGGCTAGCTCAAACAATCTCACCATTTGGCAATGGAATTGTCTTAGCTTCCCAAAACGGAAGGACGCATCGTAACAATTACTGCGCTCAAGTGCTGAGCACCCTTCTGTCCTCCTCCTTCAGGAGACGCTCACCGATAGCCCCGCATTGCGAGGATACCGTGTAGAGTCATTATTTCAGAAGGGTAAACGGGGGATTGCCACTTGTATTGCAAAATCTTTTTCGTACACCAAGCATGAAGTTCGCCCTGACCTCAAGGTCGAACACTTCTTCACAGAACTCCTTCCGAACGCACATCTCAAACAGTCGGTCTTTCTTCTTAACGTATACAGCTCAGCCGCCGACAGCAGACAAACCTTCATAGCTCTCTTTCAGAAAACTTGCAAGATAGCAGGCGACAGCCCGCTATTGACTGCAGGGGATTTTAACGCTGCGCACCCCGATTGGGGTTACGGATACCTCCACTTGGAAGGCAAAGCGCTTGCCACGCAGATAGCACACCACTCTCTCACACTAATCACAGACCCCGCGTTCCCTACACATACGGGTAACTCGGTAACACGAGATACTTCTCCAGACTTAGCACTAGTTCGAAACATCCGCAACTCTACGTGGATTAACACACAGGTCAACCTACGTAGCGATCACTACATCTGTAGCATCGCCCTAGCCGTATCCAGCCCCCAACCCCGCAAAGTCAAGGTGGTGGACTGGGATCATTTTCGCACCCTTAGAAAGCAAGATGAAAACACCTACACATCTGTTCGCGACCTGTTCGCTCTGCTACAAGAGGACGTAACGAGCGTCACAAAAGAAATAGAAACCACTCGCAATGTAGAGCGCATGGATTCCCGACTTGCTCACCTCATCGAGGCGCAGCAAGCCTTACAGGCACAATGGTAAACGCAAAAGCTCAACCGCCGTCTTCGCAAAAAGATCACGCAGCTCAACAAGCAAATCGAACAGCACAGTTAAACTTTAGCTAGACAGCAATGGGACTAGGTATGCAACTCGGTAGACGCCCCGATGACTAAAGTATCCAAATGGAACCTCCTCAAACATCTTTTGGGCGACAAACCCACGAAATCCAATCAGCAACTCACCATAGAACGCCTAATTCATAAGCTTCGCAAGGAAAACGTTACGGACGAACAGATTACAAACGAGCTCGCGTCGCGCTACCTCTGTACCGAGTTGAGCTCAGACAGGGATTACCCCCCATTTCCAATGCACACGGAAGAAGACCCATTGGCTTCTCCCTTCACGAGTGCGGAGGTGCGGGCAGTACTTGCTGAGCTGAACTGTAGATCAGCCCCTGGCCCAGACGGCATTACAACCAAACTCCTCAAAAATCTAGCAGACGAGGACGTAGACCTCCTCACTGAACACATCAACGAGGTATGGGAATCCGGCGAAATCCCGCTCGAGTGGCGCGAAGCCGCCGTCGTGCTCATACCTAAGCCCGGCAAGCCCCTTGAGCTTGGCTCGCTCAGGCCCATCTCCCTCACCTGGTGTGTGGGCAAGGTGGCTGAGCACGTCATTCTCAAACGGGTCACGAATCATGCGGAAGAGAAACACCTCCTCCGTTTTAATCAACTAGGCTATCGCCCGTCCATGTCGAGACAGGACGTCATGCTTATTCTGAAACACACCAGGGCTGTGCTCGCACTAGATCTAGAAAAGGCTTTCGACAACGTTAAACACTCGCACATACTACAAGCGATTGCCGACGCTGGACTCGGCAACCGCTTCTATGCATACGTGCGGTCGTTTCTCAAAGACCGCAAAGCCACCATTAGACTAGGATGTTTGGGTTCCAAGACGTACGACTTGGGCCCCAGAGGCACACCGCAAGGAGCAGTTCTCTCTCCATTTCTCTTTAACTTAGCTTTGAGTGCGCTCTCGAGAGAATTGCGCTCAATCGATGGCCTCGGCCACGCTTTCTACGCCGATGATATTACCATCTGGTGTGAGGGCGGTAGCGACGGGGACATCGAACGCAATCTACAGACGGCGGTAAACAAGGTACAGGCGTACCTCCGACAGACGGGCTTACGGCTATCGCCCAAAAAGTCTGAACTTTTACTCTACAGACCGAAACTAGGACCCAAATGGATTCCCAACTCACCAATCTATGTATGCACAGAAGACGGTGTGCAAATACCACAAGTCACGTCGGTTCGTATACTAGGAGTGATCCTGCAGGAGGACGGCAGGAACGGAATCAGCATAGAGCGAATAGCCACTAAAGCAGATTCTATGTCTAAACTAATGAAACGCGTCGCCAACCAACGAGGCGGACTATCGGAAGAAAATCTACGGCGTCTTTTCCACGCTTTTCTCATCAGCCATATCAATTACGTAGCTGTAGCTCACCCCTGGACCAAAGGAGATGAGAAAAAGCTTAATCTGATCATTAGAAAGAGTATCAAACAGGTACTTGGGCTCCCCATTCAAACCAACATAAAGAAACTTTTGGCACTAGGCCTTCATAACACCTTTAATGAGATTGTCGAGGCCCAGAAGCTAGCCCAGGTAGCTCGATTCTCCTCGACTTAGGCGGGACGGCAACTTCTGACCTGCCTCAAAATAAGCTCTCCAATCATCAACGAAAGAGAGTGCACGCTGCCGTCAGCGCTTCAAAAACGTCTCATCGTTCACCCGCTCCCACGTAACATGCACCCGCAATACAACCCCGGCCGACGTAAGGCTAGAGCAGCAGCCCTCCTCAAAACAGCTGCTGCAATGCCCGATTCGGTAGCTTTTGTAGACGCCGCTCAATACGTCAACTTCAAGCACATCGTCGCAGCCGTTACGTCGCTGCAAGGCGAACACCTGACTTCTGTAACACTCCCCAACACGGATGCAGACCGCGCAGAACAAGTAGCGATATCATTAGCTCTGGCGACTACGGATCGCACAACAGTCTACACAGACTCCAAAGCCGCAGCTCAGGCCTTTCGCGCCGGCTCGGTTTGTAAAGAGGCCGCCCGCGTGCTCTCGCGTGCAATGTGGGCCGATACTAAACACTTGATCTGGTTTCCCGGATGCCAACCCTAACGCCAACGAGCTAGCTCACACTCCCAGGCGCGAGACCTTACTCGCCGCGCCAGGAATGAGGGCGGCCCAGGCCCAAGGTCGAACCATGGCGGCCGGACCCGCTCCTAATGTACAGTACGGTCCACTGTTAAAGGGAACACTCGAATTTGCGCCTTCGCTATTTCTGGCGCCTTAACTGCAAATATGTACGGAAATAATGTTCGTTGATGGTACGTACATATGGCTCGAAGGGAGCCACAGCTGCCATCCGCAACTTACGTGCGTCAAATATATGCAACAGAGGCTTTACGAGGAAACAAAATGCAAACATTCCCTGCGCGCAAGTGTTCCCTTTAACAGTGGACCCCACTGTACAACGAAATTTGTGAGCACTACCGCCTTGAGCGAAGAAAGTTTCCTCTACCTCACCCTCATCTAACGAGACCGCAAACTCTCACTTTACGACTGTTACAAACAGGCGCTTACCCTTCGCCTATCTCTTATTCAAGATTCCTTAGTGAAATGAAGCCGGATTGCCTTCGATGTGGGCTCCCGAGATGCAATTTGCAGCATATGCTGTGGCAATGCCCCATGCTGCGCGCGGATGCAGGGTCTCCAGCCACGGAAGCAGAATGGACTGCTCTCCTCACCAGTCCACAAGAGGAGGACCAACTTCGAGCTGTCAAGAGCCCACGACCTGGCCGCCGAGTTCCGCCTCCCGGTCCCGTCGTGGACGCGGCCCGCGGACGAGCCCCCTTAGCGGGACTCGCTCTTCTCCCGACCAAACAAAGTTCAGTTCAGTTCAGTTCACTCCTCAATATGTTTGTTGATATTATAGTGGCGTATTTTTAACTTCGGTATTCGACTGAATTTACCACCAAGGATATACTTATGCGATACGTGTTCAAAATATTTAACATTTATTTAGACCTCACACATGTCACGCACTACTGTTGTTGTCTTCACTACTTCTAAGCAATAGCGATTTGCATAGAATTAACTTCGCTCCTTAGAAGATAGGAAAGGAAAAAATATTAAAAGAGAAAAATTCATGCATCTCCACGAAGTAAATCATGACGAGTGGGCGAAGCACTGGGGATCGTTCAGTGTTACTGTAAATCGCCCGTGACATTCCCACTCATGCATATAAATGAGTGACAACGTGTGTGTACATTTACACATGTGTTGTCGTTTATGCTCCTGGTCTTTATGAGGTCCCTGCGCTCCCACGTCGAGACCGTGCCGAGTTCCGGATTACTTTTATTTAACGCGCACGCTGCGAATCCTCCTGGTTCAACTACGCACAAGAGAAATCTCCCACCGGCACTACACTGCAGGACAAGATCTAGCGCTTATATATAAGGGGTAGCCGGTCAACGGTTGTGCAGCGCGACTAGTCGGTTTTTAAATGCGAAGCATTTCTTAGCGAACTTCGGCTAGTTTGAGCGTATGTATCTATCTATCTATCTATCTATCTATCTATCTATCTATCTATCTATCTATCTATCTATCTATCTATCTATCTAGCCGCCTACGATTTTGTGCTCTCCTGGCCGTTTCGCTAATCGGATGTTTACGAAAATTGGTATGCCACATCACGACTACAGGACGAACATGATTGCCAAGTCATAGCATGAAAATCATGATATGCATGTCATGAGCGGCATGATATACATGCTACGGTTTTAGTGCTCTCCTCGCCGTTTTGCTAAAGGGATGTATGCGAAAATTGGTATGGCACAACATGACTGCTTGACGAACATAAATGGCAGGTCATAACATAAAAATCATGATACGCATGTCATGAGTGGCATGATTTACATGCCACGGTCTTAGTGCTCTCCTGGCCGTTTCGCTAATGGGATGTATGCGAAAATTGGTATGGCACAACATGACTGCCTGATGAACATAAATGGGAGGTCATAACATGAAAATCAATGCATGCGTGTCATGAGCGGCATGATTTACATGCGACGGTCTTGGTGCTCTCCTGGCCGTTTCGTTAATGGGATGTATACGAAAATTGGTATGCCACAACATGACTGCATGGCGAACATGACTGACAGGTCACAACATGAAAATCGTGATATGCATGTCATGGGCGACATGATTTACATGCCACGCGTTTCGCTAACGGGATGTATACGAAAATTGGCATGCCACACGATGACTGCACCAAGAACGTAAATGACAGGTCATAACGTGAAAATTATGACATCCATGTCATGAGCGACATGATTTACATGCCACGGTCTTGGTGCTCTCTTGGCCGTTTCGTTAGTGGGATGTGTAGGAAAATTGGTATGCCACAATATGACTGCATGAAGAACATAAATGACAGGTCACAACATGAAAAGCATAACACGCATGTCATGGGCGGCATGATTTACATGCCAGGCATTTCGTTAATGGGATGTATACCAAAATTGCTATGGCAAAACACGACAGCATGACGAACGTAAATGGCAGTTGGTAGAGCATCGGACGCGACATCCGAAGGTCGTGGGTTCGGGTCCCACCGAGGGCAGGTTTGTCTTTTCGTCCACTTTAATTCCTTTCTACTTTCTCCACAATTACAATACCACAAGTAACTTCCCCTATGTTTTCCTAGGCTTCACTGTCTGTTTGCTCATTAAGTTGTTTCTAACAAATAAAGAACGAGCCCTTGACCCCTTCCCTTTCGTTATTGCATAGCTTGGGCCTCGTTGCGGCAGACTTGGTGCCTTAGGTAGCATGCGAGGGCTTATTGGGCAGCAGCCATCTCATCTAAGTTCACGTTCTACGTGACGCCTCCTGGCAAGAAAGTGTGTTCTACACACGCCGCCTTGGCCTCGAGTGCGCTGCCTAACACTCCCAGGATAATACCTACATAAATACACAATAAAGTGGACGGGGGGACGACCGCCCTTGTAGCTCAGTTGGTAGAGCATCGGACGCGACATCCGAAGGTCGTGGGTTCGGGTCCCACCGAGGGCAGGTTTGTCTTTTCGTCCACTTTAATTCCTTTCTACTTTCTCCACAATTACAATACCACAAGTAACTTCCCCTATGTTATCCTAGGCTTCACTGTCTGTTTGCTCATTAAGTTGTTTCTAACAAATAAAGAACGAGCCCTTGACCCCTTCCCTTTCGTTAGGTCCTAACATTAGAATCATGACACGCATGTTATGACCGGCATGATTTACATGCCATGGTCCTGGCGCTATACTGCCGTTTCGTTAATGGTATGTGTGGGCTCCGTTTACTGGCCAGAGGGCGCTACGTAGCTCTCGTCGGACGGCTCAGTCGCGCACGGTGGAAACCGAGACGACAGCGGCGCGCGCGTTTCTTCGCTGCTTTCCGGGCGTGCTGCGAACCACACGAACGCTCGCGGCGTCGCCCTTTGGAACAGTTTGCCGCAGGTTTGGAGCGTGCGCCTCAAAGGAAATAAAGCGAAAGCAGGTGGGACGGGCGGTCGGTGCTGCTATAGAGTTGGAGACGCGCATCGCGTTCGCGTATTTCCCTGTCACAGTCTGCCAAATTTTGTTTCTTCTCTCCGCCAGGCAGTGCATTCGGCGCTGATGTCGCACATGGCAAACTCGACTGCACGGAGCCTATACGAAAATTGGTTTGGCACAACATGACTGCATGACAATCATAAATGACAGGTCATAACATGAAAATCGTGACATGCATGTCATTAGCGGCATGATCTACATGCCACTCGTTTCCTTAAAGGGATGTATACCAAAATTGCTACGGCACAACACGACTGCATGACGAACGTAAATGACAAGTCAGAACGTTAGAATCATGACATGCGTGTATGAGCGGCACGGTCTACATGCCACAGTCTTGGTGCTCTTGTGGCCGTTTCGTTAGCTTCACATGTACCAAACTCGGTATAGCGAGACAACAATGCAAATCCATTCTACGTTCCTTATGCGTGCTTCGGATTTCCTTGATTCCCACAGCACGTGGGATCTGCCAATTTTTTCAATCAAGAAACTTGCTAGCGGTCGCTGCCTGCGTCATAGAGTTTCCTACCGAAGTATTACAGGCAAATCTTGCTCTAGTGTTTACGGGAGTTTCAAACAAGGCGTTGAGCCAGCATGGGAATGATGGGTATGACTTGGATTTGCCTAGTCTTCGTTCTTCTGGCTTCATATGGCTCTGCCACTTCGAAAAAATAGGGTGTTTACGAAAAATGGTGCACTAAAACGGAAGATTTATGAATAACATTGTGCGTGCGCATGCACTAGTTTCTTTCTCGCAGTTATAAAAATGCTGAAAGGCCAGTAATTTAACCATATTATGCGATATGTCAATCTTATCTGCTCTACTTGTGCCCAGATGTAGAGGCGTCCATGAATGTTTAAGTTCCAGATGTAGTTGTGTTCGAAATTAAAATAGAATTTTTTGCTCTTGTAAGTGATGTGCTAGAGTTTTCGACTATGTAAAAGGTAGGTCCGTCTTCTAATTCTAAAAAAAAAAAAAAACGTACTTTCGCTCGTTTCTTTAAGTGCAAGGGCTCCACTGCCTTTTTACAAACTATATGGGCCAAGCCACTGCGCGAGGCCGTAGCAGAAGCGCAGTATCGCCCATCGTATGGTGGTTAGCTTTGTGCAAAAATGTCATGTTAAATAATCAACCATGCCGTTAAACTCCGTCGGAAACTGAGCATGAGCCTTGATCTGAGCTCACTTTTCGAGCGTTGTATGCAGGCGCGTTTGCCTATTGCCAAATGGGTGTTTACTACGCACGATAACTGTGCATCTGCTTTGCGCATTCGGTCAGCGTTGAATTAATCAGACAGCGGAATCGAAGTGGTGTAGTCAAGATATACGGACAGCCTTGTCAGAGGGGACATATGTCAGCCGTGAAAGCGACCCTATTCTGTCGCACCTGATACAAAAGAAGAAAAAAGAGCAAAACTGCATCGATAAGGTTCGCTAGACGCAGCGCAAGTATTTCTAAAGTTGAGTGAAATACCACTGCAAAGAATGTGTAGCCATCCATCAAAAAACACAACAACGAAACAGACTGCATGGCACCTCATCATTCCAAACGACTTTAGTACATGCGACAGTCTGATGATCCCTAGCGGTAAAGCGTGCACTACAGCCGCTGCCTTCGTAGCGTAATGAAAAAGTGAGTAATGTCGCGCGCGTCATTGACGCTAAAAAACAGGAACAAAGTAACCCACCAGAACGTTTGAAGCCGCGTGCATGAAGACTACACAAATCCATGTCATACCCATCATCTCTATGGCATCTTCACGATCACAGGTGCCTGTTTTCCCTCTAGTATTTTAGTAGGAAACTCGATGGCCTGAGTCAGCGTTGTCTCGTGCGGGCGAGGCCGAGCTCTCGTTCCTTACTAGCTTGGGCGAGATGTTGCGCATGCGCAGTGGCGGTGTGGACGGTAGAGGGACGGAACAGGCTCGACGATAATCTGCTTCGCATCTGAAACAATGTACTTTGTTTCTTTTCTTCATTCCAAATCTGGCGCTCTTTCTTAAAAATTCTGCATTCTTTTTGAACCTCACAGCAACTTCCAGCCAAAAAGTGACGCTTTTCAAGACCAATAGGGAGGTCTGCCTCACCTCTGTTCCTGACATTCTGCTGAGTGTAGCCGCGGAGAGTCACATATGCCCGGAAAGAGAGGAGTCATTTTTTTACAGACTTAGCGGCATAGAAGCGCCGATCTGGCAATAAATGAACAGATTGCTGAAAAGATGTAGCGCAGGAAATGTCGCAGGGGCCAACGTTCCGACAAGTGGACAACTACGTGCGTGAAGGTACACTGGGTACAAGGACATGCTGCGAACCCTCACAACATTGCTGCCGGCCAGGCGGCACACTTTATTCTTAATCCACATTCCCCATCCGTTCCCCTCCCGCCCCAACCCCTCACCTCCCTTTGCGCCCGTAAGAACTTTCTTCGGCAGGACACACGTGCTCTTATCCCACCGTGTGTCTGCTCCCCCCATCACCTTACTCGGGCGGAGCAAGTTGTGCTTAGGAGACTTCGGGCCGAGGTGGCCCTTACACCGGCTGTAGTCTCTGCGTGGAACTGGTGCACCATACCACTTGGTGATACGTGCCCTTATTGTTCTGTTCCCGCGACGGACGCAGACGCACACCATCTCATATGGACATGTAAAGGACTCCATCGGGAGCGCTCTCGTCTCCTTAAACAAGGCGGTCTCCGATACAGTGCCGCGACCAGTTGTGATCGTTGGATACACGACAACAGATACCACAAAACACTTCTTCAGTTCATACACAACACAGGACTTGCAGCACACATTTAACATAACACACCATAAAATATGCCTCAAGGGCAAGCCCATTTCGCAATAAAAAAAAAAAACTTACCTTGTCTTTTATGCCGGGGTCCTCCAGGAACCCATCACGTCGCATCCGTAACGGAAGTGAAGCAGTTAAACGTACATGTAAGAACAACAAAAAAGAACACCTTGATGCTTCGCAATCGAACTCACAGCCCCTGCTCCACGACAAAAGCTGGCCAGTTCTCTACCACTGCACTATTGACGCACATGCTGTACGGACGCCCATTACAGACTTTCGTATCTCGCTTCTTTTACTTTTCCTCCTAGAGAGGTCAAGGAAAGCACTAGAGCGTCACTTCACCTCTCCTCGATGGCGGCGCCGTTCTACGCACGTCCCAAATGATGATGATGATGATTGCGGTTCGGTTAGGAAAGGACGCTAATTTCCGCAGCCCATGTAGGGAGCACGGCTAAGCCTCCGTGGGGGGGGGGAGGAGGGAGTGAGAGACAGAGAGGAGAGAAAGGCCGTAGTGGGGGGCTCCGGAAATTTAGACCACCTAGGGTTCTTTAACGTGCCCTGACAACGCACAGTACACGGGCCTCTGGCATTTTCGCCTCCATCGAAAATGCGACCGCCGTGGCCGGGATCGAACACGCGTATTTTGGCGTCCCAATTTCCCGGCCGGACTGGAAGCACGGGCGCGCTGTACTGGAGAGGGGCGGCGCGTGTCTCCAGTCTGGCCGTGCCAAAAGTTCGCATGCTTCGCTTCACCCCTCCTGGATGGCGGCACTATTCAAGGCACGTTCGAAAATGCGCTTCGACGCGCGCGCGCGGAGCCCCACTAGCGCATTGGCAACGAAGTTGAAGGGTAACTGTGGCGCAAGTAAACATGGCTGATGTCTTGCGTGTCATGAGCGGCATGATTTACATGCGACGGTCTTGGTGCTCTCCTGGCCGTTTCGTTAATGGGATGTATACGAAAATTGGTATGCCACAACATGACTGTATGGCGAACATGACTGACAGGCAGAGTGTCGGAACGGAACGAAAAACGAAAACGAAAAACGAAAAAAACGATATTTTTGACCGGAACGAAAACGTAACCGGAACGTTATTAATTATTTCGTTCCGGAGCAAAAACGAAATATCTTTTATCGTTTTTCGGTTCACGGGAAAACTTTGCGATCCGGAACAACCGAGGTCATGCAACGTGAGCAATAATGCATAACTCAGGGTTCAACGTCAGCTCGCATCTCGGGCAGGTATTTCAAAGGAAAGACGCGTTGAAATATTGCAGGAAACCAAGAAAGTGGCAACTATAGCTGTTTGTATTAAATTCAAGCGGACTTTCGTGTGCCTCTTACACGGGCCGTCGTGGAGAGGGCTTTGTCATCGCTTATGTGGTGAAATTTTGGGACGAGCGCAAAGAGCGGCAACCGGAGCTGTACATGTTAGCACAAGTGGCCCTTGGTGTGCCAGCCACACAAGTCAGCGTTGAGAAGGCATTTTCGGCACTCAAGTTCGTTTCGTCAGAGCAGCGGTCTCGCTTATCGGCGAGTACACTTGATGACCTGCTGCTTCTGAAATCGTGTGCCCCCCTTAACGAAAATTCGGGATTCAAACTTGAGGAAAAATAAATACCAAGTTTTTGTTGTGCCCTTGCTTCGAAAGTTTTTGCGACTTCCCTCATAGTCACATCGTGGCTTTGGGACGTAAAACACCAACATTTATTATTGCATTTTTATGTAATAGTTGAGTATTTTTTGCTGTTTTTAAAAGGTATTTTATTATTAAGTATTTTGTTCGTTTTTCTTACTGAAAAAAAAACGTTATGAACCGTTACGGAACGTTTTTTCTTTTGTTCCGGAACGAAAACGGAAAGGAACTTTTTTCTGGGGAACGAAACGAAAACCGGAACGAAAAACATTTCGTTCCGACACCCTGCTGACAGGTAATAACATGAAAATTATGACATCCATGTCATGAGCGATATGATTTACATGCCACGGTCTTGGTGCTCTCTTGTCTGTTTCGTTAGTGGGATGTGTAGGAAAATTGGTATGCCACAATATGACTGCATGCCGAACATAAATGACAGGTCATAACATGAAAAGCATAACATGCATGTCATGGGCGGCATGATTTACATGCCAGGCATTTCGTTAATGGGATGTATACCAAAATTCCTATGGCAAAACACGACAGCATGACGAACGTAAATGACAGGTCATAACAGAATCATTACACGCGTGTTATGACCGGCATGATTTACATGCCATGGTCCTGGCGCTATACTACCGTTTCGTTAATGAGATGTATGGGCTGCGTCTACTGACCAGAGGGCGCTACGTAGCTTTCGTCGGACGGCTCAGTCGCGCACGGTGGAAACCGAGGCGACAGCGGCGCGCGCGTTTCTTCGCTGCTTTCCGGGCGTGCTGCGAACCACACGAAAGCTCGCGGCGTCGCCCTTTGGAACAGTTTGCCGCAGGTTTGGAGCGTGCGCCTCAAAGGAAAAAAATTGGCAGATCCCACGTGCAGTGGGAATCAAGGAAATGCGAAGCACGCATCAGGAACGAAAATGAATTTGCATTGTTGTCTCGCTATACCGAGTTTGTTGCATATGAAGTTAACGAAACGGTACAAGAGCACCAAGACTGTGGCATGTAAACCATGCCGCTCATACACGCATGTCATGATTCTAACGTTATGATTTGTCATTTACGTTCGTCATGCAGTCGTGTTGTGCCATAGCAATTTTGGTATACATCCCTTTAAGGAAACGAGTGGCATGTAGATCATGCCGCTGATGACATGCATGTCACGATTTTCGTGTTATGACCTGTCATTTACGATCGTCATGCAGTCATGTTGTGCCAAACCAATTTTCGTATTGGCTGCGTGCAGTCGTTTTCCATTTGCGACATCAGTGCCAGAACGCACTGCCTGGCGGAGAGAAGCAAAATTGGGCAGACTGTGACAGGGAAATACGCGAACGCGATGCGCGTCTCCAACTCTATAGCAGCAGCGACCGCCCGTCGCACCTTCTTTCGTGTTATTTCCTTTGAGACGCGCGCTCCAAACCTGCGGAAAACTGTTCCAAAGGGCGACGCCGCGAGCGTTCGTGTGGCTCGCAGCACGCCCGGAAAGCAGCGAAGAAACGCGCGCATCGCTGTCGCCTCGCTTTCCACCATGCGCGACTGAGCCGTCCGACGGGAGCTAGGTAGCGCCCTCTGGTCAGTAGTCGGAGCCCATACATCCCATTAACGAAACGGCAGTATAGCGCCAGGACCATGCCATGTAAATCATGCCGGTCATGACACGCGTGTAATCATTCTAATGTTATGACCTGTCATTTACGTTCGTCATGCTGTCGTGTTGTGCCATAGCAACTTTGGTACACATTCCATTAACAAAACGCCTGGTATGTAAATCATGCCGCCCATGACATGCATGTTATGCTTTGCATGTTATGACCTGTCATTTACGTTCATGATGCAGTCATCTTGTGGCACGCCAATTTTCGTATACATCCCGTTAACGAAACGCGTGGCATGTAAATCATGTCGCCCATGACATGCATATCATGATTTTCATGTTGTGACTGTCAGTCATGTCGTGGCATACCAATTTTCGGATACATCCCATTAACGAGACGGCCAGGAGAGCACCAAGACCGTCGCATGTTAATCATGTCATTCATGACATGTATGTCATGATTTTCATGTTATTACCTGTCATTTATGTTCGCCATGCAGTCATATTGTGGCATACCAATTTTTGTATACATCCCATTAACGAGACGACCAGGAGAGCACCAAGACTGTGACATGTAAATCATGCCGCTCATGACACGCATGTCATGATTTTCATGTTATGACCTGCCATTTATGTTCGTCAGGCAGTCATGTTGTGCGATACCAATTTTCGCATACATCCCATTAGCGAAACGGCTAGGAGAGCACTAAGACCGTGGCATGTAAATCATGCCAGTCATGACATGCATATCATGATTTTCATGTTATGACCTGTCATTTATGTTCCTCATGTAGTCATGATGTGGCATACCAATTTTCGTAAACATCCGAGTAGCGAAATGGCCAGGAGAGCACAAAATCGTAGGCGGCTAGATAGATAGATAGATACGCTCAAACTCGCCGAAGTTCGCTAAGAAATGCTTCGCATTTAATAAAACGAAAGCAGGTGGGACGGGCGGTCGGTGCTGCTATAGAGTTGGAGACGCGCACCGCGTTCGCGTATTTCCCTGTCACAGTCTGCCAAATTTTGCTTCTTCTCTCCGCCAGGCAGTGCATTCGGCGCTGATGTCGCACATGGAAAACTCGACGGCACGGAGCCTATACGAAAATTGGTTTGGCACAACATGACTCCATAACTATCATAAATGAGAGGTCATAACATGAAAATCGTGACATGCATGTCATTAGCGGCATGATCTACATGCAACTCGTTTCCTTAAAGGGATGTATACCAAAATTGCTATGGCACAACACGACTGCATGACGAAAGTAAATGACTAGTCATAACGTTAGAATCATGACATGCGTGTATGAGCGGCACGGTCTACATGCCACAGTCTTGGTGGTCTTGTGGCCGTTTCGTTAACTTCACTTGTACCAAACTCGGTATAGCGAGACAACAATGCAAATCCATTTTACGTTCCTTATGCGTGCTTCGCATTTCCTTGATTCCCACTGCACGTGGGATCTGCCAATTTTTTCAATCAGGAAACTTGCTAGCAGACGCTGCCTGCATCATAGAGTTTCCTAACGAAGTATTATAGGCAAATATGGCGCTAGTGTTTACGGGAGTTTCAAACAAGGCGTTGAGGCAGCATGGGAATGATGGATATGACATGGATTTGCCTAGTCTTCGTTCTTCTGGCTTCATATGGCTCTGCCACTTCGAAAAAATAGGGTGTTTACGAAAAATGGTGGAAGATTTATGAATAACATTGTGCGTGCGCATGCACTAGTTTCTTTTTCGCAGTTATAAAAATGCTGAAAGGCCAGTAATTTAACCATATTATGCGATATGTCAATCTTGTCTGCTCTACTTGTTCCCAGATGTAGAGGCGTCCATGAATGTTTAAGTTCCAGATATAGTTGTGTTCGAAATTAAAATAGAATTTTTTGCTCTTGTAAGTGATGTGCTAGCGTTTTCAACTATGTAAAAGGTAGGTCCGTCTTCTAAATCTAAAAAAAAAAAAGTACTTTCGCTCGTTTCTTTAAGTGCAAGGGCTCCACTGCCTTTTTACAAACTATATGGGCCAAGCCACTGCGCGAGGCCGTAGCAGAAGCGCAGTATCGCCCATCGTATGGTGGTTAGTTTTGTGCAAAAATGTCATGTTAAATAATCAACCATGCCGTTAAACTCCGTCGGAAACTGAGCATGAGCCTTGATCTGAGCTGACTTTTCGAGCGTTGTATGCAGGCGCGTTTGCACATTGCCAAATGGGTGTTTACTACGCACGATAACTGTGCATCTGCTTTGCGCATTCGGTCAGCGTTGAATTAATCAGACAGCGGAATCGAAGTGGTGTATTCAAGATATACGGACAGCCTTGTCAGAGGGGACATATGTCAGCCGTGAAAGCGACCCTATTCTGTCGCACCTGATACAAAAGAAGAAAAAAGAGCAAAATTGCGTCGATAAGGTTCGCTAGACGCAGCGCAAGTATTTCTAAAGTTGGGTGAAATACCACTGCAAAGAATGTGTAGCCATCCATCAAAAAACACAACAACGAAACAGACTGCATGGCACCTCATCATTCCAAACGACTTTAGTACATGCGACAGTCTGATGATCTCTAGCGGTAAAGCGTGCACTACAGCCGCTGCCTTCGTCGCGTAATGAAAAAGTGAGTAATGTCGCGCGCGTCATTGACGCTAAAAAACAGGAACAAAGTAACCCACCAGAACGTTTGAAGCCGCGTGCATGAAGACTACACAAATCCATGCCATACCCATCATCCCTATGGCATCTTCACGATCACAGGTGCCTGTTTTCCCTCTAGTATTTTAGTAGGAAACTCGATGGCCTGAGTCAGCGTTGTCTCGCGCGGGCGAGGCCGAGTTCTCGTTCCTTACTAGCTTGGGCGAGATGTTCCGCATGCGCAGTGGCGGTGTGGACGGTAGAGGGACGGAACAGGCTCGACCATAATCTGCTTCGCATCTGAAACAACGTACTTTGTTTCTTTTCTTCATTCCAAATCTGGCGCTCTTTCTCAAAAATTCTGCATTCTTTTTGAGCCTCACAGCAACTTCCAGCCAAAAAGTGACGCTTTTCAAGACCAATAGGGAGGTCTGCCTCACCTCTGTTCCTGACATTCTGCTGAGTGTAGCCGCGGAGAGTCACATATGCCCGGAAAGAGAGGAGTCATTTTTTTACAGACTTAGCGGCATAGAAGCGCCGATCTGGCAATAAATGAACAGATTGCTGAAAAGATGTAGCGCAGGAAATGTCGCAGGGGCCAACGTTCCGACAAGTGGACAACTACGTGCGTGAAGGTACACTGGGTACAAGGACATGCTGCGAACCCTCACAACATTGCTGCCGGCCAGGCGGCACACTTTATTCTTAATCCACATTCCCCATCCGTTCCCCTCCCGCCCCAACCCCTCACCTCCCTTTGCGCCCGTAAGAACTTTCTTCCGGCAGGACACACGTGCTCTTATCCCACCGTGTGTCTGCTCCCCCCATCACCTTACTCGGGCGGAGGAAGTTGTGCTTAGGAGACTTCGGGCCGAGGTGGCCCTTACACCGGCTGTAGTCTCTGCGTGGAACTGGTGCACCATACCACTTGGTGATACGTGCCCTTATTGTTCTGTTCCCGCGACGGACGCAGACGCACACCATCTCATATGGACATGTAAAGGACTCCATCGGGAGCGCTCTCGTCTCCTTAAACAAGGCGGTCTCCGATACAGTGCCGCGACCAGTTGTGATCGTTGGATACACGACAACAGATACCACAAAACACTTCTTCAGTTCATACACAACACAGGACTTGCAGCACACATTTAACATAACACACCATAAAATATGCCTCAAGGGCAAGCCCATTTCGCAATAAAAAAAAAAACTTACCTTGTCTTTTATGCCGGGGTCCTCCAGGAACCCATCACGTCGCATCCGTAACGGAAGTGAAGCAGTTAAACGTACATGTAAGAACAACAAAAAAGAACACCTTGATGCTTTCGCAATCGAACTCACAGCCCCTGCTCCACGACAAAAGCTGGCCAGTTCTCTACCACTGCACTATTGACGCACATGCTGTACGGACGCCCATTACAGACTTTCGTATCTCGCTTCTTTTACTTTTCCTCCTAGAGAGGTCAAGGAAAGCACTAGAGCGTCACTTCACCTCTCCTCGATGGCGGCGCCGTTCTACGCACGTCCCAAATGATGATGATGATGATGATTGCGGTTCGGTTAGGAAAGGACGCTAATTTCCGCAGCCCATGTAGGGAGCACGGCTAAGCCTCCGTGGGGGGGAGGAGGGAGTGAGAGACAGAGAGGAGAGAAAGGCCGTAGTGGGGGGCTCCGGAAATTTAGACCACCTAGGGTTCTTTAACGTGCCCTGACAACGCACAGTACACGGGCCTCTGGCATTTTCGCCTCCATCGAAAATGCGACCGCCGTGGCCGGGATCGAACACGCGTATTTTGGCGTCCCAATTTCCCGGCCGGACTGGAAGCACGGGCGCGCTGTACTGGAGAGGGGCGGCGCGTGTCTCCAGTCTGGCCGTGCCAAAGTTCGCATGCTTCGCTTCACCCCTCCTGGATGGCGGCACTATTCAAGGCACGTTCGAAAATGCGCTTCGACGCGCGCGCGCGGAGCCCCACTAGCGCATTGGCAACGAAGTTGAAGGGTAACTGTGGCGCAAGTAAACATGGCTGATGTCTTTGTCGTGCTAGCATTTACTACCGACTCTTTCGAGTTATTACGTATACTACTTCAGTTACCAAAAGGAGTGGTCACGGATGTTATGTAGGTGATGCGTGAACGTGGCATCATTCACGTCAAATAAAGCCATACGAGCACTAGACTGGTAGAAATAGGCAAGTTTACTGGATGTGCAGTAAACATTCCGCTACCTATGTGAATACACAGTCCACTTTCTTGTTATTGAGACTCCTATGACAGAAGGATCAGCCCCATGTTTCAGCAAACTCCCTGGCATCACCACAGCCAGGAACGCTTGCAGCGTGTTGTGTACACGTGTTTTCGAGAGAAGTCTGTCCTTACCGCGATATGCCGAGGCGCAGCGATATTCTATTGAGAAGGATCCCATATCTTGTGGCCTTATGCGGCTCCCAGATAGGACAAAATATTCAGGAAATATATTTTTTGGGCTAATCAGCATGCGTTGGCAGGATAACGTATCGTAGAGAAGCGAGACAGCCAGCCAAGCGACTTTCATGTGAAGGCTACATGATAGCAAGCCTCATGTTCTACAGGGTGCATGGATAAGTTCACAGGTGCTTACGATACGTTGTACATTTATTCTTAGCAGCTGTAGCTGTCTAGCCTATTTTTCTCTTAAATCATACCGCTAGTTTGTGCAAGGCTCACATATCGCTGATATGGCTAAGAGAGCAGCGCATGAGACGTGCTCGTAAGCCAATGCATCTAACGATAAAGAAGAAAACAGATCGATTGCAATAATTCCACCTCAAGAAAACTGCGAAGCGCGTGAGTGCGAGAGAAACATGAGGGCATGAACATTAGGAGAGCGCCATTAGGAAATAAGATTTTGTCTTAAACATCTTCGTTCATACATAGTCATTGTGCGCAGGCGCACAGCATATAAGGCACGAGCGCACATATCACCTATCATCGCCAACCACCAATCGTTACAAGGGACCAATCATCATCAAGCCTCATATAACCAATCGTGATATCAAAAAGCTTCAACTATATGACGCGGTGTTGAACAGCCATTTTCCATCGCGGTATGATTCCAGCATTTTCATACTGACAAAACTTTGTAGCATCTGGTAGGATAAAAGTTGTATAATAACTAATAGGAACGGCGGCTTCATAAATGAGACGTCACAATGGGGGGCTACGCAAGATATGAAAGCCTGGAATTCTCTAAAGTGTACTTAACGACGTACAGTGCACGCGCCTCTGCCATTTTCGCCTGTACGCAGGAACAGAACAGTGCCGCTAGGACGTCGTTAAGTTCCCCGGACCGGACATCCAGCCGAGAACCGTCTCGCACAATGCTGAACTGCCTCGAACGGTGGCACGCCCTCTTGCGTCATCAGCTCGCACTAGTTACTCTTCGTCTATTCCAGCGTCACTCAGTTTCGGTTTCACTCGTCAGCCACGTATATCCCCCCCCTCACAATAACTCCGGCTTTAGGAAGTTCTCTGAACTTTTCTGGTGGGTATAAGTAGCTAAATGCACCCTCGGAGTTCCGCACAGCACACAAGTTCAGTTATCAGTCCACACAACACGAAGTGGGGTTAAGCGTTCATATACTAGAGTATGCGAGATGACTACACAGGAACGTCCACATCACATGATTACGCGACTTCGGAATCTGCGCAATTTGCCTAATCTGTCTTATTGAGAAC
Organism: Hyalomma asiaticum; assembly: GCA_013339685.2. Taxonomy (NCBI): domain Eukaryota; kingdom Metazoa; phylum Arthropoda; class Arachnida; order Ixodida; family Ixodidae; genus Hyalomma; species Hyalomma asiaticum. The sequence continues at coordinate 95,580,425 of CM023488.1, forward strand.
CTGTCCGTCTCGCCGGAGGGATAACTACCATGCCATTTTAACTTCAGCTATCCAGAATGCCTGCCATCCCCTTCTGTGCGCTTTTTTGTGAAAATAGCGGTATAAATTAGTCTCGAAGTTTGATTCGGACCTCACAGCGGCAACTCGACGAGCTTACTCTTTCCTGGCAAGTCCGAAGAAACACTCTGGTCTTTATTGAACAAATGACGTGCTTGTGAACAGCGTTCCTCACTGTAATCAGCATCTAACTTCTCGTAAGAGACCGTTTGTGCAGGATAGATACTCAGACAGGGGCCCGCCAAGTCGACCGCCACACGTTCAAGAGGCGTACCTGTAAGAAGCATGTTGCCTAATGCATCAACAGCAGCTTGACCTTTTGTTGTTGTCCTCTTGCACAGATATGTCAAACCGTTTAACGTCACTATGCAGATCTGCCTAGCAGAAGTCTGCAAAGACCCGACCTGTAGTTCGCAGTATACCTTTATTTCCGGCCATGATGCCCTCATGCGCCACTTTGAGTGCTGATCTCCTCAGCGTTCTTTGTACTAAAGCACTGCACGGTCTCAGGCCTGCCCTAAAACCCGAGCCCGGCCCGGCCAGTGGGCTGGGCCAGGCCGGGTAAAGCGGTTTTCCCGGCGGGCTTGGACCGGGCTCGGGCCTGAAGCTCCGGGCTTCGGGCAGGGCCCAGATATGAGTTTACGGGCTAGCTCTTTGATGCATTTCACGACGGTTTCATATGCTTTGTGTATGCAATACTTTCCACATGTTTTGAACTTTATGGCTTTTATGTGGAACAAGCTATGTGGAGGTTTACCTGAAATACTGGATTTCTGATGTTTTATGAAGGTACCTGAATTATGGGGATCTAATGACCCCGAAGCAGAGTTGCCAGTTCCGCTTACAATAAGTGGATTTGGTTTCGTTTTTCGACATTTCGCTTGTAGATTTTTCCGGTCACCTATGGCGTTCTTGGGGCTTCACAGTTTCCTAGCAAATATGGATAATTAGTGATCATCACGTTTACGAATAACGCTTTTGCCGATGACTTTGGGTAGTTGCGGGCTGAAGACAAGCATGCGCTGGGAGAACGAACAAGTAATGTTAACCATGCACTAGCAAACGTGCATTCAGCCGAATGAAGACAACCCTGGAGACAGTGTTAAAAAGTAAATTTGTGCAGGCCCGGTCATCAATCTCTGCAAGTGTCGCAAAGACCAGCTAGAAAACCTTGATTGTCCTTCCCTTTTCGTGCGTTTTTTACATTGTTAGCATGCTCTCTTAGCCTAACGTTGACGCATCTACCGGCTTGGCCGACGTAAACTCCGCATTTTAACTTAATGAGCAAACAGAAAGCGCAGCCTAGGAAAGCTGATTGTAGGATTGTAATTGTGGAGTACGTAGAAAGCAATTAAAGTAGACGAAAAAGACAAACCTCCACTCGGTGGGATCTGAACCCACGACCTTCGGAAGACGCGTCCGACGCTCTACCGCTCAGCTACGAAGGTGGTCGTCCTCCTGTCCACTTTTACAGCGAAAGCTGTATATGGCTAGGAGAAACGAAAAACCGCTCGGTATCTGTGTCATGAGCGGTCTCCATTGGCTGTGCTATCAGTTACGTCGTTCAGAGCATCGTACCCAAGCTCGCGCGCCATTGGCTGAGCCGTGAGTGACGTCGCCCATCCCGTCACAGCCGTGGCGCCGAGCACGCGCGCATCAGTTTCGACTGACGCCTTCCACATGGGTAAGCCACGGATCCTACGAACTCCCGAACAGCAGACAACTTTAGAAGGGCGCCGACGGTGGAAACGTGAGAGAGCTCGCATTCGCCGGGCCGATGCTGCAGTCCGGGCAAGCGCCGGTGGCGGGCGGATCCTGCAAACCACACCGCCGAGTTAGCTCGCGATGTCAAACCACAGAACACCTATACTATGACCAACCTAGTCAGACGCTTGCAACAACGGCTCGCCGAAGAAGCGGCGTTGCGGGCAGAACAGCGTCGACGTGATGATTGCGGGAGGGCGTCCGCCGGGGCGAACGCCTGCTTTCGGCGAGAGTTTATCCAGCGGCACTTTGGCTTCAGGGCCGCACATTTCAGCTTCGCTAGTTAACCATTTGTACGGAGTGCTTCCGTGGTGATTTTTTAAAGACGATTGTGTTTCTTGGGATACATCAACGCAGAAATTTTGGTCTGTCTGCATGTGTGTGTGTCTGTCCTGCTTTCCTAGCGAAATGGCGAAAGTTTAACCCCTTCCTCAATGACCACCCATCTTGATCTGGTTTCCGCATTCATACTTGTGAACACAGTTGACCAAAAAGCAAATATTACGCATATCTGAGGCGCAATATCAATACGTATGTATTAGATGGTGTGTTCCTTTAATAGAAAATACATAGATGAGTAATTCTAAAGACCATAGTACTTGTTAGGATGCGCGAAAAATTCGACGCTATGCATGAAAAAGCGGACGTTCCCTACGCTTCGCTAAAACGACGCGGTGCTGCCACCCACCAGTAGGTCTGCGTACTACGCAAGCTTCTTGCGTTTCCCGATATCATGGCCAGATGGCGTCCATATCTCACGCAGCGCTGTCTCCATTTCATCAATGCCAGCCACATGCGGCCGATTCAACATAGATGGGGCGCTCTGTGAGGCAAGGCAAAACATAAACGGCCGTTTGATGATACAGAGCACACTCTACAAGACATGCCGAGACAACACAGGGAAAAGACCGACGAGCACATTGCAGCGGAGAAGTGCCGGCGTGCCGATGCCCGTCGTCTCAAGCGTGACCAGGAAACGTCAGAGCAACGAGCCCAGCGGCCAGGGAAAGATCGTGAATCGGGGCGCGCCCGGAGGCAACAGAAAACAGACGAGGTGCGCGATGCGCGAATTGTCACTGAGCGAGAGGCTAAGCGAGCGTACCCGGCGGCTGAACAGACGCCCGAAGCTCGTGCCGAACTGCAGATGAACCGGGACTCATGTAGTACGGCCGGTACAAGACTATCGTCTTTCGAGGACATTTGCAGCGAAGCACGGGGATACGCGGCCAATTTTTATTGGGTATTTTGTACATATTATCCAGGCAGGGTTAGGCAGCGCCACTCGTAGCCATGGCGGCATGTGTGGAACACACTTTCTTGCGAAAAGGCGTCACGTGGAACGTGAACTTGACCGCGAACGTAGAGCGTCACGTAGAATGTGAAGCCATCGCATGCTACCTAACGGCTCCCAGTCCACCGCAACGAGGCCCAAGCTATCAAATAACAAAAGGGAAGGGGTCAAGGGCTCGTTTTCTATTTGTTAGAAAAAGCCTAATGAGCAAACAGACAATGAAGCCTAGGAAAGCATAGGGGAAGTAAATCGTAGTATTGTAATTGTGAAGTAAGTAGAAAGGAAATAAAGTGGATGGAAAGACAAACCTGCCTTCGGTGGCATCCGAACCCATGGCCTTCGGATGACGAGTCCGATGCTTCACCGCTGAGCTACGAAGGCGGTCGTCCCCCCGTCAAATTTACTGGGTATTTATGTACATATTATCCTGGGAGTGTTAGGCAGCGCCACTCGTCGCCATGGCGGCGTGTGTGGAACACACTTTCGTAGGTCAGCGGTAGCGCATCGGACGCGTCATCCGAAGGTCGTTGGTTCGGATCCCACCGAAGGTAGGTTTGTCTTTTCGCCCACTTTACTTGTTTTCTACTTGCTCCACAATACAATCCTACAATTAACTTCCCCTATGCTTTCCTAGGCTTCATTTTCTGTATGCTCATTAGGTTTTTCTAACAATTAAAAAACCAGCCTTTGACCCCTTTCGTTATTTCATAGCTTCGGTCTCGTTGCGGAAGTCTTGGTGCCTTTAGGTACTATGCGAGGGCTTATTGGGCAGCATCCATCTCATCGTAAGTGCACGTTCTACGCGACGTCTCCTGGCAAGAAAATGTGTTCCACACACGCCGCCATGGCTACGAGTGGCGCTTCCTAATACTCCCAGGATAATATGCACATAAATACCAAATAATGTAGACGGGAAGATGACCGCCTTCGTAGCTCTGCAGTAGAGCATCGGACGCGTAATCCAAAGGTCGTGGGTTCGGATCCCTCCAAAGGCAGGTTTGTCATTTCGTCCACTTATCGTGAAAGTTAGTTTATTGATGTCGATGCGTATATCTTTCTGTCTTCTGTCGGCGCAGCGATTATCAGGTCAGAATTACCACAATGATGATGTCCCAGCTCTCCTGGCCCAAAGCAACAAGCCATGTTCGTTTTCTGTCAGACATGAACAGGATGCGCTGTTGTGAATTCAATGTTGCATGCCCAAGGATTTCATAACGCTTAATGACTATTGGTCCCTACTAGTGAGGTGTCTATTATTAGAATTTCTGGGATTAGTCTTTAAAGTGTCAGTGTCGAAAAGTCCATTGCAACAGAAGCGCACAACATATCTGAGAAGTCAAGACAGCTTAAATACTCGTTGGCGTCTTGAAGTATTCCTGCCTCATTGAGGACCGTATGACAAGGATGCCTAATTAGGAAGGTATCCAAGTGATGTGGCCATTAAAGGAGAAGTGCATGACTAACATGTCCCAGAGGTCATGATATCAGGAAAATGACGCGCCTGCGATGTATATCAGCATTAACGAAAAAATGGCGTGTGGCCCACGCGCGAATGGAATATTGAATGCCATAATGAATGGAATACTGACACCCAAGCATTGTGTTTTTCACTTCATAATATGAATTGGTTGTTAAACAACATGCGTGACGCATTGCGGTTTCGCTACCCGACTTTCTACTTACTTTTTTTTTCTATGCTTTTTCGTCTCAGTATTCATTCTTGCTTATCCTTGTTCTTGTTATTGTTATGCTTCTCATTAGAGTTACTAACCCTGGCGCATTCCTCCAGGCATTCCCATCTTCCACTTGACATGCATTTCAGCGTCGCCCATGCGATTACACTTCATTGTGCTTATGACTTGCAATTCAGGATGCAATTTTTCTTTTCATTCTCTCTTATTGTTTAAACTGAATTTTCTGTGTCTTCGTTAGTTTTTGTTTCCTTTATGTTTTGTTCTTCCCGCTCCCCTCTACGCTGCTGTAAAAGCGTGACGGTAAAATTAAATACAAAAAAATGTCAACAGGAAGACTCGACCACATGCATCCAGGGTTCGTCAGCTCCCCCAATCTTGATTGGGAACAGAACTTTGCATGCTGACTCTAAAGTTTTAGGTCGCCAGGACCACACTAGTCATTTCGCTCTTATGCCGGCAGCAGGTGTTTCCATATTGTCTTGTGACACGTGCTCTTCACCCTGATCACCTGTGCTTTGAGCGAAACACTCGCCCAATTTGTTCATAAATGCATGCTGTTCACTCAACAAATGGGCGGCGATTTTTCACTGTCGCCATAGAAAGAACGTTATTCTGCAATCTGTGCTAACATTGGCATTTCTTCCCCGCTAGTCCCACACTGTTGTGCTCTTATTTCAGTTTCCACGAAATTGGTCGTCACGACGTTGCCGCAGCCATCGATCATGTCCTAAATGCCACTGGTTCCACGAAGGTGTCTTTGTTTGCATTCTCACAGGGATTCCTCGCAACTACGATACTGCTATCTACAAGACCCGAGTACAACGGCAAGGTGCGTTTGTGAAAGCTAATATTGCTGCACGTTAGCATAGCAACAAGAGTGATTTAGCAACGATCATGCCTGACGCTGTTTAGGTCGTCAAGAAATGACTTATCGCTGTGTTTATTTTCCACTACGTGCTCCCACTACTCAAAAACACAACAAATTGCCTCGGTGAAAGCACAAGCACTGACTTGTCGAAGTCTGTGGTAAATAAAAGCCGTTTTAGGTAGTTACGTAGTGCTTCCTCGACTGCTTCAAACAGGTTTCGCACCCGTTTCGGATGCGAGGCACCCCTTGTGCTTCAGCAACTGAACTTATATATTTGTCTGTATGGTCGCCTGCGTCCCGGCAGTATCCTCGTTGTTTCCTTCACTTGGCACACACCAAATTTGTCATAGTAGGGTGTCAATCTATGGCGAACAAGAACTGGACACCATCAGTATGATGTGACATGGTGACATGAAGGAACTGAAAAATTTCATGACGAACGGCTTACTGTCAGTGGCCTACAAGTTGTTTAGCAAGGTAATCGCTCACAGAATTTGCGCCACCTCAGATTTCAGCCAACGTAACGAAAAATGTCGGTTTTGTAAAGGCCACTCGATAGCAGACCATATTTACACCATCAATCAGTTGGTGTTATTCGTGGAGTACAATCAATCCATATATCCAGCCTTCGTAGATTACGAGGAAGTATTTGACCGAGTAGACACAGCAGCAAATGTGGGGGCACTGCGGAGTCTGGGCTTAGATGACAATCACTTCAGAATTCTAGATCTCTGCAATGGCTCCCATCTACCGTGGTCCTCCATAAGGAGAGTAGTAAAATATTTATAAGGAAGTGCATAAAAAAGGCAACGCATCTCCAATGTTACTCACAGGATACTTACAGGAGGTATTTAGAAAATCATATTACGAAGGGATGAGCTTAAGGGTTAATAGAGCAAAACTCGGTAACCTGAGAGTCGCTCATAACATTGCCTTGGTAACACAGGGGACGAATTGTAAAGCGTCATTACTCAACGACACACGTAGGTAGAACGGTGGGTTATAAATTAACATGCAGAAAAATGAAGTAATGTTTGGCAGCTTCGGGAGAGCACAGAGGTTTGAGAAAGTGGGGAGAAAGTGCCCTTACCGTTTTAGCTGAAGGGAATAGTGTATCAGAGCTGCAGCTTCACGGCAGGTGAGCTGCAGCTGAGCTCACCTGCCGGGAAAAAAATATTGTAGGCTCACAGAAAGGGTTCAGTTTAAATTAGGGATACACAGCGAGAAATGGAACGAAAAGTGGTCAGTGAAATATTACCAGAAAATACGACGTGTGGTATGTACATCTAGCAAGAATCAAGAGCAAGGAATGGGCATTGACAGGGCATGTAAATGAGAAGGAACGATAACCGTTGGTAATTCAAGGTGACAGAGTGACTGCCTTGGAAAAGTACGCTTGCAGGGGGCAGCAGAAAAGTAGCCAGATGGTGCAACTTTGAGGGGATAAAGTCGTCAAAGTTGTCCCAGTACCGGGATAATTGGAGATCTGTGGGAGAGGCATGTGCCCTGTGGTGGGCGTAGAGTTCAGGGACTGTTCGCCTTATTGAGAATGTACACTTCTTATGCACTTCGATGTTAGCGATAGTGCGATCAATTATCGCTCATCGCACACTCTTTGGCCTGGGGAATTAAGGTATGAGGCACAAGTAATTGCATAATAACTGTAAGAGCATACGAAAATCGGACTAGTCAAAACAGTTACAATAGCCCAAGTAGGAGTAGGCTTGAAGGACTGGTTCTTCAATCAAAGGAAGCTTTTTGTTGTTCGGTAGTGGGCCTCAAATACACTGTGGAACTCCTGCACGAGAATGAACTACAATTTCGAGATATGCCACTGCGTTTTGAGTCCTTTCATCCATGTTAGCTTTATTGTTGAAGGTCCCTAAAGTCACCACTCCAGGCATTCAAAAAATTGTGAAGAGTGGCGTTGCCCTGTCTTTCGTGGAAGCAGCACTAGAAGAGTCGTGCCCCTGTGGTAACAGAAGGGGTTATTATAAAACTAACTAGGATGGGGATGCTGGATAGCAAAGATATATAATTGGAGCAGCCTGTGAAAACCTAGTCAAGAAAGCAAAAAGTTGTGTGAGGGCGCACAACCCGAAGTAATAAAAAGTAGCGTATTCTGTGATTCCGTATTAGCAAAAAGTAGCACATACTTTGAAGAACGTAATGCAGCGGTATGGGGTCAGCGCAGTGTTCTCAGCCTGTCACAAAATGCCGCGTTTGTGCGCAACGGTAGTGGCCCTTTAGTCTGCAAGGTTCAAAGTAAGAAAGGGTTAACCTTTATCCCCTCCGGGTACGCCATGGTCTTTGAGTTTCCCTTGTCATGTGGGTGTGTATACGCGGATTAAATGTCAATATGTGTTAACTTCGGCTGAAAGAGCAACTGAAAAATTGCTCTTCAGATTTTTATGCCCACGTGGCTAAACATTGCAGTGATTGTAATGAACTAAACAAGAACACGTGCCTTCTACTTCTTAAACTAGGATTTTGCACCGACGTAGAGACCATAGCACACGGGAGCTGTTTGAGGCACATAACATAAACTACACATGGGTGCTTAAGCGAACGTTCGGCGTCTCTTTCTGGTTGTGAGATAGTGTTTTTAATTTTGTGAGCACGACACGTATGTTTGGATGGCCAATGAGCTGTTCTCATTTTCCTCTGCGTATATGTAATTACAAGCCATTGAGCACTCCGTTCCAAGTATACGCAGGCCTTCTTTGCCCCTTTTTTTTCCGCGTGTGCCTGCGCTGTTACAAACGCTTAGCAATTTAGTGTTATCACTCAAAGTGCTTTCGTGTAGCTCTTCGCGTTTCCGCAGGTATAGCCAGTAGACGATGGCTATGCGTACGACAGCTATTCGTTCGCCATTGCACCGTACAGCGCGTTTCTCTTAGGTGAAATGGATGTATTTGCACTAACGGAAATACAAAGGTTAACGTCTCGGAATAACCCTGCCTTCGTGCGTCACGGTGCTGTTGATGTAGCTGATAAAGCCCACGTTAGGTACACAGCTGCACAAGGACGTCGATCCTAGTTGTGTTTGGCTCAACGATAAACAATGCAACATAGACGAACTCCTTTCTGAATGCTTCGCTTGAGATTGATTGCAATGACACGAGATTTTAGTTGTCTATATTGCTTCATTTACGTAAGCTTCTTCGCGGGCTTTCGTTATTTGTACGTGTAGCTATTCGCTGTCGCTCTTAAGAATTATTACGTCTTCCTGCTTTACTTCATCCAGCGCGACTTTGAATTCTTCATGAAGAGTGCGCATTCAGCAATGAGAGTAAACCACCCAATTTTTGCGTTTCTGCTCATATTTACGAGCCAGGCGCGTGAAAATTGTTGCGAGAGTATAACGTGCTGCCTCCAATTTCTATAGACAACCTTCTAGAGCACTTTGATAGGTAACAATATCTGCCATATGGAACCCTCCCCAAATGAATTTGAGTTCTGGTGCTCCAATTCTTTCGATACGATACAGTATATTACATTTTGTTATGAATGACTAAATGATTAATTGGCTGAGAGAAACGGAATTCACCTAGAAAACGCTCGAAATTCGTAACTTATGCTTTGAGACGCTGGAGTACGCGAAGGTAAGAAATGGTTAGGGAGTAACCATGTGGGAATAGGTTATGAATTTGTAAAGTGTAATCGAGGTATTTCTTTCTTTATTGTAAAGCTTCCTCACTAAATATGCAGAGTACGCGCCTAGAGTGATAAAAGGGTGTATCTTAGGAATCGTTCTTAAAGGATATGACTGAATCGTCTCTGCGAACCTTCAATTGTAGCGAAACTGGCAAAACTTTACGATCACATATAACAAAACCAAACACTTGCTTCAAGCAAACAAATTAAGAACACTGCAGAACAAAGGAGCTCTCACACTTGAAAATGGCCAGGCAATCTTGTTGATGGGACTGTAATTATTGGGACTGCATTACAAAAACCAGCCTTTGACCCCTTTCGTTATTTCATAGCTTCGGTCTCGTTGCGGAAGTCTTGGTGCCTTTAGGTACTATGCGAGGGCTTATTGGGGCAGCATCCATCTCATCGTAAGTGAACGTTTTACGCGACGTCTCCTGGCAAGAAAATGTGTTCCACACACGCCGCCATGGCTACGAGTGGCGCTTCCTAATACTCCCAGGATAATATGCACATAAATACCAAATAATGTAGACGGGAAGATGACCGCCTTCGTAGCTCTGCAGTAGAGCATCGGACGCGTAATCCAAAGGTCGTGGGTTCGGATCCCTCCAAAGGCAGGTTTGTCATTTCGTCCACTTATCGTGCAAGTTAGTTTATTGATGTCGATGCGTATATCTTTCTGTCATCTGTCGGCGCAGCGATTATCAGGTCAGAATTACCACAATGATGATGTCCCAGCTCTCCTGGCCCAAAGCAACAAGCAATGTTCGTTTTCTGTCAGACATGAACAGGATGCGCTGTTGTGAATTCAATGTTGCATGCCCAAGGATTTCATAACGCTTAATGACTATTGGTCCCTACTAGTGAGGTATCTATTATTAGAATTTCTGGGATTAGTCTTAAAGTGTCAGTGTCGAAAAGTCCATTGCAACAGAAGCGCACAACATGTCTGAGAAGTCGAGACAGCTTAAATACTCGTTGGCGTCTTGAAGTATTCCTGCCTCATTGAGGACCGTATGACAAGGATGCCTAATTAGGAAGGTATCCAAGTGATGTGGCCATTAAAGGAGAAGTGCATGACTAACATGTCCCGGAGGTCATGATATCAGGAAAATGACGCGTCTGCGATGTATATCAGCATTAACGAAAAAATGGCGTGTGGCCCACGCGCGAATGGAATATTGAATGCCATAATGAATGGAATAGCTGACACCCAAGCATTGTGTTTTTCACTTCATAATATGAATTGGTTGTTAACAACATGCGTGACGCATTGCGGTTTCGCTACCCGACTTTCTACTTACTTTTTTTTTCTATGTTTTTTCGTCTCAGTATTCATTCTTGCTTATCCTGGTTCTTGTTATTGTTATGCTTCTCATTAGAGTTACTAACCCTGGCGCATTCCTCCAGGCATTCCCATCTTCCACTTGACATGCATTTCAGCGTCGCCCATGCGATTACACTTCATTGTGCTTATGACTTGCAATTCAGGATGCAATTTTTCTTTTCATTCTCTCTTGTTGTTTAAACTGAATTTTCTGTGTCTTCGTTAGTTTTTGTTTCCTTTATGTTTTGTTCTTCCCGCTCCCCTCTACGCTGCTGTAAAAGCGTGACGGTAAAATTAAATACAAAAAAAATGTCAACAGGCAGACTCGACCACATGCATCCAGGGTTCATCAGCTCCCCCAGTCTTGATTGGGAACAGAACTTTGCATGCTGACTCTAAAGTTTTAGGTCGCCAGGACCAAACTAGTCATTTCGCTCTTATGCCGGCAGCAGGTGTTTCCATATTGTCTTGTGACACGTGCTCTTTACCCTGATCACCTGTGCTTTGAGCGAAACACTCGCCCAATTTGTTCATAAATGCATGCTGTTCACTCAACAAATGGGCGGCGATTTTTCACTGTCGCCATAGAAAGAACGTTATTCTGCAATCTGTGCTAACATTGGCATTTCTTCCCCGCTAGTCCCACACTGTTGTGCTCTTATTTCAGTTTCCACGAAATTGGTCGTCACGACGTTGCCGCAGCCATCGATCATGTCCTAAATGCCACTGGTTCCACGAAGGTGTCTTTGTTCGCATTCTCACAGGGATTCCTCGCAACTACGATACTGCTATCTACAAGACCCGAGTACAACGACAAAGTGCGTTTGTGAAAGCTAATATTGCTGCACGTTAGCATAACAACAAGAGTGATTTAGCAACGATCATGCCTGACGCTGTTTAGGTTTTCAAGAAATGACTTATCGCTGTGTTTATTTTCCACTACGTGCTCCCACTACTCAAAAACACAACAAATTGCCTCGGTGAAAGCACAAGCACTGACTTGTCGAAGTCTGTGGTAAATAAAAGCCGTTTTAGGTAGTTACGTAGTGCTTCCTCGACTGCTTCAAACAGGTTTCGCACCTGTTTCGGATGCGAGGCACCCCTTGTGCTTCAGCAACTGAACTTATATATTTGTCTGTATGGTCGCCTGCGTCCCGGCAGTATCCTCGTTGTGTCCTTCACTTGGCACACACCAAATTTGTCATAGTAGGGTGTCAATCTGTGGCGAACAAGAACTGGACACCATCAGTATGATGTGACATGGTGACATGAAGGAACTGAAAAATTTCATGACGAACGGCTTACTGTCAGTGGCCTACAAGTTGTTTAGTAAGGTAATCGCTCACAGAATTTGCGCCACCTCAGATTTCAATCAACGTAACGAAAAATGTCGGTTTTGTAAAGGCCACTCGATAGCAGACCATATTTACACCATCAATCAGCTGGTGTTATTCGTGGAGTACAATCAATCCATATATCCAGCCTTCGTAGATTACGAGGAAGTATTTGACCGAGTAGACACAGCAGCAAATGTGGGGGCACTGCGGAGTCTGGGCTTAGATGACAATTACTTCAGAATTCTAGATCTCTGCAATGGCTCCCATCTACCGTGGTCCTCCATAAGGAGAGTAGTAAAATATTTATAAGGAAGTGCATAAAAAAAGGCAACGCATCTCCAATGTTACTCACAGGATACTTACAGGAGGTATTTAGAAAATCATATTACGAAGGGATGAGCTTAAGGGTTAATAGAGCAAAACTCGGTAACCTGAGAGTCGCTCATAACATTGCCTTGGTAACACAGGGGACGAATTGTAAAGCGTCATTACTCAACGACACACGTAGGTAGAACGGTGGGTTATAAATTAACATGCAGAAAAATGAAGTAATGTTTGGCAGCTTCGGGAGAGCACAAAGGTTTGAGAAAGTGGGGAGAAAGTGCCCTTACCATTTTAGCTGAAGGGAATAGTGTATCAGAGCTGCAGCTTCACGGCAGGTGAGCTGCAGCTGAGCTCACCTGCCGGGAAAAAAATATTGTAGGCTCACAGAAAGGGTTCAGCTTAAATTAGGGATACACAGCGAGAAATGGAACGAAAAGTGGTCAGTGAAATATTACCAGAAAATACGACGTGTGGTATGTACATCTAGGAAGAATCAAGAGCAAGGAATGGGCATTGACAGGGCATGTAAATGAGAAGGGACGATAACCGTTGGTAATTCAAGGTGACAGAGTGACTGCCTTGGAAAGGTACGCTTGCAGGGGGCAGCAGAAAAGTAGCCAGATGGTGCAACTTTGAGGGGATAAAGTCGTCAAAGTTGTCCCAGTACCGGGATAATTGGAGATCTGTGGGAGAGGCATGTGCCCTGTTGTGGGCGTAGAGTTCAGGGACTGTTCGCCTTATTGAGAATGTACACTTCTTATGCACTTCGATGTTAGCGATAGTGCGATCAATTATCGCTCATCGCACACTCTTTGGCCTGGGGAATTAAGGTATGAGGCACGAGTAATTGCATAATAACTGTAAGAGCATACGAAAATCGGACTAGTCAAAACAGTTACAATAGCCCAAGTAGGAGTAGGCTTGAAGGACTGGTTCTTCAATCAAAGGAAGCTTTTTGTTGTTCGGTAGTGGGCCTCAAATACACTGTGGAACTCCTGCACGAGAATGAACTACAATTTCGAGATATGCCACTGCGTTTTGAGTCCTTCCATCCATGTTAGCTTTATTGTTGAAGGTCCCTAAAGTCACCACTCCAGGCATTCAAAAAATTGTGAAGAGTGGCGTTGCCCTGTCTTTCGTGGAAGCAGCACTAGAAGAGTCGTGCCCCTGTGGTAACAGAAGGGGTTATTATAAAACTAACTAGGGTGGGGGTGCTGGATAGCAAAAATATATAATTGGAGCAGCCTGTGAAAACCTAGTCAAGAAAGCAAAAAGTTGTGTGAGGGCGCACAACCCGAAGCAATAAAAAGTAGCGTATTCTGTGATTCCGTATGAGCAAAAAGTAGCACATACTTTGAAGAACGTAATGCAGCGGTATGGGGTCAGCGCAGTGTTCTCAGCCTGTCACAAAATGCCGCGTTTGTGCGCAACGGTAGTGGCCCTTTAGTCTGCAAGGTTCAAAGTAAGAAAGGGTTAACCTTTATCCCCTCCGGGTACGCCATGGTCTATGAGTTTCCCTTGTCATGTGGGTGTGTATACGCGGATTAAATGTCAATATGTGTTAACTTCGGCTGAAAGAGCAACTGAAAAATTCCTCTTCAGATTTTTATGCCCACGTGGCTAAACATTGCAGTGATTGTAATGAACTAAACAAGAACACGTGCCTTCTACTTCTTAAACTAGGATTTTGCACCGACGTAGAGACCATAGCAGACGGGAGCTGTTTGAGGCACATACCATAAACTACACATGGGTGCTTAAGCGAACGTTCTGCGTCTCTTTCTGGTTGTGAGATAGTGTTTTTAATTTTGTGAGTACAATACGTATGTTTGGATGGCCAATGAGCTGTTCTCATTTTCCTCTGCGTATATGTAATTATAAGCCATTGAGCACTCCGTTCCAAGTATACGCAGGCCTTCTTTGCCCCTTTTTTTTCCGCGTGTGCCTGCGCTGTTACAAACGCTTAGCAATTTAGTGTTATCACTCAAAGTGCTTTCGTGTAGCTCTTCGCGTTTCCGTAGGCATAGCCAGTAGACGATGGCTATGCGTACGACAGCTATTCGTTCGCCATTGCACCGTACAGTGCGTTTCTCTTAGGTGAAATGGATGTATTTGCACTAACGGAAATGCAAAGGTTAACGTCTCGGAATAACCCTGCCTTCGTGCGTCACGGTGCTGTTGATGTAGCTGATAAAGCCCACGTTAGGTACACAGCTGCACAAGGACGTCGATCCTAGTTGTGTTTGGCTCAACGATAAACAATGCAACATAGACGAACTCCTTTCTGAATGCTTCGCTTGAGATTGATTGCAATGACACGAGATTTTAGTTGTCTATATTGTTTCATTTACGTAAGCTTCTTCGGGGGCTTTCGTTATTTGTACGTGTAGCTATTCGCTGTCGCTCTTGAGAATTATTACGTCTTCCTGCTTTACTTCATCCAGCGCGACTTTGAATTCTTCATGAAGAGTGCGCATCCAGCAATGAGAGTAAACCACGCAATTTTTGCGTTTCTGCTCATATTTACGAGCCAGGCGCATGAAAATTGTTGCGAGAGTATAACGTGCTGCCTCCAATTTCTATAGACAACCTTCTAGAGCACTTTGATAGGTAACAATATCTGCCATATGGAACCCTCCCCCAAATCAATTTGAGTTCTGGTGCTCCAATTCTTTCGATACGATACAGTGTATTACATTTTGTTGTGAATGACCAAATGATTAATTGGCTGAGAGAAACGGAATTCACCTAGAAAACGCTCGAAATTCGTAACTTATGCTTTCAGACGCTGGAGTACGCGAAGGTAAGAAATGGTTAGGGAGTAACCATGTGGGAATAGGTTATGAATTTGTAAAGTGCAATCGAGGTATTTCTTTCTTTATTGAAAAGCTCCCTCACTAAATATGCAGAGTACGCGCCTAGAGTGATAAAAGGGTGTATCTTAGGAATCGTTCTTAAAGGATATGACTGAATCGTCTCTGCGAACCTTCAATTGTAGCGAAACTGGCAAAACTTTACGATCACATATAACAAAACTAAACACTTGCTTCAAGCAAACAAATTAAAAACACTGCGGAACAAAGGAGCTCTCACACTTGCAAATGGCCAGGCAATCTTGTTGATGGGACTGTAATTATTGGGACTGCATTACAAAAGCATTACCAACTCATCCAGCAAGGCGTTCTCCATTACCGGTGGTTTTAGTACCAAGTTAGAAAGGGTACAGAACAAAGCCGTAAGATTTATTTTTAATCGCTACGATAGGGTCTCTGTCTCGGGTTTGGTAGCAAAATCTAGTCTAAAGCACACCTCCGAGAGGAATAAAATCGCACGATTACGCTTTATGTTTAAAATAGTTAAAGGACACCTCAACGGCAGTATATCCAATTATGTGCATTTTTCCACAGGTTATGATACTAGAAGGCGACATAGTCTTTCAATCGCCCCATATCAGTCGGCTAATAATGCTTTTAAGTATTCTTTCTTTCCGCGAACGATCGTTGAGTGGAATGCCCTAGATGCGCCCACCGTTGAAACTGACAGCATAGAAATGTTTGACGCATTGCTTGCCAGTTAACTGACTGTGTAAAGTTCCTTCCTTTGTATTTTATGCCTTTTGCCTTACATTTGTGCTTGAGAGAGTTGTCTTTGCTTCATCTTGTCATTATGTACTTTGTACTACTGGTTTGCTTAGCGAGTTGTTTGTTTTTTACTTTATATTGTCTTCATTTTATTCTACTGTTTTCCCTGAAAAACTTCTACGTTTTACTCATCATTGTAACCCCACTCTGCAACGACTCCAATAGGAGTTAGCAGTATTGTCAAATAAATAAATAAATAAATATAGCAAAACAAATTTTATGCCAATGGCACAATTTCCTATTATATGGCATGCTGGAACTTCGGTATTTCGAAAAGTCTCGCGGTTATAACCAATAGGAACACGGAATAATATTTTAGCGGTAGGAGAGTATAAAAAAATCACAGCATATTCACGGGGTGAATGATGATGAGTGGGGCGAAGAGCCGGAAGGGATCATCGGTAAACCGTGAAACTCTTCCGTGGAATTCGCCCCACAATTAAATGTGAAACACTTGAGTAAATGTCATGAAACTATTATAACATCTCGCATCTTTCATCATCAACTGCAAGTACCGCCATCTAGTTGTATAACATCTCGCGCATGCTACGAATCCTCACGGTTCAACTATGCACAATGCACAAGTGAAATCTCCCACCGGCACTTCATTGCAAGTCGAGATGCAGTGCCTATATATATATATATATATATATATATATATATATATATATATATATATATATATATATATATATATATATATATATATATATCCAACGCGAGCAGTCGGTATTTCTCAATCAAGAAACTCGCTAGGAGACGCTGCCTGCGCCAACGTTGTCTCCCGCGGGCGAGCGCGTGCCGGGAGCAAACGCGCCGGTGGCTACCTACTACTAGGGACGCACGACCCACGCCTTAAGGAGCTTCGCCCCTAAAACTGATCATTGTGGCCGAAGTTCTGCCCGAAAATAGGGCTAACAAAAATGAGTCGCTAAAAGCGTTCAACACACACTGGCGTCTCTTCTTCGAATGTCTCTTGCAGGCACACTCCAGGGCTCGTGTCTCTGTCTTGTGCGCGTGCACGAGGGGCACGCGTTGCGCCGCCACCATGGAAAACGATGAAATGCGAGATAGCAGACGCTCTTCGTGGCTACCATCGACGCTTAGCCTCAGCGTCACTAGTCCCCCTACGAGTACGCATCGGCCCGATGCGTTCGCTTTGGGGGGCATCAAATTGAGACGAGCTTTGTAAGTGCCTTTCGTAGTAGGGCTTCATGCGAACTATGTGAACTCTCTCTGCAGTAAAGCGCTTGCGTCCATCAGTGGTGACTTCGTAAGTCAAATCATGTCTGCATACGACTTCATATGGACCAAAGTACCGTCGTAGGAGCTTTCCTGACAGACCGCGGCGTCGTACTGGTGTCCAAACCTACACTTTGTCGTGTGGCTGGTAGTGAAATTGCCTGCGGTGCTCGTTGTGGTAGCCTGCGTCCTTTAATTGCTGTTGACGTATTCGTAATAAGGCTAATTGACGGGCTTCTTCTGCCCCCTGTAAGAACTGATCAATGTCGGATGGATCGAAGTTGTCATTATGTACCGGCAACATTGCATCAAGTGTCGTCGTGACTGTGCGGCCATAGCCTAGTTGGAAAGGGGTAACGTGAGTAGTTTCCTGTGGGGCCGCATTATAGGCAAAGGTAGCGTAAGGAAAGATTTGGTCCCAGTTCTTATGTTCCAGGTCAACATACATAGATAACGTATCAGCAATGGTCCGGCTTAGGCATTCCGTCAAGCCATTGGTTTGAGGATGGTATGGAGTGCTTTTTCTGTGACTGCTGTTGGTCATCGTCAGCAAGCACTTCATGAGCTCAGCTGTAAACGCTGCTCCTCGGTCTGGTAATCACAACCATTGGGGCGCCATGATGAAGGACTATATTTTGAACAAAAAACGTGGCAACTTCCGATGCCGTTGCCCGGTCAAGGCAACCAGTTTCAACATATCGTGTGAGGTAATCAGTCGCGATGATGATCCACCTCTTCCCAGAAGATGACGTGGGAAACGGTCCAAGAAGATCCATCCCACAATGTTGGAAAAGAGTTTTAGGTGTCTCTTTGGGGTGAAGAAGTCCGGCCGGCTTTACAGGTGGTGTTTTGCGCCTTTGACATCCGCGACAAGTCTTCAAGTAAATCTGAACTGAGTCTAGTAACTTGGGTCAGTAATACTTAAAGGGAATTCTGGCGCATGTTCGGCTGATGCCCAACTGACGTGAGGACGGTTTATCATAGCAGGCTTCCAATACTTCAGGCCGCATGGTACAACGAGCAAGAACATCTCATCGTTGTGTAGGAAGTTTCTCTTGTAGAGCATATCCCTCGGAGGCAGAACGACGACAGTCCTCACTTGAATACACATGGAACTTCAACCTTGTGCCCTTAAAGATATATCATGAGTGGTAGCAGCTCTGAGTCCGCCTGATGATGCTTGGCGATTTCCGATACTTCCATGGCACTCTTAGAAAAACAGGTTGGCATATTCACTAAGTAACTACTAACCTGTTACTTGTCACAGAATCCACTAACCAGCTAGTAAGTGCAGGTAGTAGAAGCGCTCTTAGTGCAAAGAACTACCTCGTTGGGGTCGTAAAAAACACTAGCCCAAATACCAACAGGCCAGGTAAAAGCACTACGTCATTGGGTAGTGAAAAGTACGACCTCGCTAGCGAAATCTACTACCCCGTTGGGTAGTGAAAAGTACGACCTCGCTCGTGAAACGTACTACCTCGTTGGGTAGTGAAAAGTACGACCTGGCTAGTGAAATGTACTACCTCCTAGGGTAGTTTAAAATGCTAGCTTAGTAGTTAAAAGCACTACCTCGATGGGTAGTTGACACTACTACCTCGGTAGTTAAAGGTACTACTACGTTGGGTAGTATAAAGTACGACATAGCTAGTTAAAGGTACTACCTCCTCGGGTAGTGAAAATCGCTACTTCTGTAGTTATAAGCGCTACTTCCTTTTGTAGTTAAAAGTACTGCCAAGCCAGCTAAAGGCAGTACTTCATTGGGTTGTTTAGCACACTACCTAACAAGCTAAAGGCACTGCAGTCTTCGGCAATTCAAAGTACTCCCTAGCTAGCAGACGTCACTAACCAAAATACTAATCAGGTAGCGACAAGCATTACTTTGAAAGCTACTTGAAAGTACAGACTGTCTATTAATAGACACAAGGCACTTTAAAACACTACGTTTCTGCGTCGCCGAAATAACTGTAAATAAGCTTTCAGAAAACAAATCCAAATGCTCAGACACGTCAGATCTATGAATTTCACAAGCTACCTATCAAATAAGCAATTTTTGTCTCCTCAGGCTCGTAAACATCACCAGAAAAATACTCATCATAAATTTCGACAGAGGCCCAAAAATAAAATGTGATGCTTGTGTGAAGATTCACAAAGCGGTTTTATGCAATGCAGTACACGCACAGAAGACACAATTTGGAGAACGCAGAAATTTTATTCACTGCTCTTCCTGCACAGTGACACCCTTTCTGATGGCGGAAATCGCCCACAAGATGAACAAAGATTTTAGACGCTGGTAGTTTACAAAAATGTTCAATTGTCCAAAGGTATTTTTATTTTGGGTGTCATATTTTATGCTGAACACCCAATATAGTTCCATAACCAATAGGAAACCAGCTACTGAGTGCAGGACCTCCAGCTCAAGTCCTTCAACCACGGAACAGAGATCTGTTGAGCCATCAACATCCTTCGTGCTGGGTGATGGGTAGATGCCCTGTAATATTAATGAAAATACCTTAGTGCATGAAAGCAAAATATTAAGCAATTAGCAATTTCTTACGAGCCCTTCTAAAAAGTATGGCTTGTTTTTGACAAAAATGCCACGATATACTATACCACACCCATGGCAAAGCGGTGTGCAAGGAAAGGAACGCAAAATTTAACTTATGCTTCGAGAACAAGTCATGGCAGAACAAGACAAATGACAGAGGGCTCATGAAAAGTAAGAAACTTGGAGGATGCTTCTGCTTCGGCAGTGGAAATAGCATATTGGGCCTTGTTGACATCGTCTTCTCATCTGGTAGCCTGGCTTTGCTTCTCGGTCTGTGCACATAAAAGTGGCTGTTTCAAACTATCCTAGAATGCCTAACGCCTCCCATTACATTTTCCAGCACTTTGAAAAACCGAAGTCTACACCTTGCCCTGCCCTGAGCGATCCAAATGCTTGCAAATAGTTTCTGAATTAACAACAAAGTGGCAGTCTAGGTGTGTTGGTAGACCATCTTGCAGCAAAGTAAAATTGCACCGAACACATGGACGAGAAAGGCACAAAGAACACACACATGCACATGCTACTTCCAACAAACTTTATTGTTACTGTACCCACGCTACTTATAAACACCTAATCTACCACATCCAATGCGCATAAGTGTGAAACCACCAAACGTGACGCAATTAAAAACAGCATTGTCACACCTAGATAATCAAATTGTTTTTTGTCGAAGCAATTGATGGCCTGCTCACACACATTTCGCCCATCTTTTCAATCTCTTCTGCCTTGATTATCCCCCTTGTTAGCTGGTTTCTGTTCTGGTGCACTATTTCGCACGTGTAAACAACAGAACACAACCGCATTCCTTACAATGCATTGCTAAAAAACCATCAGCCACATTCTTGACATTATATAACTGTGCTCGTTTAAGGCAACGACCGGTTTGGCCAACATAGCTGTGACCACATGACAACGGTAGGCAGTACACCACATATTCAGCACATCTCACAAACCTCTTATCCTTTGTGTGGTTCTTTCCGCAGCCACGATTGCTATGTGCGTTTGGAGCCGTGACCTTGCACAGCTTTTTCAGCTTGTTTGGTGTTGAAAAGACTGCATGCACGCTTGCTCACTGAGCAGTTTTTTTCAGATTGTGGGAAACCTTTTGTATGTAAGATAACACTTATGCGACTCCCTCACTCAAATGGTTTGGCTGTCGTTTGTCCAACCTTTTTTCAAATCGCTCGAGATACGCTCAGCTACTGAGACTAGTAAAGTTTGGGGACTACCAGCATCAGTCAATCTCGTTCTTTGTTGATCAAGGATTACAGGAACAGAGTGGTGTCATGACTTCTTTAAGTCATTTTGAAACACAGGTTAGCAATGCCCTCTTTACCAGTTTTGAATGAACCGAGTGGTAAGAGAGCCGTGCCCTATAGCACGTGACTCATAACGCCAGCAGGTGTGCTTTTTTCGCTATCGATGAGTGTAGATTCCAAAAACGGTAAACCTCCATCCTCAAGTAGCTCATGTGTGACGTCAAGGGGTTTCAAACTATCTTGAATCTATGGCAACAAGGTGCCAACTGGATCTACGCTTGTCGATAATGGAAAATGACACCTACTGGTGTTACGAGCCACGTGCTAATAAGGCATTGTTCCGTCAGCACTTGGCTCATTCAAAACTGGTAAATAGGGCAATAGCTAACCTGCTCTTCAAGAATGCCTTAAAGGAGTAGCGCCACCATTCGGTTCCTGTAATCTTTGATCAACAAAGAACGAGACTGACTGACGCTGGCTATAATCAGACTACTAGTCTCTGTAGGTTAGCATATCTGGAGAGATTTGAAAAAAGTTGGTCAAACACAAGCCAAACCGTTTGAGCGGGGGAGCTGCATAAGTGTGTTGCCTCACATACAAAAGGGCTCGCATAATTGGAAAAAAAAAAAACTGCTCAGTGAGCAAACATGCGTGGTCTTTTCAACACCAAACAAGCTGAAAACGCTGTGTAAGGTCACAGCTCCAAATGCACACATTAATCGGGGCTGTGGAAAGAACTACACAAAAAATAAGAGGTTTGTGAGATGTGCTAGATGTTTGGTGTATTGCCTACCGTTTTCATATGGTCACTGCTATGTTGGTCAAACCAGCCATTGCCGCAATGAGTGCTTAAGAGAACAGAGTTATACAATATCAAGAACGTGGCTGGTGGTTTTTTAGCAATGCTTTGTAAGGAATCGGTTGTGTTCTGCTGTTTAACATATGCGGAATAGTGCGCCAGTACAGAAACCATCCAACAAGGGAGATAATCAAAACAGAAGAGATTGAAAGATGGGTAAAATATGTGTGAGCAGGCCGTCAACTGCTCTGACAAAAAAAAATGATTATCTGAATGTGGCAACGCTGTTTTGAATCGCGTGAAATTCTGGATGAACCCACTGACATCATCCAGAAACTATTTGCAAGCATTTGATTCACTCTAAATAGGGCAACATGTAGACTGCAGTTTTTCAACGTTCTGGAAAATGTAATGGAGGCATGGTGCTGATAAGTGTTGGGCCGTTTTTCTTTTTCGTCGGTGTTTGTGTTGTCTACTTACTTCTCGTGTGTCCATGTTTGCCCGACTTGCCTTATTTCATTCTGAATTCATACCGACTGGCTCAGCTTTCTGTCTTTACACTTCATCTTGCTTTTGTAAAGCACACAATTTTATTTCGGGGAAAATTTGTTCTAGAGAAACTTTCATTGTCACATATTCAATATCTCTGATTCCCCTCTGTGACAAATGTGAAGAATTACAGAGGTAGAGGGTAGCGAATGCGATCTTTACCTAGCAATGCATAGCTACCGAGCTGACCAGCTATAGAAAACTGCGCTTGCAAAACAAAACAAAGAAAAAAAGTCATATTATGGCTGTTTACAGATTCACATATCGTGTCAGCTGTTGCAATTCAATCCTATTACTAGTGTCATGTGTTCGAGTTCGAGCTTCCTCGGTTTTGTCCTTTTTAATGGCAGCTAAAACACATTAATACCTGCATAATCAGTTTGGATCGCAGTTGTCCGCAGCACTAAAAGTGCAGTAAATGCAGAAAGGCATGCTCATGTCAGCGACAAGCACAGCAATGGGCATGTAACGCGAGTCATGCAGTCGCACGTATAAAGCGGAAACCGCATGTACGCGATTTCGTGCGCGATCGCGACGCGACCGATGTGCCCGTCGCACTGTTCATCGCCTGAAAAATCAAACCCCGTGCAAGCGACGGCTCGAGCGATACATCAAGCGACGGCTCCCCGGTGTTGCCGGCTACTTTGTAGCGAAACTGGGGTGATGCAGGCAGTAAAAATATCAAGTCGACTGTTCAGCCGTGCAGAGTACCATCAAATAGGTTTGGGTGTATTGTACTACTTTTGTTTTCCCTCGGCGTTCGGCAATTGCTGACAGTTGTTTGCAAGCGCGCTTGTGTGAAAACCGGCAGTGCGTCACTCACGCAAAACTAGTACCGGCCGGCTGCTTGCGATTGGGCATCGCTCGTACGACTTCCGGGCGACGAGCGACCGTTTCTAGATTTCCAAAAACCGAGCGATCCACCATGCGACCCGTCCCGCGACGGCCAATTTCGTCATACATCGCGTCGCTCGTCCCGCGCTGTCGCGCATATGCGGTTTCGGCTTAAAAAGCAAGACGATCATGTTCGTGGCGACAATTTCACGCACCCTTCCATGGAGCTTTCACGCAGGCTAATGCAGGCGTACGGTACTCTGAAACTGATGCGACTAAGCTCTCCAAAGACATCGTCTACACGCAACTTTAACGCTACTACAACCGCTCTGTGCACCGCTCCTTTTCTGCCAAGAGCGCACACAGCAATGACGAGACACAAAGCGTAGCATTCACAGCCACCTACCTTAGTCAGGAAACATGCTGATCCAACTTTGGGTCGCCCGTCGGCGTGGAGGCGGTGTGCCGAGCAGCCGAGCCGCGCCGTTCGTCCGTAGGTCGAGAAGCAATATGCCGACCCTCGATGTGTGCGAACGAGCAGGCATTTCCTAGGAACACACATCACGGAGGGTAGAAAGCGTTCCGTCGCTGCCTCTCGCTGATGCCTGCACACATTCAAAGAAGTTGTCGTGACGACTCACGTCCATCGGCGAATGGATGCCAACAA
This sequence comes from Hyalomma asiaticum, assembly GCA_013339685.2. NCBI lineage: Eukaryota > Metazoa > Arthropoda > Arachnida > Ixodida > Ixodidae > Hyalomma > Hyalomma asiaticum. The sequence goes on from CM023488.1 coordinate 95,604,280, forward strand.
AGGATCTCAGAGGTGTCGACGCTGCCGGCTGCTGCTTTCTCAGTTAGCCGCCCGTGGCACCTCACACTGGCTCAAGAAGGTCCGCTAGAGTTAATGAGACAACGCTAAACACACAACGAGATGCAGCGCAACCAGTAATCGTCCATACGAAAACGAATTTCACGGCCACGTTGAACACGACAACAGCGCGCCGCCATGTTGGAAAAAAAGAAGAAAACACTCGCCCGACGGTGGCGACACCACGGGTTGCCGTTTCGGTTTCAACATGTTAGCCCAGTTGCCATGCTTTCGGTGTGAGAAATTACAGAAAATAATGCTTTAAAGCTAAAAACTGCTTACGCAATGTAGTGTTTATTTTACATACTATTCCAAAATTGAAATTTGCCGTAAATTATGCAAATGACGTAAGTTATGCGAACTTGCATTTCACGAACGTTTTCCTCGTCCTCGGTCCAATGTGTTACGCACCACTTCATGTTGCGTGTGTAACGCCAGGTTGTATACGCAACTGTACACAGTTGTGCTGTAGCGAATATTCTGCTTATTATCAGGTGTAAAACCCGAAGCAAAAAAATGTAATTTAGCAATTCATATTGTTGAGCTGTGCGTTTAGTGGTCGTTAGCAACAAAAAAAAAGAAAAAGGAGAACGTAGCATTATAGGTGAAAGCGCCAATAACACTGCCATTCAACGCAGGCATGTTTATTTCTTTCTTGTGAATTAAGAAAAAAAAAGAAAGGGGCGCTAACAATAAATATACACATTGCGATAAGCATACACGCAATTATGTTTCACGACCGCTTGCTAGCCGTTGCCTTCCATGTGACGCCTAATGCCTTTTTTTCTACAATCACTCTTCCACCTCCTCGATTTATGATGATGATGATGATCGTTCAATTTTGGCATCTACCCACTTGGAGGGATTAGCCAAGACTCAGGCGGATTTGAGTTGAATTTACTGAGTTATGCTACCTGAAAGGTTTAGTCGCCCTTTGATGTTGAATTTGGATATTACAAACGTAGCCAATCAATCAATGGTATAGAGAATAATGGAATAAGTAATTAGGATCTAATAACTGAACAAGCAAATCGATTCGAATCCGTAATGAACTTCTGCAGAGCAAGGCATATATTCCTGTTCGTGTGTCCCAGCACGGAAGACCCGATGAAAGAACAGTGCTTGTTAATGGAATGCCCAGATTTCGCAGTGCCATCTCTGTAGTACTTTTGCTAAGGTAGGTAAAGCGCGTGCATTCCAGCAAAAAGTGTTCAATTGTCTCTGGCTCGTTGCAAAAAGCGCATAAAGGAGAGCACTTGTCTCGTGTGGTTGTTCCTCTTCGTCGCGCCACTAGCTATGCACCCCGCAACACTGGAGTGTCTTAGTAGTCAACTAGTAAAAAACACCAAGTAAACCTTCCTGGTTAGTAAAGGCAGATTTTACGACCTTTACTAACTGCTGGCTAGTAAACAGATTTCCCGAAGGTAGTAAAATACGCTTGAAACTAGTAAATACAAGCAGTTACTAACCATTTACTAACTTTTTTTCTAAGAGTGCATGATGCAAAGTGTTGCGATATCGTCTTCTGAGGGGGTAGAATCGACTGGGGAGCGTGACAAGCAATCAGCGTCGTTATTCTTTGCCCCGGACCTGTCTTCCTCCCGGACCTCCCGGACCTTCGTCCCACCCTGTGGCTCCACCTCGCAAGTCGTCCCGATGGGTCTTTCAAGCTTGTCAGCCCGCAAAGTGAGTGACGATTGCTGACTGCACGGAACGGCCTGCCATAGAGATACGGTCTGTATTTGCTGATGGCCCATATGACTGCCAAACATTCTTTCTCCGTCGCAGAGTAGTTTCGTTCAGGTTTCGAGAGAGTGCGGCTAGCATACCCTATGACCTTCTCTTCTCCGTTTTGACGTTGAACTAGAACTGCGCCGAGACCGAGATTGCTTGTGTCTGTATGCACTTCGTAGAAGAACTTCTTGCTGGGCGAGTTGGTGCATGATTTTTTTCCAAGTTGTTGCGCGTAGAATGGACAATCACAGGAAGAACAGCAAGGCAGACAGAAAGAGCGCAAACTATCAACTGATTTATTTGCTCTTGAAACAGCTTATATAAGCATGTCCAATCGTCACACGGATAGGAAAGAGGGTTGAGAGGGGGTGAGAGGGGAAGCATACAGTTCAGAAAACCTCACCGTCACATAAACCTGCGCAAAAACTGGTCTTCAGCCTTATACAAGGTAACAGAAGTGTCGCTTATACATTGATCACCTTTATCTTTAATAAAAAACGCTTCTAAAAGTTCACGGCCAACTCTGGTCTGGCTCCTCCCGATTATCTTAATCTTTTTTAGTAATGGCTCGCATCCCATGCACTTGTTGCAATGAGCGGGCAAATTCGCTCCTTCTCTTTTTTCCAGAGACGAGGCATGATCCGCCGCACGTTCATTCACGCATCGCCCTGTTTGGCCCACGTAAGACTTCCCACACCTGAGGGGTATTTCATATACCACCTTCGTGGCACACTTCACAAAAAATTGGCCATGTTGAATTCCGCACCCGCTGCCTCGGGCTTCCTTGCCACTGATTCTAGGGCATAACCCGGCCAATTTCTTAGGTGCCGAAAACACCACACCGACACCATGCCTATTTGCCACTTTTTTTAAATTGTGGGAAACCTTGTTCATGTACGGCACAACAATGGGCTTCCTTCTCGGTAGGGACTCGGCGCCTCCAGGTCCTCTTTCTTCTTTCTTTATCTTCTTAAGAAGATTGTCCGCCACTGCTGCGATTACCTCGCAGGGGAAGCCAGCCGAACTCAGCCTAGTAACCTGATTGCAGAAACTTTCGTGCATTGTATGCGGACACGATTTAGTGAGGGCGGAACTAAGGCACAAACCTGCAATGGCCCTTTTTATTATTTTTGAATGCGCGGAATCGAAAGGCAGAAGTTCCTTCTGCGCCCGCGGTGCATACTTCCAGCAGACATGGCCCGTCCCGATCCGTAAATTTATATCTAAAAATTGCAACGACCCTTTAGAAGGAAGCTCGTGCGTAAACTTCAACCCCTTCCCATGAATCATGAAAATGGAAAGAATGCTACTCACAGAATCTGAGCAATTCAGGGAATTTTGTCCGGATAAAAATATTATAAAATCATCTACGTATCTGAAGGTCTTGACAACACCTTGATTACAGAGATCTTGCTGCAGTGAGCGGTCAATGGCGGCTAAAAAAATGTTACAAAGCACTGGGGCAACACAAGACCCGATACAAATGCCTTGGCGCTGAATGTAGAATTCATTGTTAAACGTGATAAAGGTGGCCTGTAAATAAAACTCTAACAAGGACATGAAGCTGTCAAGCGACACACCGGATGCGTTCTGAAACCTTGTTACGCCGTTCCTTTCAATGCAGTCTCTGACAGCTACAAAGAGTTCACCATGGGGCACCGAATAGAACAAGTCTTCCACATCAATGGAGAATGCATAACCTACAGATACACTAAATCTCACGAATTGCACCACTTCGCCAGAGTTCTTGGTAGCGAAAGGGTCATCGACCTGCAGGGCACTCAGATGTTTTTGCAGGAACTGGCTAATAAGGCACTGCCAGGAGCCCTTCTCGCTGACGATTGTTCTAAACGGCACCGAGTCCTTGTGAGTCTTTGCAGTGAAGAAGACGGTCAGCGCTTTCTTTCTACAGCCTGTTATTGCGCTTGCAAGTCTACTCAGTTGAAGGTCCTTGCACCTTGCAGCAGCTCTGCTCTTTATCCTTGTGGCACTTGGTTTAACGCGCACAAAATTCTTCTTAAGAAGATAAAGAAAGAAGAAAGAGGACCTGGAGGCGCCGAGTCCCTACCGAGAGGAAGCCATTGTTGTGCCGTACATGCACAAGGTTTCCCACAATTTAAAAAAAGTGGCAAATAGGCATGGTGTCGGTGTGGTGTTTTCGGCACTAAGAAATTGGCCGGGTTATGCCCTAGAATCAGTGGCAAGGAAGCCCGAGGCAGCGGGTGCGGAATTCAACATGGCCAATTTTTGTGAAGTGTGCCACGAGTGGTCTAGAAATACCCCTCGTGTGTGAAGTCTTACGTTGGCCCAAACAGGGCGATGCGTAAGAACTGCGCGGAGCAGGCCTCGTCTCTGGAAAAAGAGAAGGAGCGATTGCCCGCTCATGCTGTGGCTGGTAGTGAAATTGCCTGCGGTGCTCGTTGTGGTAGCCTGCGTCCTTTAATTGCTGTTGACGTATTGGTAATAAGGCTAATTGACGGGCTTCTTCTGCCCCCTGTAAGAACTGATCAATGTCGGATGGATCGAAGTTGTCATTATGTACCAGCAACATTGCATCAAGTGTCGTCGTGACTGTGCGGCCATAGCCTAGTTGAAAAGGGGTAACGTGAGTAGTTTCCTGTGGGGCCGCATTATAGGCAAAGGTAGCGTAAGACAAGATTTGGTCCCAGTTCTTATGTTCCAGGTCAACATACATAGATAACATATCAGCAATGGTCCGGCTTAGGCATTCCGTCAAGCCATTGGTTTGAGAATGGTATGGAGTGCTTTTTCTGTGACTGCTGTTGGTCATCGTCAGCAAGCACTTCATGAGCTCAGCTGTAAACGCTGCTCCTCGGTCTGGTAATCACAACCATTGGGGCGCCATGATGAAGGACTATATTTTGAACAAAAAACGTGGCAACTTCCGATGCCGTTGCCCGGTCAAGGCAACCAGTTTCAGCATAGTCGCGTGAGGTAATCAGTCGCGATGATGATCCACCTCTTCCCAGATGATGACGTGGGAAACGGTCCAAGAAGATCCATCCCAAAATGTTGGAAAGGAGTTTTAGGTGTGTCTTTGGGGTGAAGAAGTCCGGCCGGCTTTACAGGTGGTGTTTTGCGCCTTTGACATCCGCGACAAGTCTTCAAGTAAATCTGAACTGAGGCTAATAACTTGGGTCAGTAATACTTAAAGGGAATTCTGGCGCATGTTCGGCTGATGCCCAGCTGACGTGAGGACGGCTTATCATAGCAGGCTTCCAATACTTCAGGCCGCATGGATGACGGTACAACGAGCAAGAACATCTCATCGTTGTGTAGGAAGTTTCTCTTGTAGAGCATATCCCTCGGAGGCAGAACGAGGACAGTCCTCACTTGAATACACATGGAACTTCAACCTTGTGCCCTTAAAGATATTTCATGAGTGGTAGCAGCTCTGAGTCCGCCTGATGATGCTTGGCGATTTCCGACGCTTCCATGATGCAAAGTGTTGCGAAATCGTCTTCTGAGGGGGTAGAATCGACTGGGGAGTGTGACAAGCAATCAGCGTCGTTATTATTTCCCCCGGACCTGTCTTCCTCCCGGACCTCCCGGACCTCCCGGACCTTCCTCCCACCCTGTGGCTCCACCTCGCAAGTCGTCCCGATGGGTCTTTCAATTGCCCGCAAAATGAGTGATGATCGCTGACTGCACGGAACGGCCTGCCATAGAGATACGGTCTGTATTTGCTGATGGCCCATATGACTGCCAAACATTCTTTCTCCGTCGCAGAGTAGTTTCGTTCAGGTTTCGAGAGAGTGCGGCTAGCATATCCTATGACCTTCTCCGTTTTGACGTTGAACTAGAACTGCGCCGAGACCGATATTGCTTGTGTCTGTATGCACTTCTGTGTCCGCGGTCTCATCAAAGTGGGCGAGGATGGGTGGGGCTTGCAAACGTTGCTTTAATTTATTGAAAGCTGCCTCTTGTCCAGGATACCAAACGGAAGGTACGCCTTTTTTGTGAGTCTCATTAAGGGTTCTGAATTTTCCGAGAAATTTTCGACAAATCACCTGTAGTAAGTGCACAAGCCCAAAAAGCGGCTCACCTCCTTTTTGTCTTTAGGCCTGGGAAATCCCGCGACGGCTGCTATCTTCTCGGGGTCCGGTTTAATACCTTGCGCACTGATGACATGCCCCAGGAAACGGAGCGTTTCAAATCCAATCTTGCACTTCTCGGGTTTAATCGTCAAGCCGGCCGATTGCATCGCCTAGAGTACTGAACGTAGTCGCTGGACGTGCTGTTCGAAGGTTGCAGGTTGCGAAGGCAATTTCTACATATCGCTGAAATCTGGCGGATTTCACCCCGAAAACCGAAACCGGATGTCGAAACACCGCTGTTGAAGCTACCTTCGGCGGCCACCCGTGCGAGAGTCTTGTTCCCTTCGCATTTTCCTGTGACTACCAGCATGCACCGCTGTCTAGTGCCTATCCCAGGAAGCGCGAGCAGGAGCGGCTACGAAACGAAAGATCTCCTCTATATAAGGAAGCTTGATCGGCAATGCGAGAGGATGAACTTTGTCACTCTAGGCACTACCGAAGGGATGCGGAACGACACTTTTTCGCCACTCAGTTCCGGCTTCCCAGGCGTAATTATCCCAATTTCAATGATCTGTAAAAATTACTAACGTTGTCCATTTGCAAACCCTAAAAGGGATATGTGTTCCCAGTGTAAATGACTTTCAACCACGATTTGGGTTGAGCATCTCGTCATTCGTCATTCGCGTTGCGTTTTGGTTTAAAAGTAGAGTCGTTTACTTTGTTAGTGTGGAAAATATGAATCCTACCGATTTCGCATTCCGCACCATCATGGACAAAGCGATTCCACATAAAGTGCACAATTTTTTTCTTTTCAGTATTTATAAGATTTTTGCACACATTTTCTTAACACCCGGTATAATCCCGCATATGTAATATTAACCCGAACTCTGGGATAACGTGGCCGCAGTGAGCACCAGATACTGGTGACTTGAGAACTATGTTGCATTGGACCGTGCCCGACAGGCGGCGAGGGTGGTCTGATGAATACTATTTTTATGAAGACATTCACATTTTAACATGGCTTCACCATGTGTGAAATCTTAGATTCGCAGAGCTAGATACAGCTTCAGGGCTCCAGCTGTACACGCATCACGTGTTACTTTAAACTACTCGCCATGACTGCGTTAAGCATACAGTGTCTAAAAACTCTTTATAAAAACCTCGCGGTTCATTGTCTCCAAAACTGTTTGGAGATTGAAATTACCGGCCTCCTGAAAGATTATTGACGGAGATTTCTTTTACAGATTGACCTTCTCATAGGCTACGCTCCAGTGACACAGGTGTCACACCTACGGTTTCCATTCCCGGAGCTCATAGCCTTCGCTGAGCCGCTTCGAGTGAGTATTATATTACCTCGACACGACACAAGGATTCTCGGCAGTTGTACACAAGCGAAAGTTCTCGAGCGACTCGCACTGCTCCAGAGGCACTGAACGGCTTACACGAGAGGCCCGTGCAAACCTGCCATAGAGCAGGAGCCTTGGCAAACGGTGACAACTTGCAAGCAAAACCGAAAAAGTTGTTAGTGAATTGTGTTGCGAACAGACATCCCATTGAGCGAAAAGCCAATAATTGGCCTGCCGACGGCCGTCTATGCGTTCCTGGGGCAGCGCCTGTGGCAACGAGACATGGCTGGCCAGGCAAGACGAATTTCGTAGGAGCCGCTGTCGTACCTTGTCCGAGGTACTACCAAAGCGCCGACTACCGGCGCGAATTAGCATGACAGTCTGCTTCGCTTTATCTATCGCTCCTTGGTGCCCGTGCCACCGGAGCGAACCTAAGCGAATGAAGAGTCCAGTATAAAGGAGGCGATGTTAATTTAAGAGTAATTTTACTTGTCAAAATTTATACTTCAATGTAATAAACACGTCTACTTCAGCCGAACGACAATTAAACTTGTAAAGCGCTGTAGTGATCACGTACAGCCCATCTGTTCCCTAAATGAGCAATGATGCAGTGGTGTATCCGCCAGCTTTCACCTCGATTCCCCGGCGAATGTGCTATCGAGTCCGTGTGCGAGGAGCTTTTGCATTATAAATGAACGTTCATTTTTTTTCAGGCACCCTCTTCCGTTGCGGAAATGCGTCACTGATTTCTTAGTGGACCCCGCCATAAAACATTTCCGTGTTCATTGCTTAAAACTGTCAACGAAGAAACAAATACCGAGAGCACCCGCACTTGCCCTCAACCTTCAATGCGCGGGATCACACACCACCCACGCGCACTTCTTATGCCCCGCGAGCCTGGCGCACTCCTCGCGTACCAATTCACAGCCAGGAGGCACTTCGGCCATCGCTTTTATCGCCGAGGTATGGGACATACGCACATCTACTGCGCAACGTATGCCGAGAGTTGTTGGTGGGACGCGCGGTTCCCACACCGTCGAGAAGTCGCTAGATGTGAGGGCTGCCAAATATGCTAATGATGTAGGGGCGATTTCTTCTGTGCCTCTATGCCTCCATACGTGCCTTCTGTAGTTTGTGTTCGAAGAGTAACTTTTCAAATTCCTGGCTGCCTATTGCAGGGAGACTAAGCTACAGGATCTCTCATGAAAATGAAAAACAAAATGGCTTAACGAAGAGCTACATGTGCTGCACGCTGGAATCATAACGCCCTCAAATTACCCTTTTCCATCTTTTAGTAGGAAACTCCTAGAGTTTCATACTACAATACCAGAGGGAAAACTGGCGCTAGTGTCTATGGAAGTTCCAAACAAGGCGGTTGAACCAGCATGGGAATGATGGATATGACATGGATTTGCCTAGTCTTCGTTCTTCTGGCTTTATACGGCATTCCGACATCAAAAAAATTGGCCGTTTTACGACAAAATATTGCAATAAAACGGAATTTTTGAATAACTATGTGCGTGCACAGGTACTAGTTGCTTTTTCACGATTAGAGAAGTACGGACCGCTCAGAAATTTAGCAATAATGTGCGATATGGCAATGTTGCCTCCTCTGCTCGTGCCCAGATTTAGCAGCATGCATACAGGTTTAACTTCCATATGTAGTTGTGTTCCAATTTAAAATAAAGATTTTTGCTCTTGTAAGTGACGTGCTGACATTTTCAAGCACATAAAGGTAGATGCGTCTTCTAAATATAAGAAACGAGCTTTCGCTCGCTTCTTTAGTACAGGGCAAGATGCTCCACTGTATTTTTCCAAACTATATGCATGCGCCAAGCCCTTGCGTGAGGCCGTAGCAGGAGCGCAGTATCGCCCATCGCTTGGGGGTTGGTTTTGTGAAAAAAATCACTTAATCTCCGCTAATGTGAATCATGACGAGTGGCGAAGCACTGGGTACCTTACCGGTATATCACCGTACGTCACTGGCGCGCAGCCACTGCGAATGTGAAATGAGTGGCATAAATTTTATATACATACAAATGTACTGATTTGGTTCTTCTGTAATGCTGCTGCATTTTAGTGCCCTTGTCATAAGTCGTATATCGTCTTGAGTTCTGTATGCACATACACACATATGTTTCGACTATATAGCAACGGTTTTCTACATACCGTGACAGCGAGAGCCGACGACAAAGCTGTCATAAAGTGCTCCGGTGTTTTCGCACAGGAAACGTCAGCCGCGGCTAATCGGCTTGCTTTACCGTGGCCACGACGACGCCGTGAGACGCCGACAGCCCGGGCGCCTTAGCAGGAACTCGTTAGAATCGTTTCTGACGCGACAACCCTGCATATACACCGTCTGAGCGCACAGCCTCCAGGATCGGCCCACGCTGCTGTGCTGTGCCGTGACGGACGGACAACGCGGACGGACAAGGCGAGACCCTAAGGTGCTTCGCCCCTAAAACGTGGTGTTAAATAAACAACCGTGCCGTTAAACTCCATCGGAAACTCCGCCTGAGCTTTGATCTGAGCTGACTTCGTGAGCGTCGTCCGCATGTGCGTCTGCCTATCGTCCACTGCGCGTATACTACGCACGATAACTGTGCGCCTGCTTGGCGCGCCCGGTCGGCGTTGAAATAATCAGACAGCGGAATTGAAGTGCCGTAGTACAAGATATACGAGCAGCCTTCTGACAAGGGATGTATGTCAGCCGTGAAAGCGACCCTACGGTTACAGATTCTATCGCATCTGCTACAAAAGATGAGGAAAAAAAACAGCAAAACCACCGCATCGATAAGGTTCGGGAGACGAAGCGCGAATATTTCTAAAGTTGGGTAAAGTACCGCTGCAAGTAATGTGTAGCCATCCATCAGCGGACACGACAACGAAACACTGCATGACACCTCATCATTGCAAACGACTTTGGTACATGCGACAGTGTGATGATCTCTGGCAGTAAATCCAGTAAAGCGTACACTACAGCTGCTGCCTTCGTCGCGTAATGAAAAATTGTAGTAACGTCACTCGCGTCACTGAAGTTAAAAAACAGGAAAAAACAAATCCACCAAAACGTTTGAAGCCGCAGGCACGAATACTAGACAAATGCATGTCAAACCCATCATTCCCATGGCAGCTTCACGATCGCAGCGCCAGTTTTCCCTCTAGTATTTCAGTAGGAAACTCTGTTTCAGTAGGAGCACTAGTTTGCTGAGCACTATCAAACTAGGGCTCATAAAGGAGATGGTTCACTGCGATTATGTACAGATTATCAAAAAATCGACATGTAAGGGGTCCTTTGCCCAACCCCAATTACACTTATTAACGACATTAATGCTGCTTGATGATGTCAATGGTTCTGTGAAGAGGTTACTGGCAGGTGCGCCTCCAGAAAAGCCAAAGCATACGGTATTATTAATGCTATTTGATATATATGAATGAAGTTGCCTGCACACAAATTTGCGCGTCAGGCATGCAAAGTCTCAAGAATAGTCGGTACGGTTCCCGAAGTGACATCGAAGATAAACGCCGCCTGCGCTGCGCGTAACAGAAGCTGATAACGGCACTACCCGCAAACAGCCCAAAGAGCGCACGTATTACAGGGAAATCATAACGACGGTCCACTTAAGCAAACCAAAAGAACCATGCCCACAGTCTGAAACCCAGTCAACCTCCGTCTGCAAAAGCATCGTCCCGATGCTGAAGACAGAACACGGAAGCGAGAGTACATGGAACTAATTATGTTAAAATACGTCAAAGTCAATGAGTGGGCGTAATAAGGTTTAACACACCACGTGTACAACTTCAGGTAGGGCGCGGTGCCGCTGGAATGATGTTAAGCGAGTGGGCACGACCTCATGTTCCAGTGCAGCCAAGGTCGGAGTGCCTTGTAGGACCCAAAGTAGCGCCGCCAAGCTTCTCAGGCAGTACGCGTCGCCGTAACGGCGTTCAGTACCATACAAGGTCGCCGGGTTGGTATTCGGTGTGGCATCGTCGACGATTGTACTGGCGCCTGTCAACCGTCTGCTGGCTGTTCATACGCAGAGGGGGGCGGGAGCTGTCGAGCTTCTTCGGCGTGCTCCAGGTGGCTGGTAACGTCGAGGTCTTCGATGACGACCGGTAGCATAGCGTTAAGCGCCGTAGCTGGGCTCCGTCCGTAGACAATCTTGTATGGCATAAGCTGCATGGTTTCTTGCACGGCCGTGTTTCACTCGAAGAATATATACGGAAGTATGGTGTCCCACGTCTTGTGTTGGACGTCGACGTACACGGACAGCATATCGGCGATGACCTAATTTAGACGCTCGGTAAGGCCGTTCGTGTGCGGGTGGTAGGCGGTGGTTCGCAGGCGGCTTGTGTGACTGTACCTCAAGATCGCCCGAGTTAGGCCAGCTGTAAAGGCCGTACCTCTGGCTGTGATAAGGACCGTTGGGGCTCAGTGACGCAGGACAATGTTCTCGATGAAAACCTTGGCGACCTCCTGGGCAGTGCCCTTGGACAGGGCCCTTATGTCGGCGTAGCGGGTGAGGTAGTCACTCGCTACGACGATGCAGTTATTGCCGGAAGTCGACGTCGGGAACGGCCCAGTAAGGACGTGCCGATTTGATGGAACGGCCGTCGAGGTAACTCGATGGATTGCAGAAGTCGGCCTGGCCTATGTTTAGGCGTCATACGTCGCTGACTGTCTCTGGATGTCCTTACGTAACGGACGACATCGCCAGTGAGGCGAGGCCAGCAGTACTTCTCTTGTATCCTTGATAGAGGGCGGGAAAAGACCAGGTGTCCTGCTGTCGGGTTGTCCCGTAAAGCTTTGAGAACCTCCGGACGTAATGCTGAAGGCATTATGTGGAGGTGGTCGGCTAGGAGCGGTGAGAAGTTCTTCAGGAGAACGTTGTTTCGCATGTAATGAGGAGCTATTCTTTGCTGGAACACTTTCGACACAACGACAATCTTATACCCCAGGTAGAGCATGAGGCTCTTGCGCTCGGGGTCAGCTGTTTGTCGTTCCGCGAAGTGGTCAGTACTGATGGGTTCCACGAAATGGTCATCGTCCTGGTCACCCTCTGTCAGATAGCCAGAGGCGCAAGACAAGCAGACGGCGTCGGAGTGCTCTCGCTCGGCCTTGCAGACGACAGTGATATCAAATTCCTGATATCAGCATTGTTACATCAAAATCTGAGACTCCATCGCGCGAGGCCTCGTGACGGATCTTTCAAGTAAGCTTGCCAACAAAAGGCGTGGTAGCCACTGACGACTGTGAAAGGCCTGCCGTACAGGTATAAACGGAACATTGATGTAGCGCAGATGATGCAAAGGCATTCGATTCCTTTTCTGTGGGTTCGGGCGCGTCATCCGAAGGTCGTGCGTATGGTTTCCACCGAAGGCAGGTTTGTGTTTTTGTCCACTTTTATTCCTTTCTACTTACTCCTCAATTACAATACTACAATTAACTTCCCCTATGCGTTCCTAGGTTTCATTTTCTGCTGGCTAATCAAGTTATTTCTAACAAATAAAGTACGAGCCTTTGACCCCTTCCCTATCGTTCTGTGGAGGAGTAGTTCGCTTCCGCCTTCGAGAGTGACCGGCTAGCGTAACTGATAACCCTTTCAAGTCCATCGGACCCCTGCACAACCACGGCGCCAAGCTCTGCACTGCTTCCCTGGGTGTGGATCTGGGTACAGGCTTCGTCAAAGTGCGCCAGTATTGGCGGTGTTTGCAGGCGTTGCTTTAATTGTTGAAACGCCTCGATTTGCAGTGTTTACCATTTGAACTCGACGTCCTCCTTCGTGAGGTACTTCAGTGGCTCAGAGATCCGCGAAAAATTCTTGACGAAGAGCGTGTAATAAGTACAGAGCCCAATAATCCTGCGTACTGCCGTTTGGTCGGTCCGCGGAGGAAAGTCAACGATTGCGACTCTTTTCCGTGTATCAATGGCTATTCTGGACTTGCTAATAACGTGGCCGGGAAACAAGAGCTCCTCGTAGGCGTTACTCTTCTTGCTTCAAGGTAAGTGCGGAGGCCTGAATTGCCTAAAGAAAACCTTCAACACGCCGGAGGCGTTCGTGGAAGCTGGAAGCATATACAACAACGTCGTCCAAGTACACGAGGACAAGTCTGCCACTTCAAGCCTGCCAGTACTGTGTCCATAACCCGTTGGAACGTCGCAGGCGCCGACCAAAGACCAAGGGGCGTGACCTTAAACTCGAACGGCCCGTCAGGTGTTATGAAGGCCGTGTTCCCTCGGTCTCTCTCGCATACTTCGATTTGCCAGTAGATGGTTTTGAGCTCCATCGGCGAAAAATATTTTGCTTTGTAGAGTCTATCTTAGGCGTCGTCTGTGTGTTGGAGGATATGCACGTGTTCATGATTTTGTTCAGGCAATGAAAAACACAAGGTTCCGTCCTTCTTCTTTGCTAACACCACGGGTGATGCCCCCGGACTCGTAGACTGCTGGATGATGTCGCCAGGCAGCATTTCGTCGACTTGTTGCTTGATTGCCGCGCGTTTCCGTGCCGCAGCTCGGTAAAGGCTATGACGGAGACGACGGGCATATTCGTCGCTAATGATGCGGTATTTGGCGAGAGGGGTCAGACAAAGCCTCGACGACGACGAGAAGCAGTGCTTGTGTTGCTGGTGCAGCGCATTTAGCTGCTCTTATTGTGCCTCGAAAGACCTTTATTGACATTGAAAGTGGTTGTGGACACTGCTTTTGTTCTTGCGCATCCCCAAAAATCGGTGAGGCCGGAGATATTGCTTACTTCCGCAAATTCATCTTGGTACACGACCGTCGTACCCCTATGGAGGTGCCTGTATTCGTTGCTGAAGTTTGTCACCGCTACCTTGGCTTCGCAGTCACGCAGCTTGGCTATGCCTCTTGCGACGCACATCTGACTGTTCAGAAACAAGTGCTAGTCGTGCTCGAAAATGCCTTGTAAGTCGCGAGGTGTAGTAACCCGCTGCAGCAGGCAGCTGCAGTAACAACGCGCTAGCTTTGGTCGAACAGGAACATATATTCAAGCACAGCTGCCGTATATACGAGGTCTGTTAGAAAAGTATCCGACCTTTTACCAAAGTAAAAAAAACTGGAATATCTGGAGCATTGGAAACTTAATCACCCTCAAAGTAGTCTCCTTGGGAAACCACACACTTCTCCCAGCAGTGCTGCCATTGCTGGAGACATTCCCAGAAGGCCTCTTTCGGAATGGAGCTCAGCTGTAGTTGCATCCATAATGTCCTCTGTTGTCTGAAACCGCGCTCCTTTCAATCGCCTGTTAATTTTGGGAAACAGCCTGAATTGCAGGGGGCCATATCAGAAAATTAAGGAGGATGTTGAACTGCAGGAGTCTGGTTTTCCGCCAAAAAAAGTCGATGTTCGAGGAATGTGCCGGAGCATTGTCGTGATGAATGCGCCAATTTCCGGTTGACCGCAACAAAAAACCGACACGAACACTGCGCACTACCTCACTCAAACTCAGCGTCCCAGCGACTGACGCTATCGGCAGGCAGAAAAAAAATTCGCGCATGCGCACGAAGGTTCAAGGTCGGTTGATGCAAGCGCGGTCGTTTCATATCCATCAGGTGTGCGCAAAAAAATAAGGTCGGATAGTTTTCTAACAGACCTCGTATGTAGTGCAGGTGGAAAGGGAAACCTAGACGATATCTGATAGGGGGGCAAGGTTGTGCGCGCGCAGGGCTGGCTTGGCTGGTCGGCCGCAACGAAGTACTAAACAAACACAACAGTAGGCACTTTGGTGCCGAAGGAAATGACACTGGACAGCGGTGAAACTTTTATTTGCCTTCAAGGCATGGTGAGCGACGTTGCTACCTGGCGGCGTTGCGTTATCCATGGAACGGGGAAATGACATGGATGGTAGGTCGAGGACTACGCCGTGTTGGTTCAGGAAATCTATGCCTATAAGATGATGTCTCTCGACAATTGCTGCTGGACCACAAAACTCACCGAATAGATCTGCTTGTCACTTGTGACCCCTCCGTGCCCGTTACAGTCGGTGTTAGCAGGTGGCTGGCACCGCCTGCTGTTCGGATATCTGGCCCTTCCCAGGAGTCTTCATCCTCTTGAGCTTGGCGGGAAAAAGACCACCGATGACAGAGTAATCAGATCCCGCATCGAGGAAGGCGGTGACGCTGTGACCGTCGACAATCACGTTGAGAGCGGTGGTTCGTATGCCGGCTTTCCAGGGAGGTCGGGGCTTCGGATCACAGCTGCGTCGGCTTATTTCGCTGCTGCTATATGGCGTTGGCAAATCTTTCGGCAGCGATATGTTGTCGTCAAGGCTCTGGTCAAGAGGCGTGCTGAGATTACGTCGGGAGTGTTCGTGCGTCGTAATCATCGCTATCGGCGCCGCCAGCGGCGCAGTATCTTCGACATTGCGTCGTGCAGCAACCGCACCTTCATCGGTCGCTTCGTTCACTTTCCCTGATAAGGGCTTCGAGATCGGCTCCGGATTGGCCCGTTGTACTGCTTCTGTCGTGGAAACATCTAGCGGCCGGGTGGCGGTGAGCTGGACGTCCCGGTAGTGATCGTTGCCACTCTGACCCGGCGATGTAGTCGGCGATGTCGTTCACCTGGGCATGGACTGGCAGTAGCAGTACTGGCAGTAGCGGTAAGTGTGCCGGCTTCCCCACAGTGGTTGCATAGTGGGTGGTGGTTAGTGATGGGCCAAACTTCAGCTTTCCTCGGCTCGCACTCTATTACTGGCCAGCGGGATAGCATAGGACGTGGCGGCGGTGGTTAGCGACGAAACTGCGGAGGTGTTGTGCCCTGGTGTAGACGATGAGCGGCGGCATATCGGCGTGAGGAACGACGTAGGTCATCGCCTCCGGTTGGGGTTGCGGTGGTTCAGAACTCCCAGCCATCGCTGTACTTCCTCGCCGACAATGTCTTCGAGGGAGGCTACTTGGGGCTGAAACGACGGGCACATGCAGCGCAGTGTCTTGCGAAGAATAGCCCTTATAGTCTCGCGTAGCTCGTCGGGGCCGAGTACTTTGACTTCTGCAATATTTAGGTACATGAGCCGATTGTATTGGCGAGTGCGCATTTCAAGAGTCTTCAATATGGTCGTCGCCTCTGAGGGAAACTACTTGACCATCTTCGGGGGGTTTCTTACTAGTCCGGCGAAGAGCTACTGCTTCCTCCCTCGATTGAGGAGGCAAACCTTCTTCTCGTCAGCCATGTCGGCGTCGGTGTGGCAAAAAAGTCGCGTCATGTCTTCCGTAAAGACTGTTGCATTTCATTCGGAAGCTCTACCCGAGTCTCGAGCAATGATGCGACTCTTTCCTCACCTACGACGCTTGTAAAGGTGTCTAGGAAAGCGGCGCGAAAAATGTCCCTGGTTGGGAGCGTTGATTCTCGATTCTCTTACCAAGTCCTTTAGGCGTCTTCCAAGTAGAAATATACATGGGGAAGCTTATCATCGGTGTCCGACTTGTTAAGGACTGCGACGCCGTTGTAGATGTCCAGCCAGATTTCCGGGTCCTCGTATGATTATGCGCGGAAAGTAGGCGGCACTTTGGGTTGGTGCATGACCACGGTTGCCAAAGACGTGGCTTCCGCGTCCGTGGATGCTACTTTCATCGCAGCCCTTGTCTTCTAGTCTTTGTCAGGAAGCAGCTGGTACTCTGACGGTATAGTCCTTGCTATCTCGAAGGACCGGGTTGGATCGGTCGTCTCGGCGGCATGGACTTGGCCCACGGCGGGACGGGGGCGTGGGTACATGTTCCGACAAGCACCTCCAACAGATGTCACGATTTCAAAGCAGCAGAACTGAAGGCGATGTCAGGCGAACTGTTTATTGACGGAACCTCTGTTTTTTGGCCGAAATCAGTGCCTCATAAGTGAGGAATCATATGCTGGAAGGTGCTGAACGTAGTGCGCATTGTAACTTTCTGAGGGCACGGTTGCCCATGAGTTGGGTGTGGTTACACCAAGATGACTCCGAATTGAAAAGGAGACCTAGATATTTACATTGTAAAACATTACCTAGAGTGCTACCATTAAGCAAATACGTAAATGGAGATGGGAATGAACATTTGGGATACAATGAACGACAAGGATACAAATTTGCGAAGTGGATTTTCATTTGCCAAATGTCGCACCATGATTGAGTGGTGCAAATGAATCAAGAATGATCTGATCACGTGGGGTTTCAATTGTGTGACACAAAAGACAATCATCAGCATACATGATTTTAAAACGAACATTGCTTGATAGATCACTTACGAACATTACAAATAGAAGTGGGCCTAATATTAAACCTTGAGGGACACCAGACAAACTGCAAGTGGAGGACAGAGAAGAACTTAAGAGTACGTAGTGAGACCTGTTGGATAGAAAGATGAAATCCAGTTTACCACTACTCGTTTATTATGAATAACACCTTTTTCAGGACTTTGTAACCTGACATTGTGTCGGAAGCTCTGGAAAAATTTATAAATATTGCATCAATTTAATCACCTGCATCGAGGGCATGGCTGATGTCATGAGTGAATTGACTGACCAGGGTAAAGACTAAACCCGCGCCGAATACCATGTTGGGCATGAGATGAACATTATCACCTTCTAAAAATTCTGTTTCATTGAAAATTACATGTCCGAAGATTTTCTAAGCAGGTTACGGGATATAGATGGGTCTGCAGTTCAATAAGGACTGCTTATTTGCGGATATCAATAGCGGAAGAATTTGTATAGGCCAAGTGGAAACGCCATTTAGGATTCCCTCTCATAACGTCCAAGCCCGTACGAAATCACCACAGCCTTTACCCATTTCGAAACATTGCAGTATCCCTGGCTATTCATTTGAAACCTTAGAGGGAACACTCTTAGGAGGAGGATCGAAATAAAACTCCGAACGTGAACAGAGCGAGTCATGCCTCATATACAGGTTCAACACCATTGAAGGAGAGATGAATGAGCGCCCAAGCATACTTGCAACAATTAAATCACTATAGTAACAAACAAAGAAGAAGCGATTAGGTTCTGTAGCTGGACGGGCACCGCACAACGCGAAACATCGTGCTTTATCACAGCTCTAAATGTGTCTGTTTCGTGTCTATGTGCTTTGTAAGTATTCCTAAACACGAGTGTTCAATTTCTATGTCCTAAATAGGCGCATCGCGTGCACGAGCATGTCATAAATTTCCATTACACTCTGGCTCCCACCTTTCCCCCCTTTCGTTATTCCCTCTCCACGATCCTGTGGTGGTTCAAATTCAAAGAGTCAAGTTCTTGAAAGGGCCAGTTGTTGCCGGCTAAACTCCACTGAAAGCTCAGTATAAAATAACGGCTGTTTGGAAATATGCGCGGAAGGAAGAAATCGATATAAATGAGGATCCTAAGTGGTCGGTACACAGGAAATGTTCAGCACAAGATTCCACCAACACTTGAGAAGCGACCATACTAAGCGACAGCGAACTGCGGGAGAGGGTCGCAGAAATCTTAGGTCTACCGACAACGTCCACTATGACAGTGACAGTCGCGCCCTCCGGTAGCATCTATTGGAGAGTCTCTGAGCCAGGCTGCAGCCTTACGAGTACATTTCACATGAGCAGAGACCAATAAGCTTCTACTGTTCGATATAGACTTCATTTTGCTCTATCCGACGTTACTACATTCGTGTTTGACTGGAGTACCTACAGCGTGAAGCCAAATAAATTGAAGTGAACGAAAATATACACCTTTTCAAATAATACTCCCTGGGCGCAGTCATAACTCCCGCTGAGCTATGCTAAATATGCATGACTTCCCAAAAATGCACTGCCGTGGCTTTGTAGTAGCGAAATTAGCAAGTTGGGAAGTCTTGATTATCAAAAAGCGCATACACGTGAGACAAACAGAACGAAATGGCCAACACGAACATTTTACTGTTGTGCACAGCCCAGTATGGCGGTGCTCCATGGTACGTGTTAAAATGTCAATAGGGGAGGTTTTATATGAAGGTCGCGGGTCCTACGACTGGTGTGTTTAAGTGTCGCATCAGGTACGCAGGAAAACAGTGCCCATACATAATCAGGTCGATGCATATGTACATTTACGTGCACGACTTTCCCATGACAACCACCTTCCCTTTCTGTTACATCGCAAGGTCTCACCCGGCGCGCGCTCCGATCCCCGAATGAGACGAGTCAAGTGCAAGCATAAGAAGAAGCATTTATTGATCGTAGAATCGGGCTTTTATTGCCAGGAGGGGAGAGGGGGAAGTGAGCACTGCTTGTGCCCACGTGCGACTAGCTTTGTCGTGATAAGCGGCGATGGCAGCCAGATAGGTTCCGTTGTTACATTTCTCTTCCCTTAAGATTGTAGACCCGCTGTGGTGGTTTCCCCTGACGCTTTGAACGACGTAGCAGTACTTCGCCAGCATCTGCAGGTGGGGTGTCTTGCGCCGGCCCCTGGACAGGTGGTTGTACTCGGGAGACTATCTTCTTCGTCGATGGTTCTGTCTCTCCCTTGTTTTCGGGAACAGGTTCACACTGCACCGGGCTTGACTGGGCCGAGCGCACCTGATCAACGTGCCTCCGTACGGGTCCCTCAGGTGTACCAATGGTGACCTTTCGAGCGCCGGATACGGATGCGGTTCTTCCCGGAGTCCACTTATCTCCCTGCCCGTAATTACGGACATGAACGGCGACGTCCGCCGGCACCGTCCACTCGTCCTTTTTTGTGGATCCTGCATGAATGGGGGGGAATAATGCGTCCAAGCGGGAACGGATGCGGTAGCCTAAGAGAAGTTCAGAAGGGCATTTTCCCGAACTGAGGGGAGTCCGTCTGTAATTAAAAAGAAGACGATCCAGGTTATCCCATATGCTGCCGTTGCCCATCTTTCTGAGGCCGTCTTTAATGGTGCGAACAGCCCTTTCCGCTAACCCGTTTGATTGCGGGTGGTACCCAGGCGTGCGCACGTGAGTTATATTATTCCGCTTCGTGAATGTCGCGAACTCCTCGCAGGTGAATTGTGTGCCATTATCTGTTACGATGTTAAGGGGAATACCGAATCGACAGAATATATTCCTCAAGCAGCTCACAGTAGCAGAGGTGCTTGCTCTCTTCATGGGAACAGCCTCTATCCACTTGCTGTGGACGTCTACAAGCACGAGGATCATTGTACCCGCGACCGGCCCAGCAAAGTCAGCGTGTACTCTTTCCCAGCTCTCCTCTGTCTTAGGCCAGTTCCTTGCTGGTGCGGCTGCCGGCATAGGCAGGTTTTGAATGCATCTTTTACAGGGAGCGGATAGCCGTTCGATATCGCTATCGAGACCCGGCCACCAAAAAGAGGACCTGGCGATTGCCTTCATGGCAGAAGAACCCTGATGCGTTTCATGCAAGTGTTCCAACACTCGGGCGCGCAGTTTTTCTGGAATCACAACTCTCCGACTCCAGTACAATAAATCATGGGCTACGGACAGCTCCAATCTCCGGTCAGAAAATGCTTTCATGTCCGCTTCCACAGCCTTACTTGCTGGCCAGCCCTGCAGTACATATCTTACGACTTTTGATAAGATGTGGTCGATTGCCGTTTGTTGTTTTAACTCCGTCAGTGAAATAGTCCCGTCTGAGAAGGTTTCCAACGCTAGGAGATAATCAGCAGGCTCACCTCCGGCCTCCGACTCGTTCGTCTCTTGGGGCAAGCGGCTCAGGACATCTGAAATGATGAGCAGCTTGCGAGGACAGTATTGTAGCCTGTAGCGGAATGCTCCGAGATACAACACCCACCGCTGGATACGAGCAGCAGCCAGTGGTGGTGTAGGCCTGTCCGACTTCGGGAGGCCCAGGAGCGCCTGGTGGTCGGTGACCAAGGTAAACTCGTGGTCTGCAAGATAATCCCGAAATTTAGATACACCAAACACGAGAGCAGGGGCCTCTCGCTCCAGCTGCGAATAATTTCGCTCGGCTTAGGTCAGCGTTCGGGAACGAAACCCGATGGGTCTGTTAACACTCCCATCAGTGTGAAACAATACGGCTCCAATACCATGCGGTGACGCATCACATCCTAGTTTCAGTGGTTTCTTAGGATCGAAGTGTACGAGCACTCCTGCCTCCCGCATACTGCGCTTTGCCGTTAGAAACGCTGCTTTCTGCACGTTTTCCCACTTCCACCGCGAGTGTTTCTCGAGCAACTGGTACAGTGGTGCGAGCAGAGACGACATGTTAGGCAGAAACTTGGAATAGTATGTGAGCATGCCCAAAAACGAACGCAATTCGCCGACATTCCGTGGTTCTGCAGCCTCTAAGATTGCTTCCACATTTTTTTCCATCGGGTGAAGACCTTCTTGATCTATTCTGTGCCCTAGATACGTGACAGACTGCTCACGGAACTTGCATTTGTCAAGCCGCCGTTTTACTCCACGCTCTCTGAATCGTTGCAGCACGAGCCGTAAATCCTGGCCACCTCCATCTTTTTCCGATACCAAAACATCATCCAGATAAGCCTGAACGCATGATAAGCCCTGCAAAACAGTCAATTTTGCGCTGGAAGATAGCTGGTGCCGAAGCGATACCAAACGGCAATCTGTTGTACGCAACTAGCCCGCGGTGCGTGTTGATAGCGAGTCGAGGGTGCTGAAATACTTGCCTCCGTTCAGGCTAGCGAACATATCATTGATCAGAGGCTCCAACTCGCAGCATTGGTTTAAAGTGACTTTAAAATCACCGCAAATTCTTATGGTGCCATCCTTTTTCAAAACCGGCACAATGGGCGTAGCCCACTCCGAGTGTGTGACGGGTGACAGCACTCCCTGTGACATAAGCCTATCCAATTCTTGCGTTACCTTATCGCGTAAAGCGAAAGGAAGAGAACGAGCCTTACAAAATTTTGGTGTGGCTCCCTCCTTTAGCAGTAGGCGCGCCGGGGGCCCATCAATCACTAAGACTTCTGGCTGGAACACGTCTTGAAACTCGGCAAGGATGTCCTCTACGGCAGACGTGGTCGTTCCCGAATGGGTGTCCGGCTGGGCCCTCAGGTTGAAGATTGGCATTCCTGACTTTGAAATCTGGGCGATCAAGTCACGTCCGCATAGACTGGGACCTGTACAGTCTAGGATGATCAAGGGACAGTCAAAGGATACGCCATTATACGACACCAGCACACGCACTTCCCCCATCACTGGAATTTTTCCGAGGTAGCGTGATAGCTTGATGTTTGTGGGCTTCGGAATTCGCCATTGTTGTCGGTGTTTCTCGAAAATTTGCCTTGGTATGACACACACTGGAGAGCGAGTATCTACGTGCATTGACACGTCCGCACCACCCCAAGTGAAAGTGCGTTTGATAGGCGGTTCCAACTGAGCAATACGTGCCGAGCTTAGTGTCCACACATGCGTAGCATCATCAAAGTCTTCGTCATTTGAGTCAGCATTTACTGCAAGAGCTCGACCGCGTATGTCCCCAGGTGCTCGCCTGCTTGACCTAGGCCTTAGACCGTGGGCGTCGCTCAAGCACTTTTTAGCAATATGCCCTAGCTTACCGCAGCGGTAGCACCGTGCCCTCAACCAACCACAAGCATTGCTGCTATGCCTGCTGCTGCCACACCGGCTGCATTCTGACACGACCTCGTTTCCCGTTCTCTGTCGCGCATCAACCTTAAGCACTGTTAACTCTGAGCTTATTTTCTCCGCCCCTTTTTCCGCCTCTTCGGCTGCGAGCGTCATGGTTTCCGCTTCCTGCAGTGTTAAATTTTCCTTTGCCAGCAAATGCTTCTGCAACGCGCTGGACCGTACACCGCATACAATACGGTCTCGAAGCATTCGATTGAACATTGTGCCAAAATTACAGTTGTCGGCAATGCGTCGTAGTTCCAGAATAAATTCATGAACAGGCTCACCTTCCCCCTGAGAGCGGTTGAAAAACCGGAAACTTTCCGTAGTTTCGTGGCGCCTTGGGTCGAAGTAATCATCCAGTGTTTTGACTACCTCGTCATAGGTGAGCGCGTTGGGCTTCCTTGGTGCCACCCTTCCTGCGAGCGCTTGCACGGTTCTTGTGTTCAGCGCCGCGATAAGCAATGCCCTCTTCTTGACCTGGTCGCTCATACCCGTCGCTTCGAAGTAAGCCTCTGCTTTGATGATGTATGCTTTCCAGTTGTCCCCCTCTTCGTCATAAATCGGTAGCTGTTGATGCGCCATTGGAACAATTCTTTCCGCAGCCGCTGCTTGGTCTCCGTTGTCTGGCTCGTTCTTGATTCCGAGGGTTTTTTCCGCCTTCGTCGCCACTGTTACATCGCAAGGTCTCACCCAGCGCGTGCTCCGATCCCCGAATGAGACGAGTCAAGTGCAAGCATAAGAAGAAGCATTTACTGATCGTAGAATCGGGCTTTTATTGCCAGGAGGGGACAGGGGGAAGTGAGCACTGCTTGTGCCCACGTGCGACTAGCTTTGTCGTGATAAAGCTAGTCGCACGAATATAATACTATATAATAGAATATAATACAATATATGGAAACGTGCCTTGGTGATTTTAGTGATGAGAACGACGTATTCACGCTTTGGGAAATGTTCCTAAAAATGTGTCGTCACTGTATCAATACATATGTGCCTAACAAAACAAAGAAAGTCAGGAAAGAAACGCCGTGGATGACGCGTCACGTTTTGCAAATACAGCGCCAACTAAAGAGGCACAAAAAGAAGCGAAGTCCGCCGCAACTTATCAGTGCTCTAAAACAAAAATTGGCATCAGCTGTTCATAGTTCGAAAGATCACTACTTTAAAACAGTGCTACCTGATTTCATAAAAAGCGCACCGGAAAAATTTTGGGGATACTTAAGTGACAATAAACGGCCTGTCAATGAAGTAATGGTCGACGGAAGTACTATCACAGATATGACTGAAATCGCTGAGCATTTTAACAACTACTTTCACAGTGTTTTTTCCAAATCAAACGTGGGTAAGTTATCTGATTGTGCCGCCTTTAGGCCGCATGAATTGAACTTTATTTCGTACAATGGTATAGTGTCAATGCTGTTGAACTAGAACACAAAGAAATCATGTGGTCCAGATGATCTCCCAAACGTGTTTTTGAAGCGTTATGCTGAAGTTATTGGTAGATTTCTCTTTGTACTGTTTAGAAATTCCTTGTTATCTGCTCAAGTGCCCAATGACTGGAGGACAGCTCGAGTTGTGCCAATTTTTAGAAAGGGCAATCCTTTGTCGGTAGAGAACTATCGCCCTATATCATTAACTTCGTCATGCTGTAAATTAATTGAACATATCATCGCCAAACAAATCACAAAATTTTTAGAGGAAAATTCCACATTAACAGATTGCCAGCATGGCTTTAGAAAGGGTTTTTCAACTACGACACAACTTTTAACTGTAATTCATACATTCGCAAAAACTTCAGATAATAACGGTCAAATTGATGCTCTTTTTCTAGATTTTAGTAAGGCATTCGACAGGGTAGTTCACTGTAAACTAGTTCAGAAACTTAGGGACAATCATCTTCCTGACATAATAGTTTCTTGGGTAGCAGCTTACCTTTCCGATCGCGTGCAGTTTGTCTGTATTGAGGGCAACAACTCCAGCTGTCTTCCCGTAACATCCGGCGTACCCCAGGGTAGTGTCTTGGGGCCATTGCTGTTTCTCACATATATAAATGATATTGTCACGGTCGTTACACCACATACACAAATTCGGTTATTTGCGGATGACTGCGTTTTATTTCGGGAAATATCCACAGTACATGATCAGACCGAACTTGATCTAAGCCTACATAACATACAGGAATGGTGTGATAGATGGGACATGTCGTTGAACAAAGACAAAACAGTCTGCCTTCGTTTTACTCGAAAGAAAATCCCGTTAAAATATGAATACACCCTGGCCGGTTCCCTGCTAAAGGAAGTTTTTACATGCCTGCGCACGCTTTTTAGGCATACTTAGAAATAGTCCTGGAGAGCTTAAAAGTACACGATTCAGGCCTTTCTAAATTGGCATTTTGATACTTAAATCCTATAGACTACCTTTACTTAAGCACTGTATTCTTGGTGGGCTTTTGACTTTACACTCAAAATATTGTTTAGCCCACTTGTTAGCCTAACGTGTGACAACGCTCTGGGCTATTTGGAAGTGCCACCTCCTGTACACGGCGAGCAGAAAGATGTGAAATTTCCGCATCATCGAAAGAAGTAACAGCAGCTTGACACCGTCAAATCCGTCCCAAAGGAGCCAACCAAGTGTACTCCAGAATTCGGTGCCCGCACCTAAGAAACACGTGAACTAGGAGAAGCAACACCGAAGGAACTTCAGTGGAGCACCTCGCAAGTGTGCGCATGTGTGAGTGCTCGAGAGACACGGCTTCTGGTAGTGAGGGTCCTAGTTCGAACCGCAGC
This sequence comes from Hyalomma asiaticum, assembly GCA_013339685.2. Taxonomy (NCBI): domain Eukaryota; kingdom Metazoa; phylum Arthropoda; class Arachnida; order Ixodida; family Ixodidae; genus Hyalomma; species Hyalomma asiaticum. The sequence goes on from CM023488.1 coordinate 95,629,804, forward strand.
ATCAAGAAGCATTTTGTGTGATTTCTACCCTTATTTGGTGGTGAAGCTAAGACAATCATATGTTACACTAAATGAAACTACCTCTGGATTAGAAATACCCGCGCCTACACCTTACTAGTCCCAGCGAGACATCGTGGCTCAGGCAATGCTCACAGCCTATGTAACTTTGGCAAGGACACAGGATCCACTAAGGGAGATTTGCTACAAATTAGGCCGTACTTGCTCTTCCTCCCTTTTGAATATCTGCACCTGCACAGCAAGGCAACAACATTGCTTCAAAGGGCGAGGTGCACACACACTGTGTAACAAAATACTTCTGGAGTAGCAGCTGCAGAAGCTTTATCTGTTATGTCACTGGATTTCCGCGTCATGTGCATTTTAGAAAAAGCGTTTTGGGGCGGAGTAGAAACGTGGTTTTCAATTTTTTTACGAGAGCTGCATTTCCCTTGCTATAAAACGCTTGAGAGAGAGAGAGAGAGAACATTTTAGTGATGAATCCGGAGATGTTAGCCTGGTTAATGGCATGCCTTGGTACTCCAGGTGTTTAGCGGTGATTATGATATTTACAATGATCCCGTGTAGCTTAACACGTGCATACTGTCACACTTACTCAGGCACTCATATATACATATACACACTATAACGCAGTTTACAGCGTTTCGTTGAGGCATGTTGCCCGTAGAAACGTTATCAATGCTTTAGTGCTGCGTAGTGCGCAGGTGCTGTCTTGCCACGGGCCTTGGAGATGCCGCAGCTCCAAGGCCGAATCGTGTTGCAAACGAAGCGCTGCCTTCAGAGTCTTTCTCTCCGACTCGTAGCGCTGCCAGGTGCACATGTCATCTGTGCTCGAGGTCATCTCGTGTGTTGCAGCACAATCCAGAATCAGACTGTTGTATTTTGTGCTCGTAATGTCTTGTGTAGGCTACATTAAGTCTTATTCGGTGAAGGCACGCCTCATCTCGCCTGGCTAAACCTCGTGGTAGGTGGAAGCTGCAGGCTGGATCAATAGCGTGTAGTGGCCCGTACTGATTTCTTGAATCACACCAGAAGTACCGCTCCTGATTCCAGGCAAATGCGGATACCATAGTCGCCGCATCTTTTCTTGAAAAAGGTATGGCTGTTAGTGGTGCTTTAGTGCCATGGGCTGTTATGGCAGCACTGTCGGCCCGAACGTTTCCTTGTATTCTACAGTGGGCTGACAACCACTGGAATACAACGCGGTGATTATTTTATGAGCATTAGTGCCTAGCCGCTTCATGTCCAAAACCAGTTCTTCTTGCGCGCGTGGACTTCAGGTTTTACGCTTTATGGAATGGGACTGCAAAATAATTTTATTTCTTATTCGGCGAGATCAAAATGGAACGATGTACATGCACTGACGTACTTGCCTGAAAGTATGGACAGATCATTCAATACGACGAAGAACAGGGAATATACTCAAAAGTTTTTGAAGTCGACTGGTATTCTCCAGGATGGTAACTACGCTGAAAGCAGCCATTTGTATTCGCCAGGATGTTCTAATGCATATGTCACAGTCATGCCTATTTCTGCACAGGTTATTCTCGACCCGGACGGATACGGCGCACCCGTTTACCTGCCCGAATTACCCAGACGCCTCCTCCAGGGATTATGCAAAACACTTAACGGAGAACCATGCTCTCTCTTTCTAATCCTCACTTTGCTCAGCAGTGAACAGCAACTAAACAAGGTGAGATGAAAATGTGATCGAAGGTAATGTTCGGGTGTTAAGGGTACGAAAAGTTCCCGGTGTACCGCAGGCCGTTTGACAGCACGCATCTAGCCGCCCATGGCTTTGTGTCGCGATTGTCCTTTCCTTAGCTCGGTATGTACCGCGAAATGCATAGCATGACATGAGAACACAACCAACTTGTATTACACGTCATTACTTCAAGGACGTGAGAAATAAGTCATGCGCACCTCGACATGAATGACCAGATGCCGCCATGGTGTCGTAGACTACGACACAATGGCGACACCCTAGCCTTCTTATCAATGGGCCCTGCTCTTGAGGAATTGGCTACCCCCTCAATCAGTGTCAGAGATATGTGCACTCTAGCAAATTTGATGTTCATTTCATCGTCTTCCATGGTATTTCATCGCCTTCATTTCTTCGTCTTCCCAGGCAGGTTGGAGAGGCGACAGTACGAAAAATACCATTCTAGTCTTTTTGGGGGAAATGAGGCACTGAATATAACAATGCGGATGCGTGGAGACCCGCTTTAACGAATGACCGGTGCGAACAGAAGTGCCAGCTGCGCGACAAACCGTCGAGTGAAAGGAGACCGGGTGTTACCTTTAAACTTGCGAGCGACTGCTGGCTTAGTAGGCGCTGCCTTCATTTCTGGCGCGAGTATTTTAGCGCTGATTTAATATTTTCTTGTCTCGGGTCTCCAGTTACGTTCTGCAGTTGGATCATGTCATTGCTCAAGAGTGCAATGTAGTTGGAAAACTGTACTTTGTTGAGGTATTTGCGTTATTATTCGTTGCACCTCGTGGGAATTCAGTCCTTTAATATTCATCCTTATGATGTGGTCAATAGCAATGCAGAGATCGCGTGTCTTTACCTGGCCCCTTTTTCAAACTCACTATTACGCTTGCGTTACGGGGAAGCAGGGTAAACAAGCTGTAGGTAATTGCTATAATGGTTACACATTGATGAAATATCTTTGCTGATGCAATAGCTCAAGCACTCCTACTGTTTCCGCTGAGCCGAATGCTCCTTTCGATTAACTGGTGGTTGGAGTCACTTTGAGTAATTGTACAGTAACGATTTCGGAAGCAACCGTGCTCTCTCGATTCGTTCAATAGTTTTCCTTCTCCTGTATGAATTGGATAGAGCAACTAATTTGAATACTATTGGCTTGTAAGTTGACAGGTCATAACTTGTTGGAGTATTTAACATTTCATTCGATCCTCCATGGCAGCAGATATGGGATGCCCTCGCAATCACTTATTCAGTTTTTTCATGCGAACGTGCTCATAGAACAGTGCTAATGTCAGGATATACGTGAGTGTTGACCATGTACTTAGTGGCATAAATCTTACTCGGGTGCGCCAAATTTTCCCTATTATTGGGCATCGATGTGTAGAGATGTCTAAATTTTATATGCGTCATGACTGGTGTTGCCTGAGAGCTGCCTAGTTTTCGACAGCCTTGGGTAGTGTGTGCTGATCTGAGCTACTGCCAAATAATAACTGGTGCTACGTAATGCTGCCTGAATGTATGTTAAAATGAGTGCTCGCTTCTATCGGCTTACTGTTCCGTAGCACTGGAAGGTCTTGGCTGAGTGCCATTTTCTGCCTGCTAGCGCGGCGCAGTGTCAACTGCAGTGGGACAGCACTGGCTGCCGCTGCTCAAGAAGTAGATCTTATTGGCTAATGCGGGATAATGCTCGCTATATTCGCAGATGGTTCCGAGCTTGGGCTCGCTTTCGGCTAATACTGGCTAAGTCTGGCTAATGGGGTTGTTATGGCATGTGATCTCTTGGAATGGCTAATGGCTAGCTGTCGGGTACTTCGTGCTATTGCTTGCTAGCAGTTCTTAAGCGTAAAATGATTTAGCTCCCGTGGTCTGCTCACTTCAAATCACCTTGGTCAAAAGCCGCGGCTTTTATCAGGCCACTCACACGAGATCATCCTGGCACCCATAGAAGATATTCGGGTACTAGATTGATGTCATCCCGGCACACACAGGAAAATATCTGTGTACTGAATGAGGTCCTTATGGTATGCAAATGAAAATATCCATACGTCCACTGAATTTTGATACCGTTCAGACTGCCACGCACCCTTGTTTCACAACCGCACTAAGTAGGCTAGAGACTCCTCTAAGTTACATAAATATATCCGAGTTCTTGTTAATGTTACTTAGCAATATTACTGAAGCAATCACTTTAGTATGCTGAAGTTTTATTTGTATTCTCTAAATAATAATTCAGAGTAGGCAGTTGTCAAAATCAATCTTCCTCCCGAAGCAGAGGCCCCTCAATCAACATGCCTAGCCGGCACCTGTTGAAAATCGCGTTTGGTGCAGTGAAGATGAAGAAAAGTTTGCATAGTGCGAAACCTACAACGTAACACGTTCGACCAGCGACATGGAGAGACCGGCGGGATGTCTCCGAACGCTTCCAGCGTGGCTGCCTGGCAACCTCACTCTGCACAATGGTGCCAGTCAGGCAGTCGTTTTATAAAAGGCTGGATGCTAGCTCCTAGGAGAAAGGGCATGGCGGCATCTCAAAACGCCAGATAATAGAGGCTAGCGCTGAATATTTTCGGTTCGCTGATGATAATGATTGTGGGTTCGTTGAAGGAAATGACGCAAATTTTTGCGCGGTGGTCGGGGAAAGCATCCGTTGTGGTAGGGGAAAGTGACTAAAGAGGTAGAACGGAGTGAAAAGTCGTAGTGAAGGACCCCGGAAATGTTGAACACCTGTGGTACTTTAAGAGATTCCTGAATTGAAAAAGAAGAGAAAAGCACAGGGTGGTAACTGTCTCTCGCCGAGGAGGACACCTCAACCATCCAGTGTGGGGAGTGGAGGAGGGAGACTAAAGCAGACGAAGAAAGACAAAGTAGAACTGAGAAGAGGGAGACACGGGCGTAGCAGGGCTGGGCAGAGATACCCGAAAAAAGTATTCTGGAATACACATATCGAAATACACGGTTTCGAAGCCTATAATCCATATACTGGGATGCATTTCTAATTGCCTTAGCGGGATATTTCAGAGATACTTTTGCAAAAAGACAAAAAAGCATTCCGGAATGCAGATACAGAAATACTGACACTGAAATACATTTTTCGGTCGTGGATGTTCATACTGAGTCAATACATTTGTTAAGTGCAGCATAATATTTAAAAAGTTGCAGCGCATTGAAACTTGCAATTTATTCATTATTTTATCACGGTACCCTGAGTGCCATTAAGACATTACAAATGAGGCCAACAATGTACACAATTGTTAATAACGACATATGTACACATATCAGTTACAACGAAAAGATTATACTGTATAACAGCAAGAGTAACACACATTCTAAACCGAAATCGACGACCGCGCCTACTGTACAAGGTGCGCCGCTTAAGTACAGCACGGCCGGCTCGGCCACAACATGCCAAGCTGCCTAGTTTCATAGTGGCTAGAGTTACTGGAAAAACTTTTTTCTGTGGAGTTCGCAGGAAGGGCCGGTCCACGCGCCATCCGCACACCAGCCCCGCACGTGGCAGTACACCTGGCGCCCGCAAGCGGAGGCTGAAAGAGCGGAACGGGAGCGGAAACGTCGTTGTACAATGACATGTTTCCGCGTGGAAACATGTCATTGTAAACATGTCTCACCTGATTCCTGGAAGAAAAACTAACGAGATACCCGTGTCGTACATAGTATCGCGATACGGGCAATGTATCGTAAATGTATTTTATCACCAAGATACAAATACCTTTTTCAAATGTATCTTGATAGAGGAATAAAGATACTCAAAAGTATCTCTGAAAAAGTATCGCGATACTGTTTTATCGCGATACTGCCCATCCCTGGGGTGTAGTAACCGTACTATACAAAGCACGGGGACACATGAAGCGCGACACGCAGGAAAAGGGCTAGTTTGTAATAACCGCCCCGCCAACCCTGTGTCCTCCATGAAGTTGAGGAGGGCGGAAAGAGCGGAGCGCCGACGTTCAGTACAGCAAGCCGGGTGCAGCAAGTCCTGTAGTGAAGAGCACGACAGACCGCGTTTGCAATAGCTGGCGCACAACTGTTCCCGGGTGGAGGCGAAGGCAGGGCAGCCGCACAGAACGCGTGCGAGGGTTTCAACCTCCCCACAGTCGATGCACGTGGGAGGGAGAGCACCACGATGTCGATGTCGGCGTTCAGCTGTCCACGTGGCGTCGGTTCGAAGGGTGAAGAGGAAGGAGTACACGCTCGCGCAGATTGAAACCGGTCGCGCGTAGTGTGTGTGACGGGCAGCCCTCAGCGATGCGCGAGTAAGCGTGGGATCGAGCCAGTTCCATATCAAAATCGATGCGCCCGGAATCGTAAGAATTGGCGCATTCGCTCCGCGGGGTGTCGGAAGAGTGGGCGCCCTTAGCGAGTTCCTCTGCTGCCTCATTTCCCCCGACGCCCACGTGTGCGGTTAGCCACTCCAGGACGACGTCGCATTCGCGCTCCCGCAAGGACTGCAGGCGGCGGCCGACTCGTTGGGAGAGCGGCGGGCCGTGTTCCTTCCTCCTGAACAGACTCAAGGCCGGTTTAGAGCCGCAGAAAATCGCTGCGCTCGTAACGGCCGGCGACTCAGCCAGGAGGTCAGCAGCCAGTTGTAGCCCGACCAGTTCCGCTGTCGTAGAGAAAGTGCAGTAGATAAGTCGGCACTGCTTGTCCAGGCCGAGCTCGGACGCTGTGCTGGCAGCAGCAGCGGAGCGGTCCCGCAGAGAGGACGTTCACTTGGACAAGACATGGATCCTGTGCGAACTGGTCCTGCATTCGCGCCGCCGCCTCTTGCGCGATCGCACCATGAGGTGCGTGACGCTTCGTGCTCACTCCTGGTAGGGTGACACACACACGCGCAAACGCACACTGCGGTGGGGTGACGGCCAACAAGCACATCGACCACAATGTCGACCACAATGGTGTCGTATATTAGGGGCGAAGCTCCTCTTAGTCCATCATCAAAAGAAGAGGCGTGCAGGACACGGACACAAGGAGAGCAGTGAACAACACGAACGCCGACTAACAACTGATGCACAGCACAGAGGCGAAAAAGAAAAGACACACAGCTTATCTGCGCATGCTCGGAATGGTAGCGCCACCTGTCAATCGATTACACGTGCCGGTCTTCGCGATAGACAACTCCTAAGGCTTTCTATCTCCTCTCTGTTTAAGCTAATCGACGGCTGACTCAAGCATGCACTTCCACTAATACTGATATGCCAGGCCTCAACCAATAAACGCGTATCTTCGTTCTTATGCCTGTACAGGATCTCGGTTTTGTCTAACTCGGGCATGCAGCTACAGACCTGGCAGTGCAAGGATAGATCCTCTTAGTCTAACCTTGTCCTGAGTCAGGCGTCAGGCGTAACCGGCGTGCCGGGAGGCACGCGCTCGCCCTCGGCGCGTGCCTTCCGGCGCGTGCCTCTCTCTCTCTCTCACTCTTCCATCTGCTGTCTTGTGAGAGAGACAGAGAGAGAGAGAGCGAAAGGCGCGCGTTGACTATGGAAACGCTCTTTCTTAGATGAACGCTCTACCAGCTCGCAAAGGAGAACGCGCCCTCACCCGCGAGAGACGTTGGCGCAGGCAGCGTCTCCTAGCGAGTTTCAATACCGACTGCTCGCGTTGGAGAACCGTTCACCGGCCACCCATATATATATATATATATAGGCACTGGATCTTGACTTGCAATGAAGTGCCGGGGGGAGATTTCACTTGTTCATAGTTGAACCATAAGGATTCATAGCGTGCGCGTTAACTAAGTTAATCCGGAACTCGGCACGATCTACGATGAACCTCCGGAGCTTCGCCCACTCATCATCATTCACTCCGTGGATACGCTGTAATTTTTTTCGACCATCCGACCCACGCATGAGTGCGGAACCCACAGCAGTCGGTCGAGGAGGAGCCGGAACCGGGCGCCCGATGGAGCCTCTCGATGTCGCACAGCGCACGCATGTCAGCCGTGAGAGACGGGGGCCACGTTCGAGCCTCCGCGAGGGTGTCCACTACACGAGAGCTGTGGGGCATCCCGTGGCACATACGGAGCACTCGCCGATGGTCCCGATGATGCTGATTATTGTGGTTCGGTTACGAAAAAACGCTAATTTCTGCAGCCCATGTAGGGGGCACGGCTAAGCATTCGTAGGGGTAGGGAAAAGGGAGTGAAAGAGATAGAGAGGAGAGAAAGGACATAGTGGAGAGCTCCGGAAATTTAGACCACTTGGGGTTTTTTAACATGCACTAACAATAGCAGAGTACACGCCAATGCCAATGCCAGACGCCGATGGTCCCGGTCAATCAGGTGCCACTGAAGCACAGGCACACTACAGAGAGGGAGGGCGTAGAACGCCAGGGACAGCGCCATCGCCTCGTAGATAGTACACGCAAGCAAGGGAGGGCAGCCGCTCCCGCGTGCCAGCAGCCCTCGCACAGTACCCTTCACGCGAGGAGAGTCCTGCCGAATGCGCCGCACCACGGGGGACCACCGTGGCGATTTTCAATCGTCAGCCGGAGGTACCGGACGCACTTTCGCCAGGAGATTGGCGTGCCATGGAGCTGGAGGGCACGGCCAGTTGCGACGCGGAGCTATGCGAGGGTGCACAACGAGGGCCTCGGTCTTCGAGGGCGACTACGTGAGGCCAGTGCCGTCGATGAACCCGGCCACATGCAGGAGAGCGTCCTGCATGCATGCACGCACCCTGCTGCACTGTCGTGTGAGGCCCCGCACTTACAAGGCCACGTGTTCGGCGTAGATCACCGCGCATACAGGGAAGCCGCACGTGCTGGGGAGGGACTCGATGAGGGGTGCGAGCACTAGGTTGAACAGAAATTGGCTGAGCACACTTCACTTTAACGCTCAGTACACGGGCCTCTGGCAATTTCTCCTCCATCGGAAATGCGACCACCATGACCGAGATAGAACCCACCTTCTGTGGGCGGCAGCCGAGTAGCATAAGCTACTGGACTGCCAACTGACAATAAACCACCGCAGGTGATGAGATATGTCGATGCCACCCATAGAGCTGTGGCCAAGCAGGGTAGTAGCCCGCCTCAGTTAGACTGACACCCACCACGGCCGCCAAGAGAGCCATCGCACTGGCCTGTCGTATGGCACTACTTCCCGAAGAAGACAAGCGTTTGGCGCCTTCTGGTCACTGCCCACTCTGCTACCACTGCAGAGAAGCCGGTTATACCTACTGCCCCTGCCAGAGCGAGATGGGTCTACGCGGCTTCATTGCAAAAGCACCGGAACCGCGTCCAGGTGAACAACCACGCGACACCACGGATCACGTTGCCGGGGCGCTATGGCAACTGCCACGACTTACCCGCTCACCTTCGCCTGGAGCTATATCTCCCCCAATCGGTGATAATACGACAGCCCAACCCAGCACTGATACATCAGCCTTTATCCGTGAAACTAAAAGCAGCAAGCGATGGAGTTGTGGTTGGTACACAATGCAATACCTTAGGTTTTCCTGCACCGCCGGCGACTGGGGAATTATTTTGATGAGGTTTCAGCAAGCCTTATTACCAGAACACGAAGCACAGCTTATCACCACCCAAAGAAGACCTGCCAATGCAACGAAGCAGGCTCGGACCTAGCCGACGCAGCCATGATCCTGAACCATGAGCTATCCTCAACACCAGGCATCGAACAACCGAAATCAATGTGATTATCGATGCCCATGCTATCACCCCTATAGGCGACACTAGGGTGACTATCCCGTCGTCAGCAGCCCGTTCACCACCAAGTTGAAGAACGTAAGTACTGCTTGGGAGGTACCGGATATTCGGACAGTGGGAGGGTGGATTCTCTACGGCGAGGGTCAAGAGTGACGGCAAGCTTTGTGATCTTCCAGCATTGCTGACTATATGGATTACTTTCAGGGTTTCCCAAAACCATTATGTGATTGTGACAGAGGGTGTAGTGAAGCGCTCCTGTAATTTCAACCATCCGGGGTTTTTTAACATGAAATGACGTCGCGGAGTACATGGGCCTCGACATTTCGCCTGGATTCAAATGCAGCTGTAGAGGCCAGGATTTCATTCCGCGACCTTTAGATAAGCAGCCAAGCGCCATAGCCACTAGGCCACTACGGGGGGCAGCACATCTCGAGAGGCATGAATTTCCTAAATTAACACTGCGCAGCCATATACTTCAGATGAGAGGCGATAACGCTTTCTACAGACAATGTGTGGTATTGTGTTTTCCTGCGTCCTATCCGCTGTTATTGATGTACTGACGCCGACCTTATCGAACAAAAGAACCACAATTCATTTACTGTGTGTCATTCATCCACGTCGCAACACTGCGACAGTGGCGGCAGCCGGCAGGAACCCACAGGAGAGCATGGTCGTGACACAGCATGGTCGTGACACAGTGTGAAGGAGCAACAGCGATGAACCAGGCAGGCGAAGGCAGCCTAACTCCCAGTCTCCCATAAATGTCCACTTATCCCTGTACTGGCTAACTGGGCCCAATTTATCCCCTCAAGCTTCCTGATCTCAGCTGCCCATCTAACTTTCTGCCGCTTCCTGCCACGCCTTTCTTCTCTAGGAATCCAGACTGTTACCCTTAATGACCAACGGTTGTCTTGTCTTCGAATACATGGCTCGCCAACGCCCATTACTTCTTAATTTCTATATGACCCTACAACGGGTGTGTTCCCTAACCCACACCACTCTCTTCTTGTCCCTTAATGTCGCATCTACCATTTTCCGTTCCATAGCTCGCTCCGTCGTCCTCAGTTTAAGCTGAAACCTCTGAGCCTCCAAGTTTCTTCCCCGTAGGCGAACACCAGTAAGATGCGGCTCATCAAACGGCTCTTATACCATTCCCTTTTTGTCATCTACATTAACATATAGATATCTGGTATGGGGAACAACGACTGACATAAACTTGTCTAAAAGCCATTGCCGGCAGAAAACAGCCGTAAGAATCATCTCCAATGAACCATATGATGCCCACATATAGCCTATATTTGGAGATCTCGGAATAACATCATTGCCGGACCTGTTAAACTGCACTTCTATTGAAACGGTATCATCCATATTGCAAAAATAATGACTGTTTTCTAGAAAAATTCACCAACCTAACTCCACTTGCAACAACATACGCTACACACAACAGTTACACGTGGAAAATTCCCTACAATCGCACAACTATGGCTCCCAAATGCTAACGTATTTGCAGCCACAGGCTCTTAACTCCTCTGCTTATACAATAAACTAAGCAATCAACTAGCCGACCATAATTAATGAAGATATATTCCATGAGTGCACTTTCTGCCCACACCAATTTTAGTCCTGTCATGTAAATGTAAACTGACAAATGTACCTATAAAGCGTTGCTATGTCTGTAGGCTTTTCCTTGTTTGCACCTATTTATTGTCCACTGCTGTTTTGCTTTGTTTTGTTTGTATAGATTTGTAAACGGGGCGCTGGCCTTCGTCGTTAGAGGATTTTTGCTAGCCCCATGTAGCATCACCATTGTGGTATTCTTTACTGCAGATGCTGAAATAAAATTATTATTATTATTATTATTATTATTATTATTATTATTGTTGTTGTTGTTGTTGTTGTTGTTGTTGTTGTTATTATACACTTTGCTCTTAGAGGAAATGGTAAGCTACTGTTCATTATTTGACATTGCTTGCAGAGTGCACTCCACCCCATTGTTATCCTTCTAATTAAGTCAGCCTCATAATTCGGATCAGGGGTCACCAGCCGGTCTAAGTAGACATGTTCACTTACTACTTCCAATGCCTCGCCAGCTATCTCAAACCGTTGTGTTCACCGAGAGCCATTCAACATGAGCTTAGTTTTCTGCATAGTAATTTTCAAGGCCACTGTTCTACTTGCGTCTTTAGGTTAGTAATCAGTCTTTGTAACTCATCTGCCAGTTACTTAGCAAGGCAATGTCATGAGCAAATCTGAGGTTACTGAGGCATTCCCCATTTACCCTTACACACACTGTTCCCAATCTGGCTTTCTAAGTACTTCATCTAAACGCGCTGCGAATAACTTTGGAGAGATTGTGATGCCTTGTCTTACGCCTTTCCATATAGGTATCTCGCTGCTTCCTTTATGGTGGACCATGGTGGTTGTGGAGCCATTGTAGATGCCTTCCAGTAGTCTTAAGTAGTGCTCGTCTACGCCCTGATTCCGCAATGCCTGCATGACTGCTGAGGTATCGACCTCAGCAGTCATGCTTTCTCGTAATGATTTCTAGTAATCTATGAAGGCTATATACATATAGCGGTTGGTTATACTGAGCGTATTTCTCTATCACCTGATTGATAGTGTCAATATGGTCTACTGTGGAGTAGCCTTTACGAAACTGTTCTTCGTTACGTTGACTGAATTATCAATAAGTACATATCAACGAAAATCAGAAGCACTAAGGGTTTTAAGGTGGATTCCCAGAGATGGCGATATGGCAGGGGGCGGCAGGGGCTGACAGAAAGTTAGGTGTGCAGGCGATATCAACAAGTTTGCGGGAATAAATTAGTCGCATTTGGCACAGGACCGGAATATTTGGAGATCTATGGGTGAAACATTTGGCCTGCAGTGGGCGTAGACAGGCTCATGATGATGTCTTCTGATCATTCACAGAGGAGAACTCGTTCCCTTGTCACCTGCGTTGAAATACTGCGATCCGAGCTGGTACTGTATTTTCGTGTAATTGTAATCCATAGGGACGAGAACGTTCTCGCACACCGTGGGTAGTTGAGTACACGTTAAAAAACCCCAGTGGGTCAACATGTGTCTATGCCTCCATAACGGCTTTATCCTCCTGTCCAATCTTATCCTCCCTTTTCCGACTTTCTGGATGCTGAGCCATGTTCCAACGAGTGAAAAATACAGCCTTTTCGTTAACCGATACATTATTATTATTATTATTATTATTATATTATTATTATTATTATTATTATTATTATTACATCCCTAAAGACATTTTTACAATATGGACGCGCATAAAATCTCCTTGCTGTCGGGAACTGCTTGACATACAAAGGAATGTCTCCAACTTACCCGCCTTTTTTCACTGAGGATCACTGATAACGGCAATCCCTTCACCATGACGATCTTTGTGCAGGAACGTTATTAAATGACGGTCGCGTTTAGCTTTGGACCCTTCCTGTATGTGGTAGTTCCCCAAATATGTCTCGCAAAACCCCCGGCATACCACTTTGTGTAGGAGACATCATTCTCCAGATATCTATATAGACTCCAAAACATCGGCAGGCCTACTTCATTGCAACTACCCTCCATGCGCAGGAAAACATCTAATCTCGTCTCATGCCAAGAGGGCGAAGTCTTTTTCTGCGATAGGAGATTACAGCAAAAATTGGTTTCCGCATCACCAGCATTGTTACTGGTATCAGCTGGTTGGTGGAGTGCCTGGTCAGGCGCTTGTCAAAGCTGCCCGTTGACACGCCTGATATGTTTCATAGCATTCAACGGGTCTGAACAGGCAGCGCTCACGGACTTGCTCCAGACCAAATGAGAGTATTTAAGCATGTGTTATTCCTCATGAGCTCTGCTTTTTTTCAGACGCGGATACCAGTTGCTTTGAATCACTTCCCCGTCGCCACATCTGTTCACAATCTGCTTCATTACGTCCAGGTACGATGATTATATTTTCTATAGCAATTTATGCGTTTCTATCGATGCCTCCATTATGACCCTAAGAAGGGTTTTTTGAAATACTTCGGAAGAAGAAAGCAATGAAACTCTCCCAAGATGGAGCAAAAGCGTAGCCAAGTTGTAAATATCGCGAATCAAACGACTGATGTAGGAGATTAATGCTTTTTGAATTTAAGAACTTGCCTGAAATGGTTTGTCACGTATAACCGGTCAAGCGCACGCGCAAGCACACATAAAAGAACGGAAGAGCGGCGTATCCACTTTCTCCCCTGCCTTTATCTAAGCGGTTCGCTGTGAACCCTGCTTTGTGCAGCTGTCATGCTATACCTAATCGACCACTTGACCATACGAGATTAACCTACGCAATAGCCACGCTCAGGCCAAACCCCATTTACTTAAATATCGGAAAAGCGTGTTTATATATATATATATATATATATATATATATATATATATATATATATATATATATATATATATAAAAGACGTAGCACTTCAGTAATGTTTCATTTATTTGTCGACGTTTCGGTCAGAGCCTAACCTTTCTCAAGACAACATTTCGTTTAATCTTGTTAGTTTGTATAGCCATAGCAGAAAGAACGGAAACTATTTACTGACAGTGGGAAAAGATGGGAGGGGGCAGGGGGGCACCAACATGTTTTCTCCCAATGCGCGTACGGCGGCAATATTGAAGAACTGGCGGAAAGGGCAGAGGTGATAGGCACGTGGTCGGCGCCACGGTGGCACTGAAAGAAAAATAAATAAAAAATTGGTAGATCCCACGTGCAGTGGGAATCAAGGAAATGCGAAGCACGCATAAGGAACGTAAAATGGATTTGCATTGTTGTCTCGCTATACCGAATTTCGTACATATGAAGCTAAGGAAACGGCCACAAGAGCACCATGACTGTGGCATGTAAACCATGCCGCTCATACACGCATGTCATGATTCTAACGTTAGGACCTGTCATTTTCGTTCGTCATGCAGTCGTGTTGTGCCATAGCAATCTGGGTATATATCCCATTAACGAAACGAGTGGCATGTACATCATCCCGCTCATGACATGCATGTCAAAATTTTCATGTTGTGACCTGTCATTTATGGTCCCCTTGCAGTCATGTTTTGCCAAACCAATTTTCGTATACATCCCATTAACGGAACGGCAGTATAGCGCCAGGACCATGGCATGTAAATCATGAAGGTGATGACACGCGTGTCATGATTATAATGTCATGACCTGTCATTTACGCTCATCATGCTGTCGTGTTGTGCCATAGGAATTTTGGTATACGTCCCATTAACGAAACGCCTTGCATGTAAATCATGCCGCCCATGACATACATGTTATGCCTTTCATGTTATGACCTGTCATTTAAGTTCGTCATGCAGTCATGTTGTGCCAATCCAATTTTCGTATACATCCCACTAACAAAACACCCAGGAGAGCACCAAGACCGTGGCATGTAAATCATACCGCTCATGACATGCATGTCATGATTTTCATGTTATGACCTGTCATTTACATTCGTGATGCAACATCTTATGGCATGCCAATTTTCGTATACATCCCGTTAACGAAACGCGTGGCATGTAAATCACGTCGACCATGACATGCATATCATGATTTTCATGTTGTGACCTGTCAGTCATGTTCGCCATGCAGTCATGTTGTGGCATACCAATTTTCGTATACATCCCATTAAAGAAACGGCCAGGAGAGCACCAAGACCAGTCGCATGTAAATCATGTCACTCATGACATGCATGTCATGATTTTTGTGTTATGACCCCAGGCAGCACGCCAGCACAGGAGTGATGTAAGCGTGAAATCGGCCAAAGTCGGCAAATCGCGCTCGCGCTACTTTCACCCACATCTGCCCGATGATGACCAGCCAGAATGGCTCCACTGTGGTGAAGCCACCAAGGGTCGAACTTGGCCAGCCAGAGTGGGTGCAATTTGGCCAGCCAGAGTGGGCGAAATTTGGCCAGCCAGAATGGGTCGGATTTGGCTAGGTAGCATTGGCCGATGTTGCGGGCATTCAGGCATTTTTGGCGTGTTGTCGGCCCCGCCATCGGGAAACCCCTTGCGCGACCGTTCACAGCCATAATGGTGTTTCTAGTGTTTACCCCACGTGTGTCGCGCCGTTCGGATTGAAAAATTTTAATTTTTGTGTTTTCACATTTTCGAAGGGTTTTGAAGGCATTTTCGAAGGCACTATGAAATGGACCAACAGTATTTTGTGTAAATGTGCCTCTCATGCGCACGCGAATGCTCTATTAACACAGTAATAAGTGAGGCTAAGTGGATCCTCTGTACTTTCTATTAATGCGTTCTAAGCAAAACAAATAACACAACAAGTGAGGTTTATAGAGAAAAGCACTATATCATTTATTTTGTGAACTCTGTAATTGATAATATGCTATTCTCGTGTTGCATCGTCGTAGTGGAAAAGCTTCGGCAAGGGTGGAACCTGCGGGAAAAGGCGTGAGAAGTTAGCACAGCTGTGGAGCACATCAGCACTATACTATCATCGTATACAACTTATGTGCGACTCATGAACAAACGCAGAAATTCAAGAAATGTCAGAAACATCTCATAATCGGCCACTACTTCAGAAAATAACAAATAAATCTGTCTTTTTAACTATATAATGAATCTATGTTCAATATCAACCCCCAGATCATGGCTTCGTGTCGCTTTAGATACCCAAAAGGGAAAAAAAGAAAGATAAGTAAAAGTTCTGCTGCAAAGCAATTTTAAAAGCGGCACATTAGTTGAAACAGGTGCATTTTGCGTTATAATAAATTTTATATTTTTGGCATACATCGGAATGGAAAACATGTAGACGTGAGCTAATACGACACACACTAAAGATGGGGCCTTTAGGAAAAATGTCCTTAAATGATAGGTGCAAGGCGCATTATGAGCAGATATTAGAGGAAGAACATATTTTCAAGGCTACTTTAAAAATTCCATCGCGTGCCGAACTGCCGCACGTGTCTTACACCAAGGAGCGCGTGTTCGGTATCACGTTACCATTAAAAATACGGGCAAGAAAAAAAAATGTTACGATAACTGCAAGTCGCCACACAATGGGTGTTTGATACAAGCACAGGATTAACTATATAAAGTAAAATTGCTTTGGGACAACGTGCGTAGGCTCTTTATTCGAAAATATAGAGCCTACGCACTTCACGACACAAATAATATATAAAGGTGGAACCGGTGCTTTAACATCGCAACAAGAAGTGCCAGGCCCCATTCTGAAAACTGGCCAGCAACTTACCGAATTTCGGCATCCGCTGTGCACTGTTCAGCTGTGAATCAGCAATACAAATTTGGCGACGACACTGTGGTCTCCCCAGAAGGCGCAGGCTTGTGTTCATACACAACCGATGTCACAGTTGGGATGGGCATTGTCCTAGGAGGTACACTGGCCAACGAATCGCGCAATCAACTTGAATGATCGATAAACGCGGTATATGCGCCGACACGCGTAGGCAGACTGCGTGCCCCGATGAAACTCGTTCGTACAGCTTGCATATTGGTAGGAATGCTTGTACCTGCAGCCGCGACGAGAGAGCCCGGAAAACAAGTTCTCAGAAAACGGCGCGGTTGCCCCTCCGAAGGAAGTACCAAAAGCTAGGTTCAGAACGACATTCTTTGCAAACTGTAGCTGCGCACAATTGACGTGCATAGAGGGGGCCGTGACAATGGTGGTCAGTTCGGAAGCGGACGCGCGTCCCCCCCCCCCCCTTCCGTCACAAATCTTTTTATGTTTAGTTGCTGCCTGCTTAGCAGGTGCTAGGCTACTTCTAAGCAGGACGCCCGCGTTTTTCTTTCTTTCTTTCTTTCTTTCTTTCTTTCTTTCTTTCTTTCTTTCTTTCTTTCTTTCTTTCTTTCTTTCTTCCTTCTTTCTTTCTTTCTTTCTTTCTTTCCATCTTTCCTTCTTTCTTTCTTTCTTTTGTGGCTGTGGAAAAACAGGGAAGACACCGGGGCAAACATATATGCACAATGGCGCGGACACCCGCCGGGACTGCATTTGTTAAGTGCAGCCTGGTGCAACCTATGGAGCATGTTGGTAGGCATGTGTTCTCTTGCCAGCTACCTGTGGCACAGGATTTCGCAGAGGCTGAACCACCCATTCTAGCTAAATACGCGAGCGAAATGCTGCACTGCACGCAACAAACGCAGCGAGGGCGCGCGGCGTCGCCATGGTGCATGAATTTCTGCCATTTTCTGCAGGGCAGGAGAACACGTGCTCCCTTCCCGCGCGACAAGAAATACTGCGATGACTCTGTCTCTACGCGCCCTTCTTTTGCCCGTATTGGTTATAAATAAATGAGTTGCTAAATATCAGAATACGCACATGTGTGCTTATAGCAACGCCATAGTCCCATACGAACGTCAGTGATAAATCCGACACACTGCACAGAGCATTCAATCAAGCTCGATATAGTCTGCTCATCTAACTAGTACAACGTAACCGATGGCTGATGTGTAAACGAATTCGAAAGGTGCGGAAAGAATACACTGACGGTAGCTACACACAAAAAAGCAAAAAAGAAGGAATCATACACAACGCCGTGGGCGTATTAAGGAATCATTGGCCTATTGTATCTGCGTGGTAGTAGAGAGCATGGAGTTGGAAAAAGGCGGTATAAGTTTACCCGACCAGTAGACATTTATTCTTTTCCGTTGCTGGGCTAATGGGAGCTGCGATACATGCGTTGGGCTGTACTGGAGCTGCTTTTTAAAGGAATGCGCTAGTATCAATAATGCACTGATGACATGTAGTGGAAGGGCACGTCAACAACAGCTTGACTTAGGCGAGTTTATTTATACTGTAACAATGCAACAACATATGAAGAAACTTGGGGAGAGAAGAGAGCTCTTATTTTCAACAATTTTTTTTTCAGTGCACGCTTGCTGATTTTATATAACATAAAATACGCAGATCGCCTGCACAAGAACACTGTGTGATCACATACACTCTCGTATAACTAACCAGAAAAGCTCTCTGTATATCAATTACAGGTGTGTGCATTGGTTTGCCACCTTTGAGATGAAAAATGCTTGCCATATTACTGCTTTCTTTTTTCGTTTTTGCCTTTCTTGCAAATGTCGCTTTCTTCTTTTTCGCTTTTGCCTTTTTTGCAAATGTCGTGGTCTTGACAAGAGCACTTCATTTGAATTTGGAATGCAGAGGGACCTATGTATTTCATGGTCCTCTGAATATAGAGTTAGCACTAGATCTGTTTTGTCCCTTCGCTCTCGCGCTGTTAGCTCCGTATACCGCTCCTTTGCATAGGTTGCTAAATGTCAGTATATATAGTATAACGCCGGTTGCGAGAGTTTATATCCGCTTCAGCGCACCAGAAAGTCTGCGCTAGATCTTTTTTGTCTCCTCGCTGTTGCGCTGTTACCTCCGTATGCCTTTTCCTTGCATATGTTGCTAAATGTCAGTAGTATAGCGCCGCTTCTGACTGTTTATCTTTGCTTAGCATATCAGTGGTGGTTATGGCGATCGATGTAAGCACGAGCTAGTTCGATTTCTGCGAATGTTAATTTTCTGACATGCACTATCAGACAATTTTCCACCATGCTTGTCGATCCTTCTGGCTAATGTAGCTGTTGCGCCAGCCTATTTCGCAAAGTTCCCGCAAAACAGCCTATACATGTATATATCAGTAGTTTCTCTATATGCATGTTCTTTGTGCACTGTGTTTATAAAAAACAAAGCGCGCGAACAGAATATTATATGCTGCTTAAAACACATGCACTATGTTCCGGCACTGAAATGCGTATACGTGCATGAATATATGAAGCCCAACATCCGACACTTACGTCGAATCTCTCAAGTGAATCTCGTCTCGACCGGATCTCAATTGTGTTATACAGCAGAATTCGAAAAAGGCCCTGCCGATATCAACCATGACAGTCTGCGGCGTTGACGACGTAGCCTGGAGGACGGCAGGAAAGCTCAATGTTTCTTGTGAAACAATCTTTCTAGGCTAATATCGTGCCGAATTTGTAATTCTTCAGACGATGCTGAAGAACAGCAAAGTCGGCGCCACATTTACCGAGAAAGTTATCGGCTCAGCCGACGCCGGCTCTAAGGCGGCATACTCGGCACAATGTTGCCAGTAAAAGGCGACGGCTTGCCCATATTGTCTAAAGGACGGCAAAATCGGTGCAACATTTGCCGGAGAAAGTTAGCGACTCAGCCGATGTCGGCTCTAAGGCGGCATACTCGGCACAATGTTGCCAGTAAAAGGCAACGGCTTGCCCATATTGCCAATAGAACGGCGAAATCGGTGCCATATTTGCCGTTGAAAGCCAACAGATCAGCCGATGTCGGCAATAGCGCGGCATATGCGGACTTATGTTGCCGATTACAGTCGACGGCCTGCCGATATCGGCAGGGCAGAGGCTACAGTGGCCCGACGTTACCAGTCATTGATGGCATCTTAGCCGATACTGGCTCACTGCCGGCAACATCAGGCCGTGGATGGGCCGCGCTCTGCCGCCATAAAACCAATATCAACCCTACGTTGCGTGCTGCCTGGGACCTGTCATTGATGTTTGTGATGGAGTCAGGTTGTGACATGCTAATTTGCGTATACGTCCCATTAACGAAACGCGTGCCATGTAAATCTTGTCACTCATGACATGCATGTCATGATTTTCATGTTATGACCTGTCATTTATGTTTGCCATGCAGTCATATTGTGGTATACTAATTTTTGTATACATCCCATTAGAGAAACGGCCAGGAAAGCACCAAGAACGTGGCATGTAAATCATGCCGCTCATGACATGCATATCATGATTTTCATGTTATGACCTTTCATTTATGTTCGCCGTGTAGTCACGATGTGGCATGCCAATTTTCGTAAACATGCGATTAGCGAAACGGCCAGGAGAACACAAAATTGTAGGCAGCTAGATAGATAGATAGACCGATAGATAGATAGATAGATAGATAGATAGATAGATAGGATGGATAGATAGATGGATGGATGGATGGATGGATAGATAGATAGATAGATAGATAGATAGATAGATAGATAGATAGATAGATAGATACGCTCAAACTCGCCGAAGTTCGCTAAGGAATGCTTCGCATTTAAAAAATGTAGTGAGAGAATCCATACGTATCTTTCGGAGTACATGCGGCAGGGGACTGATGTTTTGTGATATGAATGGTGTTATCAATAAAAGAGGGCGATATGTGAGCAAAGTAGAAAAATGTTTGAATAAGCGACTATAAGGAAAATGCAGTTGTTCAAAAGTGAGCGAAAAAGATGCAAGAAGACATACAAAGCGCCACATGTTTCAAGTTGACATGGACAACAGGTGCGATCACCGAAAGCGCCGGCTCTGACATAAAGCACTGCTGCACTATTTTCATGTCGGTTATTGCTTAATTTGGTGTTAAGTATCCCTTGGTGTTATTCTCGCTTTAATGTACGCACAATGGAAGAGCGCCCGGACATTCATTTATTCCATTTTCCAGTGTGCCGAATTTATGAATTGGATATGATTCGCGCTGCTCGCGCTCCCTGGGAGAGCGGAAGTTCCCTTGCAGCAGTGTTACCCGAATTGAATCAAAACTGTGACCTTCCGATCCAATATGCCTGGAGAGAGGGAGGTTTGGTTGTGTCTTCACATGTGATAGGTGGTTGTTGAACCTGATTCGGAAAGGCGTAGCGGTTTGTCCGATGTACTGCTTAGAGCAGACCCCACACTCCCACAGGTAGACCACGTTTGGTGAGTCGCAATTAAGGTCGCCGCGGATTGAATGTGTAAAATTGCAGTGTGTGCTTTCGGCTGTTATGCTAGTTTGCATGTGTTTGCACACCATGCATCTGTTCTTTCTGCATGGTCGGCCACCGACTTGTGCAGCTCTGTTTGTTTTAGAGTGTATAACATAGTCCGGGATGCTTTTTGGGCACCTATACACCACTCTAGGGGGAGTAGCGAAGAGCTTTTTATACGGTGGCTTTGCTGAAGGATATTAAAGTGTTTTTTGGGAATTTTGTTAACATTTGGCGCGTGACTTGTAAACGTCAGAATTAGGTTGCGCTGTTCTGTTTGGCTTTCTTTCTTCTGGTTGTGTAGGAGTTGGTGGCGGTTCAGGTTAGCTGCTTTTTGTATTGCGTCGTCAATGATGGGCGGCGGGTATTGCTGTTTGATGAGTACGTTACGCAGGTGATGAGTGCGTTACGCAAAGATCAGCTCCAAACCTCTGCCCTTTCCGCCAGTGATTCGAAATTGCCGCCGTACACGCATTGGGAGAAAATATGTTGGTGCCCCTCTGCTCCCTCCCATCTTTTCCCACTCTCAGTAAATAGTTTCCGCCCTTTCTGCTATGGCAATACAAAGTAACAAGAGAAAACGAAATGTTGTCTGGAGAAAGGTTAGGCTCTGACCGAAACGTCGTAAACAAATGAAACATTACTGAAGTGCTACGTCTCATACTTACATTCATGCGGCAGCCAAACCTATCTACTTCGCCAAACGATATATATATATATATATATATATATATATATATATATATATATATATATATATGCTGCTCACCCCGATGCACACACATCAAACTCTACATGACAATCCACAGCAGATAATGAATAAAACGATGTAATGAGCATTATGCACCGATCATGACGAAGAGCCGAATGAAAAGCTAGCGCTAGTTCCCCGCGCGTGAGAGCGGCCGTGTTCGCTGCAGCACGCGCGGACGGAGAACTCCGGGTGAAAGGCGTCATACGCAGTGCGTCAACCGTTTCGGTTGCACGGCAACGGCGGTGAGCTGGAACGCTGAGTGGTGCCACTCGCTTGTTTACGGGAAGGGTCTGGGCCAATACGGTGTCGAGGCCGCTGTACCGCAAGTTAAACTTCTAACATCAGCCAGGGGTGCGAACCATTGTCCATAGCAGCCCTTGATCGCCAGGGCTGAAGAATACGACGCGGTGATGTGCGTCATAGTGATTCTTGTGGTCGCGTTTCCTTCATTAAGTGTTCATGCACGCGACCTGGTGACCACGCGGGAGGTGAGAGACATATTCCACACAGATCGAGTCCCCTGCACATTGTAATCATTTCAACCGAAACTGCAACCTCAGGGATCCATAAAACTACGGAACTCTAGCGCATAATTGCTTTAAGGCAATGCATGCCAAGTGTTGTGGTTCGTCGTCTCATTTTGCCAAAGATTTATTTGTATAAATAGCTTATAGATTTCTGGAAGACTGTAGCCTCTATGCCATACCTTGCAATATCGAGTCACGCAATATATTCGCCCCGCCACGGTGGTCTAGTGCCTAAGGTACTCGGCTGCTGATCCGTGGGTCGCGGGATCGAATCCCGGCCGCGGCGGCTGCATTTCGCTGGAGGCGAAATGTTGAGGCCCGTGTGCTGTGCGACGTCAGTGCACGTTAAAGATCCGCAGGAGGTCGAAATTTCCGGAGCCCTCCACTACGGTGTCTCTCATAATCAGAACTGGTTTGGGACGTAAAACCCCACAAAACAACAACAACGCAATATAATCGGGAAAAAGATTTCTTGGAAACTGCACCACAGCACAACTCGTTGAATTACCCTAATTTTATTTTCACCTAGGACACAGGCATTCACTTTGCACAAAATGTAATTTAATAAAGATACATTTTATTAATGATTCTCGTAGATCTTACAAACTTTTCATTGTTTTTTTTCAGCTGTACAGAGCCAAGAGATTCGGCGCATTTGATTATGGACCCTCCAGAAATAAGCAGCTTTATGGACAGGTGAATAAGCACTCCTTTTTCCTTTGAAGTCAGTGTGGATGCCTTAATTTGGAGCCTCCAAAAAGGAAAGTATTTTTACTAGTATACCTTCATCTAAGAGGCATATACGATCGATGATGGTGACATTCGTGACAATGTGGCATTTAAGGACCGCAATACTTTCATGGGGTATCACCCATCACACTACCTGAGAATGCACAAACACATAGGAGAAAAACACTAGAGGAATGCGTCCTTAATGCGGTTCTCCTTCTTTTGAAATTATCTGTGTAACTTGAATAAAGATGAGTTTCCCTTACTCCTCACAACTGTACATACAATATATAAACAATGCCACATTTATTCAACTACAAATCGTTATGGATAAAACTACGACGGAAAGTGCTATTGTCTTTCCCGTCCCTACCATATAGGCTAACTTTAATATCATGGCGTCAGTAACGGCAGCCACCATAGCCACAGGATGGTTTAATTCAACTCTGCCCTCTGCTATTAAAGGGTCTTAAAACTGCGCAGAGCTGTGTCGTCAAAATGCTCCAACCGACGTGACACATAGCTTGTGATTATTCCAAGAGTGTCCCTTGTAATAATACTGCACATAGTAACCAGACAGAGTACTCGTCGTGTCGCCATTTCTAACTTATTTATTATCTTCCCCCTGCCCAAGCGCCCTTTGCACTTATTCGGTCGTCGTCTTCTTTATCAGCTTCGGCTGCTTCACTCCCCCCTCCCTTGTCTTCATCCCTCCTGGGATGATATTTGAAAATGTTTGCTATCGAGGCTGACTCGATGGCGCCGTTAGGTCCCACATACCAGGCCGTCTTCAAATGTCCCTGTTGGCTTGCTGTCTTGACAACAGGAAATGGCCCTACGTGATTCACTCCAGAGCTTGGCAGTCCTTTTCGTACCAGCACCAGGTCTCCCACCTCTATTATTGGTAGCGTCGTGTTCTGTTTTTTGTAAAAATTCCTTTTCATCCTTTCTCTGTACTTAAGTTCGCTTTCTTCAGTTCATCGCTCTTCCGTGAGGCGGATCGTTGCTTCAATTCCTAAAGTCTTGCCAGCTGGCAAATATGTTGGCTTCCCAGTCGCAGCAAAGAGTGGTGTGCATCCCAGAGCCGTCGTGTAGGACCGGTTGATGCGCTACCGCCGCTTCAAGGCAGCACTTTCATCCACCTGCGAAGTCTGGGTACATACTTAAGTACTGCTTGATGTCTCGAATAGCTCGCTCCGCCAGTTCATTAGCTGCTGGATGATATGGTGCCGTAAACCTAACTTCAACTCCACGTTGCTTTGCCCATTCGGTCAGTTGACGACTTCGAAAGGCGGGTCCGTTGTCGGTTATCAATACTCTAACGTTTTCAAACACCTTGCGGCTTAGAAAGGATGGAACACTGTTTGTGTCCTCTTTACCCGGCTTTGCTGCCACCATCCTTGTGCACTCATCCACACACAACAGGAAGGTTCGAGTCTTTTTCACACCTACAGATTTTTTTCGAAGTTCAGCAAAGTCCAAGTGAATTACTTCCGCTGAGTTGACTGTCTGAACTTTATTAATTTGGCATCTATGACACGATTGAACAAAACTTTTCGTGTCTTCTTTCATGCGGGGCCACGTAAACCGTTTCGTGAGCTTCATATAAGTCCGCCAGAAACCATCGTGACCTCCTGAATGACAGCTGTTGTGGTAGAGCTCGAGAATCTTAGGGACGAGTGAAGGAGGCACTGCGGCTCCTCCTGTTGGTGTTAGTTGCAGAGCTTCTGTCCCTTCCCAGAGCTTGGCGGTACTTATGGTTTCCCATTTGATATCAGTAGTACTGACCGCCAATCTCGACATTGCATCAGCGTCTTTCATTGAAGCTCCTGGCCGATGACTTAATTCAAAGTAGAACTGTTGTAACTCACCGACCCACCGTGCAACTTTTCCTTTTGGCTCCGCCATTTTCAAAAGGTGAGTGAGTGCCTCGTGGTCAGTGTATAACTTAAATTTAGTACCTTCCAGATAAGAACGGAAGTACCGAATAGCCTTTAGAACAGTCAATGCTTCTTTTTCAGTCGCCGTGTAATTGACTTCTGCTTTGTTAAACGTGTAGCTGTGATAGCCAATTACACGGAGTTGGCGATGATGTGGTTGGCTTTCATCTCGCTGGTAAAGTATCGCTCCCGTTCCGTAGTGTGATACGTTGGTATTCAGCTCGAACGGCAAAGCGAAATCTGGAAGTCGAAGAACAGGATCCGATGAGATAGCTCGCACTAGGTCTTTGTACGTCGCTTCGCACTCGTCCGTCCAACAAAAAGGTACGTCCTCCAGTGTCAGTCGAGTCAAGCATCTAGTTTTAAGAGCATAGTCTTGAATAAATGCTCTGAAATGACCGGCCAGCCCCAAGGACACGCGTAGTGAGTGGACGTGAAATGGTTTCGCGAGTTTTGCAATGCTGTCCACGGATTCTTCTTTGGTGCTTTTCGTAGTGCCACTCAATACTCTACCAAAAAGGTAACCTTCCTTTTGAAGAATTCACTTTTCTTAAAGTTGACTTTTAGATTCGCTTTTGACAAAGCCGAGAACACGTGTGCCAAGTGTTCCTGATGAAGAAATTCGCTTTTAGAATAATCAATAATGTCGTCCACATAGACATTGCAGAACTTACCGATGAACGGGTTCAGAACGGTATTCATCATTTTCTGGAACCAGTACGGCGAGTTCTTCCATCCGAAAGGAAGCCGGTTTTTACTCATAAAAGTCAAATGGGGTTATAAAGGCAGTGTACTTCTTGGTGTCTTCTGTCAGAGGTACTTGCCAGAAGTCTTTACAGAGGTCTATCCTTGAAAACCAGGTATATCCTCCTGTCTCGCCTATAATTCCATCTATTGTAGTCATTGGGAATGGAATGAGATGCGTCTGGTCGTTAATTGCTCTGTAGTCCGTGGAGAGTCGCAAGCATCCATCTTCCTTGGGTGCTATGGTTATGGGTGATGCACATGGTGACACAGACGGACGGATAATACCGGCATCCAGCATCTTTCCAAGTTCTTCTTTCAACCACAGCTTCTTCTCTCTAGTAAGGTTGTACGGTATCTTCCGTACGATCGTTGTGTCATACAGCTGAAACGGGACTTCAAATTTTGTTGTACCTGAGGGATAACCTCCGGTGCAGTATAACTCTGGATACATTGGAGGAATATCATCTGCTTTCGTTACAATCCTAACTTCTTTTCTCTTTTCGACAGGTCATACATCTTGACTCACGGACACCGTGTCATCCCAGTGTATATAAATATTCAGCAATTTAATGTCCGGGCGAGACAGCAGAAAGTCCTTTTCGATCCTTTCTATTACCAATGCCAGAATTTCTGCAGACTGTGACTGGTACTTCAGGGTTAGGCGTATCCATTCGCTATGTTTCTTTTCACAGCCGTCATAGCCCCGTACTACAACAGTTCTGCCTCTGAATACGTCCTCGGCTTTCACTTTGTTTCTCTTTATAATTGAAACTGAAGCACCGCTGTCTACAAGAGCTCGCACAGTCTGACCGTTCACGTCAAGTTGTATATGCAATAAGCTCGATGAGACAAGTTGGACGGTCTCGTTTTTTAGAGTGGTGTGTTTCTGGGTACGATTATGTTCATCTTTCCAATGTATGTGCTTCTCTTCGACAGTCGTGCTATCACTGATGTCTGAGCCGACACAGCGCAAATCGTGCGAACGCTTATCGTCGAGGTGACCGGTGCTTGGCGTCTCCAAAACGCCTCGTCTGCTTTTAGAACCTCGTTCAGGCCTGGGATGTGGCATGAACTTAAGCTGCTCTGAAAGAGTTTCGAAGGTTTTAGGGGCATTGAATAAAATCTGCCGTTGCAAGTCTCTAGGTAGACCATCAATGGTAAGCGAAATAAGCGACAACTCCGACAATCCGGGTTCAGCGAGGAGAAGAAGGCGCTGTTTCTCAAGGAAATACTGTAGTGGCGTTCCGTACTTGAAGCGGTAAAATATTGCCTCCTGCCACCGCTCAACTGGATTCTTTTAAAGCGAAACTTTCAACCTCTACCAGCCAAGGGTTCTGTCGTGTCCGTCGTCGTAAGCAAAAAACGATCCCGACGAACCGCTCGCGCTCGCGCTCGCGAGGTAGCTCACGCACGCGCTCGCGCTCGGCGCGTGCCTCCCGGCGCGCTACCTCTCTCACTCTTCCATCTGCTTTATTGTGTGAGAGAGAGAGACAGAGAGAGAGAGAGAGAGAGAGAGAGCGAAACGCGCGTTGCCTATGGAAACGCTCTTTCTTCGATGAACGCTCGAGCAGCTCGCAAAGAAGGAGAACGCGCCCTTACCCGCGAGAGACGAGCTTGAGGCAGGCAGCGTCTTCTAGCGAGCTTCAAAACAAGCTTCAAAGTGATGAGCCAACATGATGGATGATAAGGGCTGCGGGCAAACAACGGAAACAGGATCGGCGCGGTCCGTAAGATTAGATTGCAGCTGTTGCAAAGCTTATGCAGCTGCTTGAAAGAGGGTTCACGTCATTCGAAACCCTTCCAGCCTAGTAACTGCTTCGGTTCATTTCTAGACTACCCCACTATGGGTAGACCACGGAAAGTAAAGACGGCAGAAGAAGAGCGTGAATATAAGGCTCGGCGGAAAGAACAAAATCGTCTCGCTCAACAGCGTCGTAGGCAAAACCCAGCAGCTCTCGCCGTCACCGTGAGGGTGGCGTAAAAAGCTTCGCTTTCCAACCACCTTCACAGGGTGGATTGGCGGGCAATTTTTTTAAAAGTCGCAAGAACGCTTTCTTTCCATTTGAACCATGGGTCAGGTTCTTGTGACGAAAATCGCGAATCATGCCACTTTCTTGCTACCCCGCTTAGGAATTGTCTTATATTTATCACCGAATCTTCATCTGATAGCCACCCATTGTTCTTCGCAGCTTGTTCATAGAAATCTATCCATACTTCTGGGTTGTCGAATGCATCATTAGATGTGTCTGGGCGTATTATTCGGTATGGTGATGAGTGGTTTATTCGCTGGGTTAACGTGGTAGCGAGAGTCTCTATAGCGGCTCGTTGCTGCGAAATTAGCCGCTGTTGGCATATAATGGTTCGCAGCATTGCCGGCAACTCATCGGATGAAGATTGGCTAAGCACGGATGTGCTTTCGAGCGATGCCAGCACCAGCTTGTTGAACATGCACAGCGGAATGCTGACTTTTACACAATTTCGCTTCAGAATTTCCTCTGGCGACAGGGAGGCTTCACTCATGATGAGGTTCAGAAGCTCACCTGTAGTGATGTGTACAGGAAGTTCAACGGCAGCTTCATCCTCGACTTGATATTTGTTCAGCACCGCAGAGTCGTTGCGGTTGTCCAGAAAGAAAGTCACCCACATACTGTTTCGTTCCGTCGACTGCGCCAAATTATGTAATAATACTGCACATAGTAACCAGACAGAGCACTTGTCGTGTCCCATTTCTAACTTCTTCCTTATTATCTTCCGCGTGCCCCAGCCCCCTTCGCACTTATTCGGTCGTCGTCTTTTTTATCAGCTTGTGCTGCTTCATCCCTGAATACCGGTCTCTCAGATTTGAGAAATAATTATCATTTGGTAGCCTACAAATGTGTCTGTGCTGCGATGTCATTTTTAATCACGTTTTTGGGATATTAAGCCGTTGAATTATTTATTTCAAAAGAAAGAGAGCTTGTCGAACGTTCCTCAGATTCCCCTGTCTACGGCAACAAGAATCTGCTTGACATTCGAGAGATTTCTAAGAAAACATCGATCTACATAACAATTCTCACTCTTTTTGCCGCCATGTCATATTGCAGGAGAAGCCTCCATCGTATCCTGTGGAACGCATCAGAGTTCCCATGGCACTATTCTCGGCACAGGGTGACACGCTTGCCAACCCTGATGATCTGTCTGCGTTTATTGGGCGCTTGAGTTCGCCGCCGCTGTTCAATCGTGTAGTGCCGCAAAGAGACTTTCGCCACATTGACTTTTTTCTTGGTCCGAAAACTTACAGCTTCCTCCACAAGCCTATGATCGACACCCTAGAGGAATATGCCGGTACAAATGCATAAGGAAATCTCACAAATCGCGCTCTCGCCAAGGCTGTATGTGTTACCACCATTTGATACATTTTCAGTAATGGAATAAAATTCGTTGCATCATTTGTTTGTGCTTGTCATTCCTGAGTAACTTCGAGACGTCTATTGCGTCAAAAACTCTCGGACGAAATCTTTAGAGATTTAGTTCTTTGCGATATGATTCTATAATAGATGGAAAGAGGGTTGTGTGGGACGTGTTTTATCACACGATATGGGAGGATAAACCCTTCCATACATCTACTTCTCCTGTATACTTAGAGGAAGGAGTTTGGGCTCGAACTATTGCCACAGATCATTCATAGCAAACATCATACAACAAAAGCTCTTAGAAGGAAGAAACAGAATCAGAAATCAGAAATGGTTTTATTTAGTCATCAAATTAATTACAAAATATGTGTATTCAGAAGGAGGTCCCTTGTCAGAGACTAAATCGGGACCTCCTACAGTAGTGAACACCGAAAAAATTAATTGATACAGTAAACACAAGCAATAAAATGCATCGCAGGCAAAAACAAGAGTTCTACTTAAAATAAACAATAGCAGCAAGCAGCAACAAAAGTCGAAATAGACAACGGAAAAATAAAGGTAATTCAGCTATCCTAGACATCCTTCATATAATTACATGGTGAAAGGCAGTAAACAATAAGAGAGCAAGAAGAAAAACAATGCAGTAAGATCTAATTTCCGCAATGAGGGATTATCATGCGATGATTCGTCAACAGTGCGTTGTGAGAAGGCATGAAAGGGAACGAGAGTAATAGAGGTGACCAAAACAAACCAGATTATGTAATCGACGCGAGGACAGTTTCAGATCTTTTTTGAATATGTCGATTTAATACGAGGTTTTGATTCTTGAAGGTATGGTATTCCAGAGACTGGTTCCAGTGAAGTAGGCTGTTTGTTTGCCATGGTTAGTATGAACTATAAGTAAGATGATTGATTTTGATTTGTGGGGTTTAACGTCCGAAAACCAGCTCTGATTATGAGAGACGCCGTAGTGGAGGTCTCCGGAAATTTCGACCACCTGGGGTTCTTTAACGTGCACTGACATCGCACAGCACACGGGCCTCAACATTTCGCCTCCATCGAAATGCAGCCACCGCGGCCGGGATTCCATCCCGCGACCTTTGGATCTGTAGCCGAGTGCCATAACCACTAGACCACCGTGGCGGGGCAACTATAAATAAGATAAAATTGTTATTGTGGGCAATCCTTGTCGTACTTGTATTATCTAGACTAAATGGAGGGAAAATAAGCAAAGGAAGCTGATTTTTTATTTGCTTGAAAAACTGTATTCCTTGATTATATTTGAAAGTGTTGTCGACCGTTAGTGGCATGCAGGAGTCCTTTAGCATTACTGCGATAATGATTGCGTAGTTTGAAGAGAGACGAAAAGGACTGCAGTAGGTGTTGCCCCAAGATGTGATAAAGTAATTAATATGAGAATGAATAAAAGCATAGTTCAATGAAAGTAATATAGGTTGAGAAAATATACCGCGAAATTTAATCAAAGCACATATGTAGTAGGCATTGTTTAAATGCGAAGCATTTCTTAGCGAACTTCGGCGAGTTTGAGCGTATCTATCTATCTATCTATCTATCTATCTATCTATCTATCTATCTATCTAGCCGCCTACGATTTTGTGCTCTCCTGGGCGTTTCGATAATCGGATATTTAAAGAAAATTGGTATGCCACATCATGACTACATGACGGACATAAATGACAGGTCATAAAATGAAAATCATGACATGCATGTCATTAGCGGCATGATTTACATGCCACGGTCTTGGTGCTCTCCTGGCCGTTTCGCTAATGGAATGTATGCGAAAATTGGTATGGCACAACATGACTGCCTGACGAACGTAAATGATAGGTCATAACATGAAAATCGTAACATGCATGTCATGAGCGACATGATTTACATGCCACGGTCTTGGTGCTCTCTTGGCCATTTCTTTAATGGGATGTATACGAAAATTGCTAAGCCAGAATACGACTGCATGACGAACATAAGTGACAGGTCATAACATGAAAAGCATGATGTGCATGTCTTGGGCGGCACGATTTACATGCCACGCGTTTCGTTAATGGGATGTATACCGAAATTGCTATGGCACAACACGACTGCATGACTATCATAAATGACAGGTCATAATATGAAAATCATGACATGCATGTCATGAGCGGCATGATCTACATGGCACGGTCCTGGCGCTATACTGCCGTTCCGTTAATGGGATGTATACGAAAATTGGTTTGGCAAAACATGACTGCAAGGGGACCATAAATGACAGGTCACAACATGAAAATTTTGACATGCATGTCATGAGCGGGATGATGTACATGCCACTCGTTTCGTTAATGGGATGTATACCCAGATTGCTATGGCACAACACGACTGCATGACGAACGAAATGACAGGTCCTAACGTTAGAATCATGACATGCGTGTATGAGCGGCATGGTTTACATGCCACCGTCATGGTGCTCTTGCGGACGTTTCGTTAACTTCATATATACCAAACTAGGTACAGAGAGACAACAATGCGAATCTATTTTTTGCGTTGCTGAAGCGTGCTTCGCATTTCCTTGATTCCCACTGCACGTGGGATGTGCCGACTTTTTTTACGTAGGTAGGCCACATGCGAATCAAATTTGAGGTTGCCGTCCAGTTTAATTCCCAGAAAGGTCGCCTCATCGTCTGCTTCGATTGCGAATTGATTTTGTAATATTTGCGGAATATGACAGTGCCCAATATATTTTCTTTCTTTTTGTTAGTCTTTTCACAGTGGTATGTATATGAGGAAGAAGAGAGAACGACGTATTCGACACCATTCCTATTCCAGTGCTTTTTTTTCATGTTTGACTAGCGTTTGATGCTGCGCAGCCGTCGCTGACAAACGTTGCAAATAATATCGCAGCCAACTCGCGCAAGGCTGACTTACAGCGAGACTGGCGGTCACCTAGCTTGTACTAGCTTGTCTAATTGGAAATTGACAAGAATACGTGATAAGCCGTGACGTCACCTTACGTGGCCGCGCATCTCACGACTCTGTTGTAAACAAGTTTGAATATGACATCATCTTATATGGTAATGCAAGTGATTATTTTCTGTAACCAAGTTTCAAATTTGGCGGAGACACTTGACTATAGGCGTGACGTCATCTACATGGACGACTATGGCGCAACCAGGCTTCAATTTTGCGAAGATATCGCGAGGTCGATGCAACGCAGATTCATACTGCTTCGTAGCAGTAGAGTGCAGTCAATTAAGGCGTTCTCGAGGACAGGAGCATGCGCAGTTGGTCTTTTTCGTGACGTACTAATTTTATAATGAGGCACGGTTCTATTGCGCCATTTTCGTAACTTCGATGCAACCCCGCCACGGTGGTCTAGTGGCTAAGGTACTCGCCTGCTGATCCGTGGGACCGGTATCGAATCCCAGCCGCGGCGGCTGCATTTCGATGGAGGCTAAATGTTGAGGCCCCTGTACTGTGCGATGTCAGCGCACGTTAAAGAGCCGCAGGTGGTCGAAATTTCCGGAGCCCTCCACTACGGCGTCTCTCATAATCCACAAGGTTCGTTCTTTAAACCCCACAATGCAACAACAACGTAACCTCGGCGCAGCTGTGGGAAGGCGCACGCACGGCTAAGCAGACGTCATACGAGTTGTTGCGATAGCGAGGTGAAGCGATGCCAGGTGTTGTTGAGCTGTGGCGCCGGCGGTTGGTAGGCGACATGCGAGGCGAGATTTTTTTTTTTTTCGTAGGTCGACGTTGTTATCGTATGACTAGCAGCTTTGGTTTTAAAATTCTACCCAGGAATCTAAATAAAAAGCATAATACCTGCGCGGAGCTTAGGCAAACTCAAGGCACCGTGAGCGATTTATTAAAAGGACAGAAGGTTGAGCGACTTGGTAAGGGTCCATAGTCAAAAGAAGACGCAAAAAACACGGACACAAGGGGATTGATTTCTGGGGTTGTAAATATCAGAGACCCGTAGTCGAGTGGTCCGGACATTTGGACCGCTTGAGGTTTTTAGAGCTGCACACACAGCACACGGGCCTCAACATTTCGCCTCCATCGAAATGCAGCCGCCAGGGCCGGGATTCCATCCCGCGACCTTCGGATAAGCAGCCGATTGTCAACGCCACGACACCGCAGTGGCGGGGCAAGCTACCATGCTGCAACTGTAGCGGGTTACGCCGCAGTCCCAAGCTTTTCAGCAAGTGAGGCAATGCGCTTTACATGTGCAGAATTCCGCTGTAAACACATTCTAGGTCGCTGCCCTTGAACTGAAAGCTGAGAGAAGCCGTGGTTTGCCATTGCATATACAAAAAAAAGCAGATATTGCTACGTGTGTATGGTTCACATCTACAGTTTTCTAGCGGCGTCAGTTTAAGCGCTTTTTTAAGCATTCGTGATTCTTCTACAGGAGCGACTGAAGGTATGCTCCCCCTTTAGAGAGCGTTGGACTTTAGTTTCACGCGCTTATAAAAAAATGCACGCGCGTTTTACGAGGAGAAAAGCACCTCCGCATTGTTTGCTCTTTTCTTGACCATTTCATATAGCTCCCCAATTAACTACAGGAAAATAAATATTTTTGAAAAATGCGCAAGTTTTAAGAAGTTCCTTTAAGATGAAATTGAAGAATACATATATTTTCCAAAATGTTCATTTGTGTGCACGCAACGCCATCCCATGATTATGGGTATAACGCTATTATTTTCCACATGCTTTAAGAAAGTGCGCGGGATTTTAAAGAGTTCCACGTGGCTAGGCTCTTGCACGCAGTGACATTAGCTCAACGAAACACGTTACAAACCAAAAATCGGTGATCCCAGCAGACCAAATTAGGGCACAGCCATGAGGACGGCAGCCGCGCAGGAGGTGTGGTCACCACTTACCTTTTTTGTCTTGTACTATATTGTCTGTGACCGGCCTTTAACAAAGATTCGTCCGTAACTCGTCTGAGCGCGAACATTTTAAAAAATTGGTAGATCCCACGTGCAGTGGGAATCAAGGAAATGCGAAGCACGCATAAGGAACGTAAAATAGATTTGCATTGTTGTCTCGCTATACCGAATTTGGTACATATGAAGTTAAGGAAACGGCCACAAGAGCACCAAGACTGTGGCATGTAACCCATGCCGCTCATACACGCATGTCATGATTCTAACGTTATGACTTGTCATTTACGTTCCTCATGCAGTCATGTTGTGCCATAGCAATTTTGGTATACATCCCTTTAAGGAAACGAGTGGCATGTATATCATGCCGCTAATGACATGCATGTCACGATTTTCATGTTATGACCTGTTATTTATGATCGTCATGCAGTCATTTTGTGCCAAACCAATTTTCGTATAGGCTCCGTGCAGTCGAGTTTTCCATGTGCGACATCAGCGCAAGAATGCACTGCCTGGCGGAGAGAAGAAGCAAAATTGGGCAGACTGTGACAGGGAAATACGCGAACGGGATGCGCGTCTCCAACCCTGTAGCAGCAGCGACCGCCCGTCCCACCTTGTTTCGTTTTATTTCCTTTGAGACGCGCCCTCCGAACCTGCGGCAAACTGTTCCAAAGGGCGACGCCGCGAGCGTTCGTGTGGTTCACAGCACGCCCGGAAAGCAGCGAAGAAACGCGAGCGCGTCGCTGTCGACTCGGTTTCCACCGTGCGCGATTGAGCCGTCCGACGAGAGCTACGTAGCGGCCTCTGGTCAGTAGACGGAACCCACACATCCCATTAACGGAACGGCAGTATAGCGCCAGGACCATGGCATGTAAATCATGCCGGTCCTGACACGCATGTCATGATTATAATGTTACGATCTAACGAAAGGGAAGGCGTCAAGGGCTCGTTCTTATTTGTTAGAAACAACTTAATGAGCATTGTCTGTTTGCTCATTAATGTTATGACCTGTCATTTACGTTCGTCATGCTGTCGTATCGTGCCATAGCAATTTTGGTATACATCCCATTAACGAAACGCCTGGCATGTTAATCATGCCGCCCATGAGATGCATGTTATGCTAATCATGTTATGACCTGTTATTTATGTTCGTCATGCAGTCATATTGTTGCATACCAATTTTCCTACACATACCACTAGGGAAACGGCCAAGAGAGCACCAAGACCATCGCATGTAAATCATGTCACTGATGACATGCATGTCATGATTTGCGTGTTTTGACATGCCATTTATGTTTGTGATGCAGTCATGTTGTGGCATGCCAATTCGCGTATACATCCCATTAACGAAACGCGTGGCATGTAAATCATCTCATTCATGACATGCATGTCATGATTTTCATGTTATGACCTGTCATATATGTTCGCCATGTAGTCATATTGTGGCAGACCAATTTTTGTATACATCCCATTAACTGAGACGACCAGGAGAGCACCAAGACTGTGACAAGTAAATTATGCTGCTCGTGACACGCATGTCATGATTTTCATGTTATGACCTGCCATTTATGTTCGTCAGGCAGTCATGTTGTGACATACCAATTTTCGCATACATCCCATTAGCGAAACGGCCAGGAGAGCACTAAGACCGTGGCATGTAAATCATGCCACTCATGACATGCATACCATGATTTTCATGTTATGACCTGCCATTTATATTCGTCAGGTAGTCATGTTGTGCCATACCGATTTTCGCATACATCCCATTACCGAAACGGCCAGGAGAGCACTAGGACCATGGCATGTAAATCATGCCGCTCATGACATGCATATCATAATTTTCATGTTATGACCTGTGATTTATGTTCGTCATGTAGTCATGATGTGGCATACCAATTTTCGTAAACATCCGATTAGCGAAACGGCAAGGAGAGCACAAAATCGCAGGCGGCTAGATAGATAGATAGATAGATAGATAGATAGATAGATAGATAGATAGATAGATAGATAGATAGATAGATAGATAGATACGCTCAAACTCGCCGAAGTTCGCTAAGAAATGCTTCGCATTTAAAAAACCAAGAAATCGGTCCCACAACATTGCGCTTGTATATCCAGATGGCTCTGACGTTCCACTTGATCAGCGAGCAAATGTCATGAACTCCTACTGCTCGTCTGTTTTCACTTCCGAACCTGTTGATAATGTACCGCCGTCTCTTAAGCTAAACTTCAGTGCAATGCCACCAGTCGTTATCACGGCTGGGGGAATATCGTGTTTAATCAGGAAACTAAAGACTTCTAGTGCTCCGGGACCTGACAATATTCCTGCGAAATTTCTTAAAAGTACCAGAGACGTGTCGAGTCGAATCTAGCAGATAATCTTTGCGCAGTCCCTTTGGGAAGGTGAGCTTCCTGAGGACTGGAAAACTGCGACGGTAACCCCGGTTTTCAAGAAAGGTAATCACTCTGACCCGTCAAATTACCGGTCCTATATCACTGACCTGTGTTGCATGCAAACTTATGGAGCACATAATCTATTCCCACGTCGCCAGTCGTCTCGATAACAATTCTTTCTTTTTCCGCAAGCAACATGGCTTTCCTCCCGGGCTATCATGTGAACACAAGTGTTCGAATTCACCACAGACCTTCACTTGAACTTGGATTCCTCTTTTCAGACCGACGTCATTTACGTTGATTTTTCAAAGGCATTTGATCGCGTGGCTCATTGTCGTCTCATGGCTAAACTCAGTTGTCTAAACCTTGATCCACTTACTTTATCATGGATAAAAAAAAACCCGCATTTCCCCGAAGGGGAGTATGAGGAAGTGCGAAGCACGGGGTGATGCTATGAGGGGGCGCGCGCGACTAAACTGCAGAGCCGAGCGAAGGAGACGGCAGCGAGAGAGCACGCGCCAGCCGACGCACGGAGGTCCGGCCGTTTTAAGTGCAAAGCACTTTTACTGATGATGATGATTAAGTGTAATTAATGATTTAAAGTGTTGTTGTCATGATGCATTTGTACACACACACACACATTTATATATGAAGTATTATTTATTTATTTTACACTTGACGCTTTTCGTATGATGCATTAATGCACCTCGCAAGTGCGTCACACACACACACTACACACGTCACTACAGATCAGCACCTATTCGTGTTATCGTTGTAGCTCACGGTTAGTACCAGCGCACACGAGGGGCTGTTACCGGGCGAGGAGGGAGCTGTCAGGGCGAGGGGAGAGGCGGCGGCCGAGGGTGAGTGCAAACCTAACGGGGGGAGAGGCACACCAGCTGCATGGCGCCGTGACGTCACGGCGCGGAGAGGGTGCGAGGAGCCGGCGCGGCGCGCGCAGCCACGGCGCGGAGGCGCCAGCTGCACAACGCGCCGTGACGTCACGGCGCGGAGAGCGGGGCGGAGCCGGCGCGGGGCGCGCGCAGCCACGGAGCGGAGGGGGGAGCGCGCGCAGTCACGTGGGGCGTGACGTCGCTACGCCGTTGCTACAGACGCTCCTCTCCGCTCCTCGCGCCGTTGCTAGGGGAGAGGAGGAGGAGCGCGGATGCCGGCGGAGTTTTCGGGGTCGCTTAAGAAGTGCATTCGCACTTAAAAGTTTTCTAACAGCACGTTCCCAGTTCACAGTCACCGGTGGCAAGCTTTCAACACCCGCACAAGTTATCTCCGGCGTTCCTCAGGGATCAGTTCTTGGCCCGCTTCTCTTTCTTATTTTTATCAATGACTTGCCATCCGGAATAACGTCATCTATTCATCTCTTTGCGGACGATTGCGTTGTCTACCGTCGAATCTCGAACAGTAATGACCAGTCTTTATTACAATATGATTTAAACCTAATAGAATCATGGTGCTCACGCTGGCTCATGGAAACTAATGTCTCAAAATGCAAATGCATGCATACACGCTTAATTCTTCAGCTCTGTCTCATACAACCTCTTACCGATATCTAGGCATCCTCATTACCAGCAAACTGTCATGGACTGAGCATATCTCTAATATTGTAACCGATACGTCGAGGACCTTAGGTTTCTTGAAAAGAACCCTACGTCTGTCCCCTCCGGAAATTAGGAAAATTGCTTACGAAACCTTTGTTAGAAGCAAATTAGAATATGCCTCCGCCATTTGGAGCCCCTTCCAAGAATACCTGATCGCCTCTCTCGAGATGGTCCAAAATCGTGCTGCCCAATTTATTTCATCGAATTATAATTCACACGCTAGCGTAACGATCATTAAATGATCTCTTGAACTTCCCCCTTTAGTAGCAAGACGTAGAATCTCCCGACTTGTCCTATTCCACAAATTATATCACAGCTTCTCCCACTTGCATGGAACACTGTTACTCCCACCCGCTCGAACTTCTCGCCGCCTGTTCACGCCAACAGCGTTCAACGCCTTCACGGTTCGACCCTTTTATTCAATAAATCATTTCTTCCGGCAGCCATCGAAGACTGGAATAGCCTCCTAAAGGCTTTGAGATGAACTCAGAAAAATTTAAGGAATCTTTAGGCACGCTTTTTCTTAAATAACCTTAGTTAAGGCCCGTGCACACTGGCGGAAAAACGCACGCGGCGCGCCGCGGGCGGCAGAACGCGAGCCTCCGAGGCTGCCGCGCGGCAGGGATTCTCTTGCCGCGAGCCGATCGGTCTGTGCACGATTTTTTGCCGCGTGCCGCGCGCCGCCGATCGAGGAGACCAATCAGAGCGTCCCCCTCCGTGACGCACGAACACAGCAGGGATTCGGCAAAACGCTCTTTCCCCACGCGCGTCCGCGTCCAGCCAGCCCAACGCATCTTTGCTTCGGGCTGCTCGTTTTTCCTTTTTTTTCTCGTCTCAGCCGTTGGTCTCGGCCATGTCTCTCAACCGCGATACTATGATGGAGAAGGTTTTAGAACTCGTGCGTGACTATCCCTTGCTGTAAAAGAAGACTGACCCGGACTATAAAGACAATGATGCAAAAATGAATCGCTGGACAATTATAGGACAGGAATTCGGCCTCACAGGTGAGCGCATAATTACAATTGCGAATTTATACCCTCACCGGCGCTAAAGCAAATTTCTGTGCGAGTTTTGACATGGTTCACGCAATTTACGTTGAACCGTCCCAACTGCAGGAGCACAAGCAGCCTCTAAATTTAAAAACGTCCGGGACAGGTGGCAAAAAATAAAATTGGCTGCGGAAAAATGCAAAAAGAGCGGCGCCGGAGGAGAGTCGGGAAAAGTGGACACAAAGTGGGCTCTTTTCGACGTTATTGATGGCATGCTGAAGGATACGCCATTCTTCGCTGAAAGGTGAAGTCTTCTTCATGTTTCCTTGATTGCTTGCATACAAAAGGCCTTTTTCTTTTGTTTTTTAGTGCTGCAAAGCCCGTGTTTATGACTGAGGCATCGCAAGGGCACAAAACATATTGCAGCTGCACGCATTTGAAGTTAGCTCTTGGCGGCATGCAACAAAATAAATAATCTTTATTTTCGAAAATTTCAGGACTACAACTAATGTTCCCACTACAGGAGAAAGCAGGTACAGTGCTCTACAGTCTTTTTTTTTTTAGCTCTGCTTAAATTCTAAACTGTAGTGATTGTTTTGTGAAGGGATACAACAGTTTTGTAAAACTTTCGTTTGCAGTTTCTCCCTAGAATCGTGCATCATTAGAACGTGCACGCAAAATACTCAATGTTCGGACGATGTGCAGTTGAACAGGTAAACAAATGAACTTCCTGTGTAGTATACGAACAAAATGAAATAACACTGATCAAATTTTCCTTGCGCAGCTCTGCCTTCAGTCCTGAGGCAATGTGAGTATGGGTTACGCAATACTGTAGTAACGGCAATTTTTAAGCTATCAACAGGCAGTAAGGGAGCTCCTTGATTTTAATGCAGGTTTTCCGATACGCAGGAAGATGCGACACCCGAAGAAG
This sequence comes from Hyalomma asiaticum, assembly GCA_013339685.2. Lineage (NCBI taxonomy): Eukaryota > Metazoa > Arthropoda > Arachnida > Ixodida > Ixodidae > Hyalomma > Hyalomma asiaticum. The sequence continues at coordinate 95,669,893 of CM023488.1, forward strand.
ATGGAATGTGAGCGCAAGATGAACATATAATTTGCTGAGTGCCCTTTTTATCTGTTCAACAAAAGCTAAGCCTGGGTGTTAAATGCGGCGTATACGCATTACGTTTGAGCGGACATTGAAGAGGTTTAGACAGATTTAAAAGCGCGATAATGCAGAACTTACGCCTGACTGGGTGACACATTAATGTTCGGCTGTCAAACCATGCTAATATATTATATGGGGGATCTGGGCCCTTGCACTTTCTAGCCATGGCGAAAAAGACGGCAGCGTACTTTTATTGCAGGTAAACATCAGTTATCGCGGAAAATGCGGCCAGTGTGCACGCGAAATTGTCGAAGCGCCTAATAAGATGAAGGATAAGGACTAATGAGTCAAGTTTCACGAAGTCACTTTCATTTATTGTTCTTGAAAGAATGACGAGTGGGATAAGCGTGGTTCTTTATTATGTCTTCCGGATCAAGCTTGAGGTGTAGTCAAACTGCACTGGTCCCACCTTCTTTCGTCAATTGTAGTTTTTGCGCTTGTACGAGGTAAAATGCTATTTCCCAACGCAGGAACTCCAGCTCATCCACATACATAACCCCCTGCAGTCCACAGACTTCCGAGAACACAGCTTCTCAGAGGTAACTCTTTCCGCAAATCTGTGTGCATGCATCAGCATTCTTTCACTTTTCTTGCAAGCGCGCGAAGAGGCAAACTGGGGATACTCCACACAGGTAGTAAATTCTCACGTTCGCTGCATGAATTTCAAAAGCAGTGATTCATTTAACAAGAACTTTCTCTTATAGAGAAACAAGCAACAGAAGAACGCCATTGATGAGAAAGTGGCAGATGTTCTCGGTAGCTGCAACTCTACGTTGCAGTTAATAGCAAAAAAAAAAAAAAATGAAGGAGCTGAGCCCGTCGACGAATGCGAACAAGCGGCACGGTAAATTGGCTCCAGGCTTCGCCTGTTGGAGCCACGGAAGAGATCCGAAGTTCTTTTCAAGATACACTCACTCTTGTATCATGCAGAAATGGAACAATTAAAGTAAAATGCGTTCTAAACTTTGTGTCTCATTTTAAATAATATGTGCTGTAACACAGCCGCATCGGTACCATGTGTTTTGACAATGAAGCAATGAAGGCCTCGTCTAAATGAACAGCCCTACCCGCATATGCAACCCCGCGTTAAAGGAAAAATTGGATAATGTTGAATCACCTTTTGTCCCGCACGAGTTACAATCTTTTCCTGCCCGTCATTCAGAAAGTATGATGCTAGGCTCTCTCGTATTTCCAAAGCGTCTCTGCAACGTAGCAATGCATACACTACATTAAAAAAAAAGTATAAGGGTTTAAATCATTTATAAAAGCGCATAGACATTTCTTTTTTGTTGTTTTGCAAGAATGTCACCTGTTTGCTCACTGAACTCCACAATGAATGCAGTTTGGTAACAGACAGCAGCACTGCTACCACATGTGCTTGTAATAACTCCTACAGAAAACGCTTCAATAAGACAAACTTGTTGCTGTGCAGTGTGCGTATATGTACTGTCATTTAGTGATTAGAGATGGATCGCTCGCTTGCTTGCTCATTCTTTGTTGATGCCTGCTTATTCTTTATTTTATTAACAGACATACTTATTGAGAATGTTGGAAACCAACGCAGAAACCATCTGTAATCCATCTGTAAACAACGTTTGCGACAGTGCACTGGCTTTTTCTCTTCTTTTCTGTTCTTTTTTTTTACCGCCCCTTTATCTCGTGTGGGCGTCTCCGGTGGGTGCACTTGAGGACATGGCAAATCCATTCGTTTCGCGAGTTCAACACAGCGGCCTCGGCACAGCGGTATTCCTTGGAAAGGGTGCAGGCATCGTGAAGACCTAGTTCACGAACTCCCTCCACCTTCTCGCGAGGTAGCGCAGAGCTCGTCCAGCACAATACGGCTGGAACCGCAGCTGGCGACAAAGCAGACAATGACGTCCAAAAAGCACGTCAGTAAAACTTTCTAGAAGATGCCCGGAAACGTAAGCGGCGCCGGCTGTCACGGATCAAGACCGCCACAACTCGCGAAGCCAACCTACCGCAGCAGGAGGCTTGCAGGACGTTTGACCTCGTATTCGTCTTGGTATCGCGTTGCTGCTGCACATGTTCAAGCTTTCACTACACGACGACGGCACCAGCGCGGAGCGACTGTGAACGAGCTCAGGTTGTGCTGCCGCGAAAGCGCGAGTGGGCGCCAGAAAGTTCTAGGAAAGCCGACGTTGAGTCTCGTGGGTTCCCACGGGAAAAGCAGTGCCTCAAATCTGAGTTCTCAGAACTGACCGTATGCGCATTGATACCGTGTATGTGCATGACCCCGCTCAGACGGCTGCGAAAAACCGAAGACGGTGAAAAAAAAAAGCAAGAAAGAACGAAAGCGAACTGAGCGTATGTTCACTTGCTGTGAATGTAACCACGTCTTAAATGTATTTAAATGAGCTTTCCCTAATGAAATATACATATTACTTGATTAACCGTGTGATTATTTCAACTTAATATATATATTACCTTGCAGGGTGGCACCCCTGTAGGTCTTGCAGAGTAGGAAGGCCGCCGTGGTCAGCGCGCCACGCACCGTCGGTCACATTCCCTTCCCAGTCTTCAATGTCGACGTACCCAGGAGGGTTGAGATTGAAACCGCGGACTCCTTGAAATGATGCAGTGCCACACATGCTCTCTGACGATTGTCCTTGTTCTGTCCTCTGACGCTTTGAATGATCTTCTCAATATGCGCCATCGGTTGGCAAGGATGCCGAAAGAGTTCTCTATCAGCCTTCTGACACGGCCTGTAGTTGAACGTCGCTCGCTTCATGTATTCAATTCTATCGGTGATCCTGCATGTCTGAAGAGCTAAGTAATAATAGTTATGAAAAGAAAAAATTCATGACAGTCAGGGCGAATAAAATTGCTACACTGACACGATATCAATACACGGGAAAACGCACTTTATATATGAAAAACTACAACTTACCACGTCGAGGGTATGGCCTCATAAGGTATGGTTTCAACGGAAAAGCCTCATCTCCTACAATCAGGTACGGGATGAGGCCAGCAGAGCCAACAGCTTCTGGAGGTGGAATTCCGAATTTGCTTTCCTCTAGAATTTCCATCAGTAGTGTTCTCGAAAAAATGCCCCCGTCACTTTCTCCCCCATAGTGGCCAATGTCCACATACGTGAACCTAGGAGAAAAATATCCTAAATGGCTCATCGCAGTTATAGCAGGAATGAAAAATTTAATTCCTCAGAGATTCGTGCATGAAATTGCTAATATGCTGTCAATTTGCACACACAGAAATTGAGGCAGTTCAGATTTTTTTCAGCCTTCATTAAACCATGCAGCAAACCAAAATAAATCTTACCTGTAATGCGCATCGCATACAGCCATAAGAACAATGCTGAATGTTCCTTTGTAGTTCAAGTTTTGTGAGCCCGAGTTTGATGGGCACTCAATGTTTACATGTTTTCCGTCTATGCTGCCGATACAGTTAGGAAAATTCCAAAAACTCTCCATGTCGGCAGCAATCTGAAGTTGCAGTGCAAGAGAAAATACGTTAGTTGCACAGGCAAAATTAAAAAAGAAACAAAGATTAGATGTAGATATATGAACTGCGAGTGCGGCAATTGAACGTCCAAATAAAGTATTCTATGTCGTATCAAGCGCTTAACCTCTCAATTCTTGAGACACTGAAGATGCATATTAGAGAATTTATGTTCATACATAATTAAGCCGAAATATTCTCTGCTGTCTCTGCCTATATATATTGTTGTGGTGTGAAAACCAGGACTCACCTTTTCCCACTCTTCTTTAGTGCTAGGGAGTCTTGCATAAATAGGCTGCAGTACTTCCCAAAGAGCCACACATGTTTCTCCAACGATCATGCCTGCCGTTGATCGTCCCAAGAGAAGATTGAAGGACAGGCTTCGGAATGTGTCCCCATTTGCGAGAAACCTGTTAATTGTAATAGGAGTACATGACAATTGTATCGGAGATACTTCAGCCTCACCTCGTTCCTAACATTTATTGCAATTCTCCAAAATTAGTCATGACAAAAGTTGTCACATCGGCTTTTTTTTTCTTTTTCTTCTTGTTCACGTACCTCAGAGTGATTGCCAGGCGATCATGCGCAGAAATAGCTGGCCTAAATGAAGTGTCCTGGTGTTCAATCATGGGTCGCACAAGTCCTAGCAGCGTGTCGAAGGTTCTTGGTGGCATGCGTAGGAAGCTGGATATGCAGATTGAAGAGCAAAGTTGACTGCTGCGCCAAAGGAAATGCACATATCGCGGGTTTAAAGTAAATGCAATCACTCACTCTCGGAAGTAGCCTTCGTCTCTGGCACGCAAGCGAGGCAGCAATGCCCTGGCTTGACCCTCCAAGTTTCGGTAGCGCCAACATGGTCGTACCCAGTACCTCCTTCTTGTCTTCTTGACCCGGCGGCGCCGCAACAAAAGGGAGCATACCAGCACGATTATGTTAATAGTCGCGACAACATCGTCATCAGCTGACATGACTCGCGCGTCCACCTGCTAGCAGACGAAACGAAGGAGCGCGCGGTGCCTCCACGCGCGGGGAAGGTCGAAGGAGGCGGAGTCTGCAGACTGTCACGTGACTGTCGCGGCGGCTGGCCGCCGGCCGGTGTGGCCACCTCGCCGCCCAGGCGTTCTTCCGCCAGTGTGCACGGGCCTTTATGCACTCTTTTCTTGTTGTAATATCTTTGTAATTGCCCTATGTTTTAAATCTTAGCTCCCTCGCATCCTTGTGTCTGCGCCTTTTTTCAGCAGTCATTAGTACTGAATTTTTGTTCTTTTTGTGTGCTCTTTATTTGCTGCAATGCTGTTGGGCTTTGTTACAAGAGTTTGCACAGTCATACGTCCCACGAACTCTGCAACCCCCCCCCTTATGTAATGCCCTGTTCAGGGCCCTTAAGGGTTAATAAATGATGTTGATGAAAGGGCAGCCGCACGCTTGCAGTCACTCACATGGTAATTGCTAAACATCGAGCACTTTCTAAGAAACCCAGAAAAAGTAAAGACATTGTACCGAGTTTGAATACTTCACGTTTAATGTTGGTACTAATATTGATTATAAATTTGCGGAATTTGGCACAATTCATACACGTAAAATTTGCGTTATTAGTTACTTGTCATTAATTACCTGCGGCCGTTTAAAAAACAGAGATGCGCGGGGCGGCAGTAAACAATACTAAGTTGGTCACAGATTCATGACGTTCCTGTGGATTTTCAAAGCACACAGAAAATTAACTTAAGAACTTCTACGTACATAAGCAACGTATGGCGTCAGCACCGCCGGATATCCTACAGCTCATGGGCATGCTTCGAAAAATAAGTTATGAGTATAATTGCAATAATGATAACAAGCGAACGGCCAATCAACCAATGTGGCTGTCAGTTTTGTCCTTTCTAACACCACAGGCTTCTCCTCAATCTATGTCCATCTTTTTTTTTTACTTAGTATACAAACTATCGTAGAAAATGCGCGAACACATTTCTTGTTAGGAGTTGGCTCGCGAAATCTATAGCTTCGGTTTTCCGGCGTAATCAACGTTACAGAAGACGAAAACAGCGCAGGACACAGGACAAGGAAGAGCACATACACGGGCGCTGACTAACAACCATATGTGTTTATTGCAACAATCGTCGTGCATAAGTATGCCGCCACTATCAATGCGAAATGAACAACAAAATCAGCATGCGCAGAAACAACTATACATATCGTCAATCTAGCAACTCAGGTATGATATCTCCTTCGAAAGAAGGGAAATGGAGGGTAGGCTAACGCATGCATCTCCACTACTACGGATGTGATAGGCTTCTGCTATAAGACGAGCGCGTTCATCCCCGTACTTGGACAGGAAAATCACATTTTTGAAGGATGGCTCGCAACCGCACTCATTGCAATGTATTGATAGTTGGCTATCAGTGGCCTTCTTTTTAACTTTGTTCGCGTGCTTACCCATGCGTACATTAACACACCGGCCGGTTTGCCCAATATAAGAACGGCCACAAGACAGGGGGATCTTGTACACAACAGAGTCGCAACACTTTTTTAGAAAAGGCTGCCTATTCTTCCTGCACTTTTTGCGGCCTTGGCCTCACGGTTTACCTGTTGACACATATGTTACCTAGCTTGTTACGGGCAGAGAACACCAAACTAACGCCTGCTCTGCCGACAACTTCTTTAGGTTATGGGAAACCTTATGGACATACGGAATGACCGCGACCATTTTCCGTGAGTCGTCTTGGTGTTCTGCCACTGCCGGTTGCCTTTTCTTTAATCCCGTTGCGAGACTTTCCGCAATGCTAGATAACAGCATTTCCGGGAAACCCGCGAGCTTCAACCGCGACACTTGTGATTCCAAGCTAGCCTGTACTTCGTGGCGACAAGACCTAACAAGTGCCGCCTTCATGCAGGCTTTCGCGATGCCGCGCTTCACAATCTTGGAGTGTGCCGAGGAAAAGGGAAGGAGACCCTTGCGCGACCGAGGAACATAGCGCCAACAAACATGGTTATCTGAGAACATGAGTTCCAAGTCTAGAAATCGGAGCTTGTCGTCTGACCGATTCTCCGTGGTGAAGTCAGAGGAACTTAATTCAGCTCGGAATACGTCAAGGATTATGACAGCCGCAGGCTGATAGTCAGAACGGTTAGCATGGTAAAATACTAAAAAGATCATCCACGTATCGCATCACCTTAACTGTGTTCGTCTGGCTGAGCTTCCTTGCTAGATTGCGGTCACAGCTGGCCAGTAAAATGTCGCTTAAAACCGGGGCAATGCATGAGCCGATGCACACACCTTTTCTTTGTATAAAAGCTTTATTATTATCTTTATTATTATTTCCAAATACTGTTGGCCGTCCATGTTGACGAAGGTGGATTGCATGTAAAATTTTAAAAGCTCTAAAAACCTATCAACAGGGATTCCGCATGCATTCTGAAACCTCACTGCACCGAATTTGTCAATACAGTTGCCGACTTCTGCACAGACAAGCTCTTGAGGCAAGGAGTAGTATAAATCTTTGATGTCTACGGAGAAGGCACGCACACTTATCGGACAGTCATCCTGAAGAAAGGTGGAAACAGTACCTGGCTTCTTTATGAGGAAGGGGTCGTCGACTTCTAGAAGGCACAAGAACTTTTGCAGGAAAAGACCCACTTGTTTTTGCCAAGTTCCACGCTCCGAAACAATAGCCCTAAACGGGCGATGTTCTTTGTGTGTCTTTGCGCTGAAGAATACCGAAAGGCGGCGAATACCGAAAGGCGAACCAACATCTTAAGAAGTAGCAGACATGGCAGGACGTAGTGAGGCTATTTCTTAAGGAGGGCCAGCCAATTCTCGCAGAACACTGAAGAGGGCAGAGTATTTCGGCAGTAGGATGCAAGACTACATACCACGCACCTGATGCACTGCGTATGTGGAAGCCCATGCTTGCGCGCAGATTATGCAGCGACTCCAATAGCCTCGCAAGGAACTACAGGATGGCGAGGTGAACCACTATAAACTGGACGTCCCACTGATGGTTTTGGTATCGGAACTTCAGCTACATCTGTGATGTACTGCATATGTGGAAGCTCATGCTCGAGTATTGATAAAATAGCGCCTGCAATGTTCTCGCAGGAAACTACAGGAGGGCGAGGTCACCGTCAATAAACTTGGCGTCAGATTGTAGTCTGGGAACTTCTAGTGCATCTGTAATTCGAATGGACAGTCTTATGCGCTCTTTTTGGGCATTAGCAAAGGTGTCGTGATCTTGTTACGTCTGTAAATGTGTAGGGATTGCGAAGTTGAAGTGCAAAAACGTCATCTTCCATAAGTTAGATAACAGGCAGAATAGAAAGAAGTATCGTGTATGGAGGTGATATGCGCAAGGATGACAAATAGACCAGGCCGATGTTACTAGAAACTTACAAAGAGCGCGTCAGTGACCGCGCGATTCAAGCGAGCAGCGAGATGTTTTTTTTTTTGGCGCTAGACGGCCGTGAAAAACTTGCGTCGTAAATCGCGGCAGCGCGGCAAGTCGTCGATAAACTAGGATAAAGCCAGCGACCTCAGTTAGCGAGAAGCTTCTGAGCACCGCGGCGATATACCAAGAGGGCCTTGTGTGACGGCTAAAACGACGTCTTCTGGTTGAGTAAGTGCTCGTTCACACAGCCGTCAAACGGCCCGTCAGGTCACCGTCACGGCGCCGGTTTTCGTCAGGGGAGAGGGTTTCCGAGACGTAACGGGTTGACGGCGACGTAGAGCAATGCTCTACGTCGCCGTCAACCCGTTTTTGAGGAGAAAACGTCTCCTCAAAAACCCGTTTTTGAGGAGAAAACGTCTCGGAAACCCTCTCCCCTGACGAAAACCGGCGCCGTGACGGTGACGTGACGGGCCGTTTGACGGCTGTGTGAACGAGCTGAATGGGCTGTATCCACGTCAATGCATCTGTCAAGGCGGAAGCTACGGAAGTTACCAGCATATTGTAAAGCTTTTCACCGTAAATGAGCACGAATGCGCGTGCGGAAAGTCGCTACCGCTATTGGTACATCACGTCAATGGTACTACTGAGATAAATCACTACAGATACCACGTTGGTTGATTGATTTGTGGGGTTTAACGGCACAAAACCAGCTCTGATTATGAGAGACGCCGTAGTGGAAGGCTCCGGATATTTCGACCACCTGCGGTTCTTTAACGCGCACTGACATCGCACAGAACACGGGCAGACAGCACGTGAGGCGAGGCAGGGAGACTCACGGGCTACCGCGCGATATTAGCCCTCATTGTTAATTATTTTGGAGAAAACTCCGGGGGATATTCCTGTTTTTACAATACCTTTGTATACGTATGTTCTCAATGGCATGGTCAGTAGACAGCGCTTGCATTTTTCGAATCGACATCGTCGGTTGGGGCACTATTTCCTTTGTAACTACTCGCGGTAGCACGTTTGGTGCATGATTCGTACTGTGTGTAGGCGTGTCGCTTTGACCACTTAGGTGGAGTGCTGCGTCTTGGTTGCCAAGTATTGCGTACTATTTGTCCCTGCGAAGAAAAAATATTTCGCCAGTTGCGAGCAATTAACATATACCTAAACTAAAGGAATGTGCCTCGTGGTGAGCGGAGAGGAAAGGAGGGGGGGGGGGGGCACTTAAAGGACAACTCGGGCGGCTTTTGATTTTCCGGTAATCTCAATCAAATTTCCATATATGTTCCTCTAGTAAACCTATGCCAAACCAGGCGGTTGCAATCATTTAGTTTACTGAAAATAAATTTTATAATTTCTAGTGGATTCGCACGCGACCGACACTGTGTTCTTGACGTCATTAGCTGCAACGCTGGATACCGGAGAGGCGGACCATCCAAAGCAATACTGCGCACTTCAGCACTCGAATCGTCGCTGTCAAGTTCGGAAGAGCTCAATACGTCAGTGGATGCCATTGCCACATCGGTTTTTCTAGCACCAGCTCCATATTTCTGATGTTAGGGAGGTTATGACGTCCTACTTTGCACGAAGCGCCTACCTGTTTCGGTTTGAACATATCGTGCACTCTGTTATTTAAAATTGTTGTTGAGTTTCTGAGCAAACTGAATGACCCTGGCTGATCCAGGGCTATCAGTACTATTGAAAGGCAGCGATATCAGGACACGGAGGGAAAGCCGCAGGAGTTACCCTTCAACGTCATTCTTTAGGAGTGGAATGAGATATCGACGTTCTGCCCTGCTTGCATAACCTTCCTAATTGCTTAACACCCAATCTCCTTAAGATGCACAGGGAACATTCGCTAAAGCGATCTTATCTTCTACAATACTCTATAATTGTCTGCGCGGAGCGCTGCCGAGGAGGCCAGCGTTATCTGGATGATCTCTACCGAGGTAGTCCAGCCAGTCCCACTCCTCTTCTATACAGACGGCGCTGCCCGGGGCGCACACGTGGTATGGTGTAAATTCTGGAATAGCCTGTATTTGGATTTTTTCGTAACGCAATTATGTTTTCTTTTACATTCTAATCACAATCCAAGCTATCTGCAGGTTGAAGTGAGTGGCACCCCGCCACTGTGGTCTAGTGCTTATGGCGCTCGGCTGCTGATCCGAAGGTCGCGGGATGGAATCCCGGCCGCGGCGGGTGCATTTCGATGGAGGCTAAATGTTGAGGCCTGTGTGCTATGCGATGTCAGCGCACGTTAAAAAACCCCAGGTGGTAGAAATTTCCGAAGACCTCCACTACGGCGTCTCTCATAATCATAGCTGGTTTTGGGACGTTAAACCCTACAAATCAATCAATGCATTGTTCGTTGCATATTTTCTTTTGAGACATTCAATTTTGTTCACTTGCGCATCTGTTCGAAGGCGGAAGGTCTGCGTAGTCGTGGTAGTCCGGGATGATTTTTTCCCCCCGCTTACGTCGGATATTTTAACGCGATAGCGTTAGAGAGCTCGTTCCGCAAAAATACCGCCGTCGGTGTCGGTGCCTCCCCGCGTCTCGCGCGTGAGCGAAAAATCATCCGTGAGCTAAAAATAACAGCTCCAGAAATGCACAACTATGTCCATCTAGCGGAAGACATATCAAGAAATGTCTCGACTACCATGGCCTTCGAGACCGTGAGCGCGCCCGCCATCTCCGAGGTCATGCGACTACAGCAGAGTCGGGTAAAATTTTAGAAGACAGGAGAGGCCCCGCCCAGATGACCGAAGCGCAGCAGCCAATTGCCCCTCCGCGACTAAAGAAATAGTCCCGCTCAAAAAATTGTGACTGCTTCTAAAACGCGTATTTATGTGTATAAATAAGATTTGCGTATCTTGACGAGTGCTTTGGTAAAACCGTCATGATGAAAATGGCACAGCACATGCCGGATCGCGAGAGAAAAATAACTCCGTGCCTTCTGCAACGGCGCGCGTCGTCTACTACAGAGCAAGATCGGCGGGCCCGGGCGTGTACGACGAGAAACGCAGGGGCACAGTACACAAACACACCCGCCGCTCGCAGTAGTTGGCAAACTCTCCTCGTTGTAACTTCGCTTAGGAGCAAAACAAGATACCATGGAACAAACACGCACGCTGTTTGCTCGCAGCGGTATGTCGCCGCGGGATCCTGTTTCCAGACGAAACGCAGCGCAGCGTCTCCAATGTTCGCTGCAATCTCCCTTCGCCGGCTCACACCTCACACCGCACGCGGCACAAATTGTGCATCATAAGCTCACAATAATATTTCCGGCACGACAGACCACCACAAACAATTCGAATTCACTCTGGCGAAGGGAGACGCACACAACTGACGCGACTCGGCCCCGTTCGAAGCGAGGGCGGCCATGTTAGGCATGTTCTCCGTCGGCGGGGTCATGAAGTCACCTGAAATTCGCGCCTACTGGTGGATGCTTGTGTGCACCCGCCTTTCAGTGGAAAATGCCGCTGCCTTCTAGAGTTGTACCCGACTATAGGACAGGGAACATATCAAGCAAACGGCCAATATTACATAATGTGCTGCCATCTGTGAGACATTGTGAAAAACAGGTCTCGACTACAGCAAAGCATATATGGTTTCGCCGTTCTAGCACAGGGAAGTGGCCACACTACACAGTCTTGCTCATCGATGAGTGCCGGCGGGACACTCATGTCAAGTAGTGTTACACAACCAACGAGCCAGAACGATGCTAACGTTCAAGCACGGACAACTGGGTGCACTACCCAGACTGCTTTATCGGAAGAGGGAAGTGGTCAAACTACACAGTCCTGTTCATTGGCATCTACTGGTGAGACATTCTCGTCAACTAGCGAACGAATAAGCCAGAACGACGCGGACTTTCAAGCACAAGCAGCTGGGTGCGCTACACAGTCTACCTTATCTGCGACACTTCATGCAGCAACTGTGTCAGGTGTTGCTCGACGACGAGGGAGGCCACGCATGACCGAGGCGCAAAAGGCAGAGAGCAAAGCACGGCATGCTGAGGCTATGCTGTGTGTGTATAACAACACACATTAATAAGTATGCACTAAGTGGCATGCTGAGGCTATGCTGTGTGTGTGTAACAACACACATTAAAATGTATGTACTAAGTGGTTGAAGGGCACATCAGGGGCCAGATTTCGCTATCGCGTTCAACTCTTAAAGGCGAAGCTTAAGGGTCCCCCCAAATTTTTGTGACTCGTGTATCCAAATATATTGCGTTAAAAGCACCTGATGAACTGCGCACGGGACGCCCACGCTCGCGGGGCGTAGAGCCTGCAATGCTCTCGCGTGGAAAAAAAATTAAAGGATTTCAGATAGCCAGCGGCCCCTTACGATAAGAGTGACGAAGTTCGCGAACGTGCGCGGTTTCCGACGACAACCGTTGCTGAGTGTAGACGTTTTTGTGAATGCGGTTCCAACTGCCGTGCGCTTACTGTTCGCAGTGCTTCAGTTCTTGCTGGTTTCACCATAAAATAATACCTAGCTAGTTCTCCAGGATGGAATCTTTGTAACAGAAGGAGACCGTACTCGATTTGTACGAAATTCTGAACCATCGCATACGATTTATACTCCTACTAATTTATTTTTATTGCCCTCAATCGCCGAAGGATTAAAAAGGGGAGCAGTCTGTAAGATAGTAAAAGTGTAAAACAACGAAACAAAACGTACGAGGTGCACATGAAACAAGACTAAAGCAGATAACAATCTCTACTCGATAAAATGCAACAAAAATGAGACGTGAGAAATATAAAATAAAAGAAATGAACACAGTGAATTTAAGAAAGTTATACAGTGCGAGCGGAAAAATATAAGCGAAAACATAAATGCTAAAGAAAAAGAAACGCCGGCACCTTGACACGTATGCTGCGGCTCTTTGTCTAAAGCAAATTTTTGTTGAGGAGAACTGATATTCGTATATTATACGTTTGTTCATTCGTACCTTTCGACTCTGTCATCCACAGCATCTCCACTTCGTGTACACACTTCATAGGCTGCACTTCTTGTTCTGTGCAATCCCCCAACTGTAATGGTTTAGTGACTTTGTGGATGTGAGAGGGAATAAGACAGAACTAAAGCCAGTTCCGCACTTGTAAAATCTTGGTAAATGGCTTAGCTAGAGTTCTCTTTAGTTTGGTTTAGCTTGTCTTTTCTTTGTTATTCGCTTGAGCACATTTGTTTTAGAATATTGCAGTACGCTAGGGAAAAGGTGTGGGTAGTGATTTGAAGGAAACGGGGGGCTCCGCTTTCCCTTCTCTGTAAACCGAGACAGGGTGCGGACGACGGTGCTCAATTCCCGTTTTCTTTCATTCTTGCTTTCTTACTTTAAATATTGGGCTTCGCATAATCACGATCACGTACCGGTTGGCCCCTCTTTCTCTTTTGTTTCTTTTTATGCTTCTTTCCCTCTTGAATGCACGTGCATAATCGATATTCCAGCAGGGGCTGAGGCTAAGAGCGTGGGTAGTCGGCGAGGGTGAGGGCTTTTCTCTCTTTCGTGACAGCAGACGTCAAGAATGGATGAGGACAAGGCGGCCCCCTGACAGCTTGTCACGGAAAAGGATGGACACCGCTCAACGCATTCACATTGAGAGGCGCCCTGCATTGAGTTCTCACCCTCACACACGCTCACGGTGGTCGGAATAGGGATCAGCGTAGTATTATGGCAGAGATACCACAACGTAATCTGTTTAAACTGGCCGCCTAACAAAGACGGAGTAGAAAAAATAGGAAAAGGAATAGGGGCACGTACGCATTAGCGGTGCGAAGCTCTATGCATGCTGCTTTGCTTTCCGAAAAACGAAGGAACCACTCGCATCGCGCTCCATAGGGGTATGCGTGTTGAGCATGAATACAAATTTGCTAATTCCATTTCTTCGAGTCAACGGCGGTCCCTTTGTTGATGTAAACATACAATGAATGAATTGCACGAGAAACAAGTCGCACGCCTTTCTTGCGGCCAAAAGCTATGTGTATTTACCGCAACCACCCGCGAAAACCATCTTGACGCTTACTTTTCATTCATTTTCATTCATCAAAATGCTATCTCACCTAAAAAAAAGGAACAGCGGACTCCGCACGCGCGGTATCCTCGCCGCTGACCATAGCAGATGCCAACAGCAGTCGACGCGGTGCCTAAAGCTTTTTAATGAAGCTATTATTTTTCCGTAAGAGTTAATTACCTTGTAGTACAATAAAAAACGTACCCACGACAGTATTTTACAGATATCGTCTAGCTGATATAAACGTCAACAACAATAAAAAGGCGACGCGCAAAGCAGCTCCGTGCTGAGCAAGGCACTGCTGGCGGAGCAATCCAACTTTGCGCGTCACAGCCGACTGTTGCGCTTGGCGGCGCCACGGTATGTCCTCGCTCCCAATATGGAAGAGCCAAGTCAGGTCGCTGTCTTGGCTGCCCATGTCACCTGCCGCGTGACGCATGGCACGATACGATAAAACTGCTTCAAAGGGCAGCGCTTCGTAAGAATCATGACGGAAAAGTTTAAGGAAGATTGTTTTATAATGAAGATGTTGATGATTCCTCTGTAATGGGTTCAGAGCTACAAAGCACGCAGACCTGTGTTCTTTGAAATGATTCCTCGAACTCCTTAACACGCCACTTTCCGCGACGTGTAGTGGCGTATTATTATTCTGCCACGTAACATTGCATTTGTAATATGTACATATGTTAACGCGATTCCTCGGCAGACGCTATACCTGTTCAGGTCTTTTAGCGAAAATTTTTCAAGCGCAGGCGTAGCTCACTGGTAGAATACTGGACTGCCACGCAGAGGGTGTGGGTGCGAATCCTCCTCGGTCCTGGTTCTTTTACAGCGTAAGCCGTTATGAGATCACAACATTGGTCCTTTTTCTGCCGTTGTTGTCCGCCGCCGCCTCGGCCGGTGTCCGTGACCACTATCGCGCAAATTTGAGAAAAAATAACCAGCACCGAGCAGGATACCAACTACGTCCTCTGCGTGGATTCGAACCCTACTTCTTTGTCAAGGAGATGGTGGTAGTTTTTGCTGCATTCGGTTTCTTCTTCCGTATGTTGCACCAATTCTTTATTGCAGCTGACGAATCGTTTAGTTTTATTGATCCTACCTGGTATTCACTGTTTTGTACACTACTCGATCAATCGCGAATAAGCGCATTTAAGTAGGCGACTCAACGCATGATTGAATATAATTGATATAGATCAGAAATAGGAAGGGCGAAAGAAAGGAACTGTGATACACCAGAAAAAATGCTGAGGTAATCAGACGTAAGATCGTTCACAACTGCGCATTGCCTTCAGTTATCGAGATAGTGCTTTATCCACGAAACTGTTTCCTCGTGTATACCAATGACAGTTAGTTTATTGATAAGATCTGAATGTGGAGCCAGACCAACGCCTTTGAAAAATATCAGAAATCTCTTTATCAGAAATATCAGAAATATCAGATATCTCTTTTTTACTTATGGTGTTTATTGCGATAACTACAGCATGGGTTACTTCAGCTAACCGATTAACAGTAGATGAACCTGAACGGAATCCATGTTTCCATCTATACAGTAAGTTATTATTCTCTAATAATAACCTGGCAATAAACATCAATTTCCTTCCTCACTCCTTAGCTATACTTTACTGCACAAGGCTATACTATGCTTTCGCCCCGCCACGGTGGTCTAGTGGCTAAGGTACTCGGCTGCTGATCCGAGGGTCGCGGGATCGAATCCCGGCCGCGGCGGCTGCATTTCGATGGAGGCGAAATGTTGAGGCCCGTGTGCTGTGCGATTTCAGTGCACGTTAAAGAACCCCAGGTGGTCGAAATTTCCGAAGCCCTCCACTACGGCGTCTCTCATAATCAGAACTGCTTTTGGGACGTAAAAATCCCACAAAACAAAACAAAACATATACTATGCTTTCATCCGTGCCCTCTTCATCAGCTTAACTTCACCGTCGCATCTTCTTGCAGTACCGTAGTGGATATCCTTTGGATGCATAGGTATATTTTTCTGTACATCATGTGTAGACGCATTTTTCCGAAGCGGTGTCAGCTGCTGGCGTGGCTCGTTCGTAGAACACCTGCCTGCCACGCAGAGAGCCTTTGTTCGATTCCAACTCAGACTCAGCTCACGTTGTTGCGGTGTTATATATAAAGGACTCGAACGAATCGTAAAGTATGTAGCAGCTAAAGCGTTCTGATCTTTGTGCGCAAAATGTTAAGAAGATGCGAAGAATAGTTTCACCTTAACCAGAGAAGACACTGACGCTTTGTTTCCGTACCCTTCTGGCGTGTACAAGATATGCCGAGTTTTCAGGTCATGACATGCATTTTAGCCCGTAGTAGGAGAGCTTCGCTGTTAAAGTACAGCACGGCCGGAACCGAGATTGGCAAAAGAGAAGGACGAATAAACAGCAGATAGACCCCACTGAGAGCCGGGCGTTCCACGTACCATGACTAATACGAAGCGTGAAGTGATTGATATGTAGAATCGTAATCCACATGACGAAATGGCGTCGTCAAGAAATTTCAGCAACACTACGCCATACGTTGCTACTGGTTACGTTCATGACGCGATAATTGAGCTGGTGTCACACTTCAAGGCAAACTATTTCATCGTTGTTTCATAAATTTATGTGGCATATTCTTCTTCTTCATCTTATTATTATTATTATTATTATTATTATTATTATTATTATTATTATTATCGTTGTTCTGTTATCTTTTGCCCAGTGCTTGAAACTTTTGCCGCCGATACATTGTTTCACTAGCTGCGGGATCGTCTCACGGACCTTTCAGTTTTCTCAAGCAGCCGTCTAGAGCCGCGGATATTAGCTATATAAGCTTCGCCGTAAAAATTTCTTTTCGATCATGCAAAAGTGTGCTCACCCTGATTCTTAGGAGGCATTGATGACCAGGAAGTAATTGAGGAATTGGAATCGATTAAACTACTATGCATGTTTCCTGCCTAAGGTCGCACAGTCTGTGTTACGGCAGTGCTTCCTGATGCGCTAATTTCCGGCGCCTAATATTTGTTTTTCGTGGTTGTGAGCGAACTTTCTTTATCTGGGTTTTTTCCTGAAGGTTTACCCTCTTGTTGCTTATGGTCCAGTTGTCAATATAACCTCCATCGGGTATCCTTTCGCGGAATTGATTTCGATTTCTAATCCGCTGTTTGCAAGTGCCAGCGAGATTATGTACCCATGACTTTGGAAGTCATTCTATGCGACTCATTGCTTAGAAAGAAAATAGAACACGAAGGGACAAAGAATTCCTAAGTACAATAATATTACGTAGTCAATATAGACTACGTATTAATATTTGATTTAGGAATTCTCGTTTGGAAAACTTCGGGTACTCAAGTTTTATTTCCCATACACATTCAGCCTAAGAGAGGCTCTAAAGCAGCTTGAGTTGAAACAACTGACTGAAGTATAATTTATCTTTGGGCGAGTTGGTTCATGCTTCAAACGGGAGAAAAAACGGAGCGCTAACAAAACCCTGATTTGAGCGCCAGTCCTGTGTGTAGCCTCCTTCTTTTTGTGTGTTGTTTTGTTAGCGCTCCGTTTTTTTCTCCCGTTTGACTGAAGTACACGCGTGGCATGAGCTACCCTCATACAAGAACGAGAGAGACAGAAACAAAATACGCGTATTTCTAAACTGCCTGCGCCGAAACGTGCATTCTGGATTTCAATAGCGCACTCTGGTTACTATAAAAACAAAATGGGAAATCGATAGCAGGAAATCATGGAGCAGGGTTAGCATTGCGAAGGGCTTAAAAGTAGCCATACCTCAGACTTAGAGTAGCCATATTACCCTCTGCGTTTATCGGAAGCTCCAAGTTTGTAGCAAATTAGAGTGAAACCTATATTAAGAATATTTTGAATGTTCAGCACTAAATAATGTCATACCTTATAGATTGATTTGATTGATTTGTGGGGTTTAACGTCCCAAAACCAGCTCTGATTATGAGAGACACCGTAGTGGAGGTCTCCGGAAATTTCGACCACCTGGGATTCTTTAACGTGCACTGACATCGCACAGCACACGGGCCTCAACATTTCCCCTCCATCGAAATGCAGCCGCCGAGGCCGGGATTCGATCCCGCGACCCTCTGATCAGCAGCCGAGTGCCATAGCCACTAGACCACCGAGGCGGGGCGTGAATAGTGCCATATCTATATTATGAAATACGCACTTAGGAACAATGCATTTCCCTCTGACTTGGTGGTTAAAGTTCTAGCGAAGTTCCAAATGTATTAATAAATTACTATATGTTCACGCTGCCTGCATTTATCAAAAATGAATAAATGCCCTCGCCTAGGTAAAGTTCTAACATTCTCTCCAACAAAACCTAATGGACGGATAACGTAGCAGGGTTTTTTTTTTGCGTTAATGTGCCTAACATATGGTTGGCCCAGCTACCGTAACGTTAGCCCAGCTTCTTGCAGCGAAATTTTGCTCACGGTGTAAGGTCCCCCTTCATTTGCTGTTGATCTTTGTGTTTTCGAAGTTCGCTGGCGAAGACGCGCAGTGCATTAACACCAGTAACTAGTGTGTAGCTTCGGCATAGGTGGTATGACGTGAGGAATATGGGAAAGGGCTATGACGTCAGGAATATGGGACATTCTCATCAGAGAAGGGACGAGCGTATAAAAGAGCGTAGGTTAGTTTTGTAACAGGTGTGGTTCTGTTAGGTCTGTGGGTAGTTTGTTCCAAAGATGTGATGCGGATTAGTGAATGCAAATAATCCATAATTAGTCCGAGATTTTTGAATGGTTAAACTATTGGAATTTACTGATCGTATCGGGTATGGGGTATTTTGGTAGGCAATTTTTACTGAGGGACATGGTATGATTTTGTGCATGATTTGTATAGTAAAATAAGAATGTGGTAATCAATGCAGTGTTTCACCGGAAAAATGTCAAGTAACGGGTATGCGAATCTAACTGAATCCGCCCTTTTTAGAAAGAGAATCGCTCGAAGCACTGTGTTTTGTGCTGCAATAATTGGCAGTAAAGTGGTGGGGTATGTGAGGCCATATATGGTAGTAGCATATGTAATGTGCGAATGTATAAAACTGATATAAAGAGTACGGAGGGTGCGCAACGGGAAAATGTAACGCAGTTTATATAATATTGGGATTTTCTTATAGACGGATAGTGTTGTTTCATGAATATGTTTATGCCACTTTAGTTGGCTGTCGAGGTAGACGCCGAGAAATTTCGTCTCGTTAACCCGTTGTAGAGGAAAGCTGTTCAAGTTCAATGACGTACTGTTTATTAATCGGTTGTTTTTGGCGATGAAGACTATATAATTACTTTTCTTCGTGTTTGCGAGAAGACAATTAGTTTGGAGACATCATTACCTCTTTTGTAAAGCTCTGTTTCCGTTTCCGCTGTCAGGAAGATATTGGTATCATCTGCGTATAAAATGCACTCTTCCGAGAGATAGTCAGGTAAATCATTTATGTATGCCAGAAAAAGAAAAGGGCCTAAAATGGATCCCTGGGGAATTCCACAGTTAGTTATTCTTTCGGATGAGGTGATGTTGTTGACCATCACATACTGCTGCCGGTTTCTGAGATACGTGGTAATTAAGCTTAATGGTGCTCTACGAAGGCCGTCCTTTTCAAGCTTTTTCAGCAATATGTCGTGGTTCACAAGATCGAAAGCTTTGGTTAGGTCCATGAAGACACCCATAGTTAATAACTTTCTTTCTAAATTTATTTTCGTTTTTCCACGATGTTAATTAGTGCTGTCTCAGTAGACTTTCCTTTTAGATATCTGTACTGTTCTTTAGCAGAAATGTTGTGGGCTGTGAAATACTTGTCTAGTCGGGTTAGTGTCACCTTCTCAAAAACCTTAGAAAACGGGGACAACACGGCTATTGGTCGGTAATTTGACACATTTAACTTATCTCCTTTCTTAAATACTGGCACAACCTTGGAAATTTTTAATAGCGTCGGAAATGATCCGGAAGTGAACGTTTCATTAATGATATGCGATAGAGGTTCACAAATTATAGTCGAACAATGTCTTAGCAGTGATACTGGCACCAAGTCGAGACTCATTGAATAAGTGTTCTTTAATGCTAGAATTACGTTTCTTACTTCATGTTGATCGGTGGGCCTTAGAAAGAGAGAACTCGAACTCCAAGGGTTGCTTATTGTTGTCGTGTCTTGTGATTTATGTGAATCATTTACAACTAAGTTATTGGTCAAAGTTGTGAAGTAACTGTTTAAGCTTTCAGCAATAATAGAAGGGTCACTCACTACTGTGTCATTCACCAGGATTCCACATATGCTGTTTGTGCTGGACGTGTTTAGGACGGTATTTATCACTTTCCATGTAGCATTTGAGTCACCATGAGCTTGGTAATTTTAGCGTGAAAGTAATTTCGCTTAGAAATCATGATTAGACATTCAAGTTTTTTCTTGTATGTCCTGTACATTGTTTTCTAGACTGACATTGTGTGGTTTCCGCTTTAATTTTCTGTACATGTTATCCTTGTGATGTATTGACTTCAAAATGCCAGTTATTAGCCACGGTTTTCGCTTTATGTTTCTTTTTGATACCACAGAAACACGTTCACCTAGTTTTTACAGCTGTTAAATATCTCCATGAACTGTTCATATTTTTGTCAATAGTATCTGCTGAATACACAGAGTGCCAATTTTCCTTCATTAGGGCATTAAAAATGATGTCATGATTGTACGTTATTCGCTTCTGTGGAATACGTGGCTGGTTAGTAGATGGCATGGTTGCGAAGACAGGCAGATGGTCAGTAATGTCAGATGCCAGTGTTCCACTAGAGAACTTCATGTCAGATATGTTTGTGATTATGTGATCTAATATGCTCTGTCTTGAGTTAGCAATGCGTGTTGACGATTTGATTAACTGTTGCAACCCGTAACTTGTTAGCAAGTCTGTGTAGTCATAAATATCGATTCCAATAACATAAATGTTGATGTCACCCAATAAAATGATTTGAGTGTTCTTGTGGTTCTTATTAAGCCACTCATCTAATTCGGCCAGAAACTCGTTTTTATTGTTTTGCGGAGACCTGTAAACTACACCTACTAATGTGTGTTTATTTTTATGCGGTACTATGCCTTTGGCTGTTTTATCCGGAAGTATTTCGATAACAAGCGTTTCGCACCATGTAGATTTAAAAGCCATGTCTGCTCTAACTCTGTATATCACGTCGTTTCTTACGTAAAGAGCTACACCACCATGCAAAGTTTCGCTACCTTTGGTGCCTGATAAGCTTCGTCTGCAAGCGAGCTCAAGGTGATAGCCGGGGAGTGGGTAAGCTTGGCACGCGTTTTCAGATAACCAGGTTTCTGATAAAGCGATGAATTGAAACGTGTGATGTAGTGTAGCACAAAGATCAACGAATTCATCATAATGTTTCTGTAGGCTCCTTATGTTCAGATGTAGTAATGATAAACCGGATGAACTAGATAACTCGTTACTAAATGCTCGTGGTTCTAGAAGCTCGAACGCCATCTTGGTGATTTTTGTTTTTTCGTCTGTTCCTGAAGCTTCGTCTTATGTGATGACGATCTGGTGATCTGATCTTGCGAACTGGACTGGTGGTTGTTTTTTTTTTTTGGCTTTTATGACACATTGGTCCGTGCACAGGAACTGCCATTGCTTGCTTTTCTTCAACTTGAGCGCTTCAGAAAAGAGTGTCTTGTTTTGCGGACTTAGGTGGTCATTAAAGAACACCTGATCGAATCTTTGCTTTTGCCAAGGTCTTTCGCGGTTAGTCGAGCTTTCTTAGCTCTTTTCTGGAAATATTTTTTTTGTCTCTCGAGACAAACTGAAATATAATATTATTTGCTCTCGGGTTACTGGTAGTTGGCACTCTGTGAACGGTATCGATGTCTGCTAGGTCAATAGGGCATTCTACTTTTGCACCACTGTCAACTACCAGTTGTGCAAGGCTTTCGTCTGTAGCGTTTGGTATGCCACGTATCTCAAGGTTCTTCAAGCGTGAATGTTGTTCCAATTGCGTGATTTCTTTTGCGAGGTAAGCATTTGACTTTTTCAATTCCTCGTTTTCTTTCTTCAGAGCGTTGCTCTCAGCGATAACTGCGTTTCGTTCAGCTTTAATGCTGTCATACTCCGTGCTCAAGAACGTGAGGCTGTTTTGTATTTCCTAAATTCCTTTTTCTGAGATAGTTCTTTTTTCTCGCTGAGAGCAAGTGCTCTGTGATCCGTTAAATCTTTAAGTGACACTTTTAGGGATTTGATTTCTTTTTCGAGCTCCACATTTGTCGGCATAGTGAATACCACCAGAGCGATCCGCAGTAGCCCTTTTTGGTCCAGTAACAATATAACAAAATGAGCAGTGCGTACCTGAAATGTGGCAGAAAGACGTTTGAGCCTTTGCTGCCGTTTCGGCTGGGGCTGGGCTGTGCGGATCGCTCAAATGGCGACGGTGTCGCTGTGTTCCGTCCTTAAGTAGGCGCTGGAATCAACACGTGACGTTCCTGGAATCTTGATACGCAGCAGGGCAGCAGATCACGCAGCAGGGATGCGCAGCAGGTGGGTTCAGCCACGAACAATGCTTGTCATCCTCGTTGTGGTGGTTGCAGCTTGCGGTGAACTTGGGAAGCGGTGAATGGCAATCTGAAATGTGACAGAAAGACGTTTGAGCCTTTGCTGCCGTTTCGGCTGGGGCTGGGCTGTGCGGATCGCTCAAATGGCGACGGTGTCGCTGTGTTCCGTCCTTAAGTAGGCGCTGGAATCAACACGTGACGTTCCTGGAATCTTGATACGCAGCAGGGCAGCAGATCACGCAGCAGGGATGCGCAGCAGGTGGGTTCAGCCACGAACAATGCTTGTCATCCTCGTTGTGGTGGTTGCAGCTTGCGGTGAACTTGGGAAGCGGTGAAATGGCAATCTGAAATGTGACAGAAAGACGTTTGAGGCCTTTTCTGCCGTTCGCTGGGTCTGGGCTGAGCGATCGCTCAAATGGCGCGGTGTCGCTGGGTTTCCGTTTTTTCCCTAGTAGGCGCTGGAATCAACACGTTAAGTTCCTGGAATCTTGATACCAGCGGGCAGCAGATCAAGCAGCAGGGATGCGCAGCAGGTGGGTTCAGCCACGAAAATGCTTGTCACCTCGTTGTGGTGGTGCAGCCTTGCGGTGAACTTGGGAAGCGGTGAATTGGCAATCTGAATGTGACAGAAAGACTTATCATAATGTTTCTGTAGGCTCCTTATGTTCAGATGTAGTAATGATAAACCGGATGAACTAGATAACTCGTTACTAAATGCTCGTGGTTCTAGAAGCTCGAACGCCATCTTGGTGATTTTTGTTTTTTCGTCTGTTCCTGAAGCTTCGTCTTATGTGATGACGATCTGGTGATCTGATCTTGCGAACTGGACTGGTGGTTGTTTTTTTTTTGGCTTTATGACACATTGGTCCGTGCACAGGAACTGCCATTGCTTGCTTTTCTTCAACTTGAGCGCTTCAGAAAAGAGTGTCTTGTTTTGCGGACTTAGGTGGTCATTAAAGAACACCTGATCGAATCTTTGCTTTTGCCAAGGTCTTTCGCGGTTAGTCGAGCTTTCTTAGCTCTTTTCTGGAAATATTTTTTTTGTCTCTCGAGACAAACTGAAATATAATATTATTTGCTCTCGGGTTACTGGTAGTTGGCACTCTGTGAACGGTGTCGATGTCTGCTAGGTCAATAGGGTTAAGCCACGAACAATGACTCGTCATCCTCGTTGTTGCGGTTGCAGCTTGCGGTGAAACTGGGAAGCGGTGAATGGCAAATCGAAAATGTGACAGACAAGACTTGTGAGCTTTGATGCAATTCGGCTTGGGCGGGACTGAGCGGAATTCGCTCAAATGGCGACGGTGTCGCTGGGTTCTGTCCTTAAGGTAGGCGTGGAATCACCACGTGACGTTCCTGGAACTGATACGCAGAAGGGCAGCAGATCACGCGAAGGGATGGCAGCAGGTGGGTTCAGCCACGACCCAGCTTGTCAGCCTCGTTGTTGTGGCTGATCTTGTGGTGAACTTGGGAAGCGGTTGAATGGCAATCGAAATGGACAAAGACGTTTGAGCCTTTTGCTGCCGTTTCGGCTGGGGCTGGGCTGTGCGGATCGCTCAAATGGCGACGGTGTCGCTGTGTTCCGTCCTTAAGTAGGCGCTGGAATCAACACGTGACGTTCCTGGAATCTTGATACGCAGCAGGGCAGCAGATCACGCAGCAGGGATGCGCAGCAGGTGGGTTCAGCCACGAACAATGCTTGTCATCCTCGTTGTGGTGGTTGCAGCTTGCGGTGAACTTGGGAAGCGGTGAATGGCAATCTGAAATGTGACAGAAAGACGTTTGAGCCTTTGCTGCCGTTTCGGCTGGGGCTGGGCTGTGCGGATCGCTCAAATGGCGACGGTGTCGCTGTGTTCCGTCCTTAAGTAGGCGCTGGAATCAACACGTGACGTTCCTGGAATCTTGATACGCAGCAGGGCAGCAGATCACGCAGCAGGGATGCGCAGCAGGTGGGTTCAGCCACGAACAATGCTTGTCATCCTCGTTGTGGTGGTTGCAGCTTGCGGTGAACTTGGGAAGCGGTGAATGGCAATCTGAAATGTGACAGAAAGACGTTTGAGCCTTTGCTGCCGTTTCGGCTGGGGCTGGGCTGTGCGGATCGCTCAAATGGCGACGGTGTCGCTGTGTTCCGTCCTTAAGTAGGCGCTGGAATCAACACGTGACGTTCCTGGAATCTTGATACGCAGCAGGGCAGCAGATCACGCAGCAGGGATGCGCAGCAGGTGGGTTCAGCCACGAACAATGCTTGTCATCCTCGTTGTGGTGGTTGCAGCTTGCGGTGAACTTGGGAAGCGGTGAATGGCAATCTGAAATGTGACAGAAAGACGTTTGAGCCTTTGCTGCCGTTTCGGCTGGGGCTGGGCTGTGCGGATCGCTCAAATGGCGACGGTGTCGCTGTGTTCCGTCCTTAAGTAGGCGCTGGAATCAACACGTGACGTTCCTGGAATCTTGATACGCAGCAGGGCAGCAGATCACGCAGCAGGGATGCGCAGCAGGTGGGTTCAGCCACGAACAATGCTTGTCATCCTCGTTGTGGTGGTTGCAGCTTGCGGTGAACTTGGGAAGCGGTGAATGGCAATCTGAAATGTGACAGAAAGACGTTTGAGCCTTTGCTGCCGTTTCGGCTGGGGCTGGGCTGTGCGGATCGCTCAAATGGCGACGGTGTCGCTGTGTTCCGTCCTTAAGTAGGCGCTGGAATCAACACGTGACGTTCCTGGAATCTTGATACGCAGCAGGGCAGCAGATCACGCAGCAGGGATGCGCAGCAGGTGGGTTCAGCCACGAACAATGCTTGTCATCCTCGTTGTGGTGGTTGCAGCTTGCGGTGAACTTGGGAAGCGGTGAATGGCAATCTGAAATGTGACAGAAAGACGTTTGAGCCTTTGCTGCCGTTTCGGCTGGGGCTGGGCTGTGCGGATCGCTCAAATGGCGACGGTGTCGCTGTGTTCCGTCCTTAAGTAGGCGCTGGAATCAACACGTGACGTTCCTGGAATCTTGATACGCAGCAGGGCAGCAGATCACGCAGCAGGGATGCGCAGCAGGTGGGTTCAGCCACGAACAATGCTTGTCATCCTCGTTGTGGCTGGTTGCAGCTTGCGGTGAACTTGGGAAGCGGTGAATGGCAATCTGAAATGTGACAGAAAGACGTTTGAGCCTTTGCTGCCGTTTCGGCTGGGGCTGGGCTGTGCGGATCGCTCAAATGGCGACGGTGTCGCTGTGTTCCGTCCTTAAGTAGGCGCTGGAATCAACACGTGACGTTCCTGGAATCTTGATACGCAGCAGGGCAGCAGATCACGCAGCAGGGATGCGCAGCAGGTGGGTTCAGCCACGAACAATGCTTGTCATCCTCGTTGTGGTGGTTGCAGCTTGCGGTGAACTTGGGAAGCGGTGAATGGCAATCTGAAATGTGACAGAAAGACGTTTGAGCCTTTGCTGCCGTTTCGGCTGGGGCTGGGCTGTGCGGATCGCTCAAATGGCGACGGTGTCGCTGTGTTCCGTCCTTAAGTAGGCGCTGGAATCAACACGTGACGTTCCTGGAATCTTGATACGCAGCAGGGCAGCAGATCACGCAGCAGGGATGCGCAGCAGGTGGGTTCAGCCACGAACAATGCTTGTCATCCTCGTTGTGGTCGGTTGCAGCTTGCGGTGAACTTGGGAAGCGGTGAATGGCAATCTGAAATGTGACAGAAAGACGTTTGAGCCTTTGCTGCCGTTTCGGCTGGGGCTGGGCTGTGCGGATCGCTCAAATGGCGACGGTGTCGCTGTGTTCCGTCCTTAAGTAGGCGCTGGAATCAACACGTGACGTTCCTGGAATCTTGATACGCAGCAGGGCAGCAGATCACGCAGCAGGGATGCGCAGCAGGTGGGTTCAGCCACGAACAATGCTTGTCAGCCTCGTTGTGGTCGGTTGCAGCTTGCGGTGAACTTGGGAAGCGGTGAATGGCAATCTGAAATGTGACAGAAAGACGTTTGAGCCTTTGCTGCCGTTTCGGCTGGGGCTGGGCTGTGCGGATCGCTCAAATGGCGACGGTGTCGCTGTGTTCCGTCCTTAAGTAGGCGCTGGAATCAACACGTGACGTTCCTGGAATCTTGATACGCAGCAGGGCAGCAGATCACGCAGCAGGGATGCGCAGCAGGTGGGTTCAGCCACGAACAATGCTTGTCATCCTCGTTGTGGCGGTTGCAGCTTGCGGTGAACTTGGGAAGCGGTGAATGGCAATCTGAAATGTGACAGAAAGACGTTTGAGCCTTTGCTGCCGTTTCGGCTGGGGCTGGGCTGTGCGGATCGCTCAAATGGCGACGGTGTCGCTGTGTTCCGTCCTTAAGTAGGCGCTGGAATCAACACGTGACGTTCCTGGAATCTTGATACGCAGCAGGGCAGCAGATCACGCAGCAGGGATGCGCAGCAGGTGGGTTCAGCCACGAACAATGCTTGTCAGCCTCGTTGTGGTGGTTGCAGCTTGCGGTGAACTTGGGAAGCGGTGAATGGCAATCTGAAATGTGACAGAAAGACGTTTGAGCCTTTGCTGCCGTTTCGGCTGGGGCTGCGCTGTGCGGATCGCTCAAATGGATACGCACATTTGTAATGTTTGTAATTTGTAATATTTGTGTATCTGAGCTAGAAGAGAACCTCAGGGAAACAAGAAGGCTTTAAGCGATGAACTGATCGCTGAACACAATGAAGAACAGGGAATGTCCCTCGAGCCAATTTTTAGGGAAGTGAACTTGTAGAAACGTTGACTCCAGCAAAATTCCCCGTTCTCCACAATTTTCAGCGATCTGCTCATCGTTTTATATATTTGAGCTTATTTAGAGACTAGCGGGAGATGGTCACGACGACGGTAAATTATGCTGAAGCGGTCGCTTTCTAATAAAGCGCATGGACTTTTCAAGAATTGGGCACATTAAGAGAAACACACTGTACGACAAAAAGATTACCTTCGATAGCCTCTTGAGGAAAACGCGTCCTGAAGGCTAAAGAAGGCTTAAAAACACAATAACATAGGACGCTACGTATGTAGAAAGAATAATACGGAGATTTAAATGATACAGATGCAGCTATATCTATTATTTGTATATAAACTGGCAAACAGTGCTTATCACAAGTTACAGCTCTGGGCACCACTGCAGAAAGGGTTTCGGACTGGGTATATCTAGGCGTTAAACGTTCGCCCTTCTACTTGGAATGCTGAAGACTTCGCAACGAGCTGCTTTAACTGTAGAATGGCGCCTTGTGGCTTCTGTTTTTTATGGATTCATTTCTACAATAAGCTTTACAACACATTATTCTGGATTATATGGAAGACATTAATCACAAAAGACAACGCCAAACAATATTAAGACAAGGAAAGTCGTAGGCCTAGCGCTAGCTACAATATACAGGCTCATTTCACAGGCTAACCGACAGAAACCAAGAGCAGTCAGCGCCAGCCCTGTTCTCTTCGGTCTATGAGTTTTGGTTCGGAGCTCTATATCAAATTTCGGTACGAAATATCTCCAGCACACATCCTCATTTGTACTAGTTGGTGAAGAAGAGAAGAAGGTTACTATGTCACCGAAATTATTTGCAAAAAATTTCTGCGAGAACATCCAGATCCGCAGTCGATATGCCTAATTAAGGATCCGTTACAGACATCGCATATTGTGCTTTTAATTAGCGAGTACAATGTTTATAAATAAAAGTCAAACATAAATCACATTTTCAATACGATCATGTAAGAAAAGAAAAAGAACAGAAGCAGGGGTATGAAAGTGTTTATTCTTTCATTAGAAAGGACAAACCATACACACAACCCTTCACATCCTTTGCCTTAAATAGCAGTCACACCAACTATTCATT